>JBBMOE010000037.1:1886494-1995592 GCA_037975065.1 Chaetodon trifasciatus
GAGAGAGAGAGAGAGAGAGAGAGAGAGAGAGAGAGAGAGAGAGAGCAAGCTGCGATCAAACCGATCGTCAATGGCCTCACGGCACAAACTCAGTATGGTGTGAGACAACAGTGAAACTAAACTATTCTTTATTTTCCTGGGGGACCACTGCAGGGCTCCGGACCCGGGGTCTCCCTGCAGCAGATGCATGAGGATGATGGGGGGGAGTTCGACAGGAGTGGGGGTGAGTGGAGGAGAGGGAGGGCATAACAGCGCTCTCCTCCCATCCCCTCGTTGTTATTGGACCATACTGGACGCTCCTCTGGACCAATCAGCGAGGACAACGCGCGCTCCATCCGGTGTGCGCAGTAACGGTGCGGGCAGAGCATCGCCAGCCCAGCAGTGTCTGCTCAGTGGCTGCTGCTATGGTGGGTAGAGCATCGAGAGGTTTGTGGTCAGATTAACGTCCCAGTTTAGATTTAGTAGAGTCGCGGAAGTAAGCAAAAAAAAAAAAAAAAAAAAAAGCACTTAAGCTTTGGAGAATATGAACAAAGTGGACGCACCATGCCGACCCGCCGCCTCTCTGAAATTCACTATTGACAACATCCTCAATCTCAAGACAAGCGGGAGGAACTGTGACAGCTGTCACCCCGCCGGACAGCAGGATGACTCGATCACGGCGATGCGTAAAGACGGTGTCCAGAGGCACGACGAGGAGCAAGAGGCCCAGCAGAGGCAGGACCAGGGTAGCAGGCTTAACGAAAGAGGTAAGAGGGTTTTGGTGTATTTGTAGTTGGTGTGGAAGGTCTATAGAGACCGTCCGTTATCTGTGTGCACCATTACGCACGACTTTCATGCGATGTTGAAACAGATGAAACAGTTGAAACAGTTGAAACTTAACCACAGCGGGTTCAACAAAGTGTCACTTTGCTCACAGAGTTGATCACAGACTGCAGCGGGGCAACGGAATCGGTCATCATCAGCCGCGGAGACCCGAAGAAGACGATGGAGGCGCGCTTGGAGAGCGGAGACAGCAGCTGCGACGACAGCAGCTCCACCACAACGGCCACGGACCCCCACAAAGGAGGCGGCCCCGCCAAGAAGAGCAAAATGATAACGAAGAAGAAGACGCGCACTATTTTTTCCAAGAGACAGATTTTCCAGTTGGAGTCTACCTTCGACATGAAACGCTATCTGAGCAGCGCAGAGCGCGCCTGCCTCGCCAGTTCCCTTCAGCTCACGGAGACCCAGGTGAAAATATGGTTTCAGAACCGCAGGAATAAATTGAAACGGCAAATTTCAACCGAAATCGACGGACCTGTTAACGATTTTTCCGAAACTGGCAAACCCGTGGTGGTGGGGCAGCTCCCGGCCTTGTACAAAGAGAGCAACCTGCTGGGGAGATGCCTGCTGCCCATGCCTCTGCCGGTTGTATACCCGGGCAGTAGCACGCCTTACCTCTGCTTCTCAAACGCCAGCAAGTACTTCAGCCTGTATGACGGGGACGTATGATCGTTTCATTAATTCCCCACGTGATATAGACAATTTTTGGTGGTCTGTAGCCAAGTTTCAAGCATTTAAGGTGTTAAAATGGTGGGCCGGACCTGGACGTTACTGTTCTGCGAGTACAGCGGCAGAGGAGTAGTTACATATCACTTACAAATAAACTGATTCGGTATTATTTATTTTTCAGTCGAAGCTGGTTTTTGTACGCCTGACACTAAACCTGCTAGACTTACACATAACCGTTTTTAGGAAATAACAGGCTGAGCTAAGGATAGCCTGGGGGAGGCCTAAAACAATACAAATCCCAACATTTTAGTGTTTACATGACATTACTGTTATTATTATTGTTATTATCATTACTATTATTACTACTACTACTATCAACAACAGCATTTCCAGCAGCTTAAGCCACCAAAGAAATTACAATAGCCTAGCTATTTGCATGCATTTCCTGTATCATAATGAATTTTGAAGTACTGAAATTATCTATGTATTTAAATGAATGTAATTAACAATTTATTCTGTTTCACGCATGTCTATTTTTTCTGAGTATCATACTATTTTTACTTTATTCCACATTTGCCTATAGGCTCATTACACCATTTACTGAAACTGCAATTAAAACATCTTCATTCAAGAAATTTTTTTTTCAGAATTGATTCAGTACTTTGAATTGAACTTTTGAATTTTTTTCTGTTACATGCAGGTTTATTACACAAAATTGCAGATAATTAGGATATGCTGTATGTTCAGTCAGTTTATTAATCAGTAACCAGTAGTTTTTACTGTAGCTTTTTAATTTCAGCATAAAGTACAACATGGATTTTAGATTTAAAAAAAATGTATAAGACTTGTTGAATTAACACAATGAACAGCTAACATATCAAAAGTTGTAAAATCTTAAAGCAAAAGCTTAAGCATTTGATGCCAGTAAAGGCCCCTTCATTAAATAACACAATGCTTGCTAATTCAATAGGCCCCACTTGCTTGTAGGCAAACACTCCTGCTTTTTTTCTCTGCAGAAACTCAGGCCTCAACAGGTTTTAAACAATGGCTGAAGTGTATTTTAAGTTGGGAGCAAAGGAGTTTGTGTAAATTGTAAAAAACATGCAGAAATTCAGCAGCTCTTATAAAAATCAATTAGTAACAGCTTTATATTTTAAGCAGAAAGAACATGAGCATTTAAAAACTGCAGTAATGTCAGTAAGTCCAGGAAAAATTGAACGAAATGGCGAGTGTCGATATCAAAATCAAAATATTTATCTCCAGCTGTTCATAACCAGCATTTTTATGACATAAACTAAACATCATTGTGTACCACATTGGCAGTATGACTGGACTACTTTTGCGCCTCCTTGGCAAACTAAAAGCATTTGGAAAAATACTGATCCATGAACACATACAGTACATGCATGCAGCTCAATATGACGGACGGGAGGTGAGACCCTCCTTTTAAGCCTATGTGTGAAAGCTTCTGGATATTTGAGCCATATTCATATAAAATACATAACATTGCGAGCAACATGAGACTAAATTTTTTAGAGGTGAGGGGAGGCTCCATTGTTAGTCCCCAAGTTTCTGTGTGAGACGGTGTCTAGATTGTCAAGCTCTCTGCCTGAACCGAGGCCACTCTGCTGTCCTAACACAGCATATAGACCAATACACCAGCGGCCTCATAAGCCACGTAATTTAAAGTGTACACAATGGTAAACTGTGCTCCTGCTCCTGTGAAGCCAAGCCAAGGCTCATTCTGTATGGACCAGCTTCAAGCCAGATGTATTACTAAAGACTTGGGTTTGCTCTTTGGAAAAACATCTCAGGCTCCTGAGTGAACGCACCACACTAATCCCTGAGAAGAAACAGGGTAATTGGCTTCCTGGATTTCCTGTTTCTTTGGTGACATGTCTTAATTGTCACATCATCTGCTTTGTGGAATGTGTAACTTTCCAACTCTCTATAATGTGGTCAAGGAGAACAGACCAGGAGCATAAGAGGAAAAGTCAGAAACCAGCAATGTCTGCTGGATATACCCAGGAGGTTCCGGTCCATTTCAGCTGTAATCAAACTGACAGTCAAAGAAAAACAATGCACAAAGCGAGCGTCAGCTTCAAAATCGAAATATGTGTCTGTGACTGGTGATATAACCTGCACATTCAGGATGTAAACTAAGCATTATGGTTTACTTATATAGGCAACGTGATATGAGATAACTTTCTCACTGAGAATCAAAAACATTTTTGAAAAATACAAAAAAAATATGAACACATATTTCTTTTTGGAGTTTGTTTTCTTTTTTAACTAAACTTACAGTTCTTGTGGCTGTCAAAGGAGACTCACAAATCTAGCATTTAAAAAATCTCAAATGACTGTGGCGGTCTAAAAGGCTTCACAGTGTGAAGATGTGATGATTGGAACCTCATGACTTTGCAAAGACCAAACATAATGATTTGATATTTTATTGAGCCCTGCAGGGAACTGGTTTCCCCCTCACCCTCCTCGTGCCACAAAGTTTAATATCCTTGACTTGGACATCAAGATTTGTTAGTTAATAGAACAAAACTTGATCCAACTTGTGGTTTGAAACAAAATCGAATTTGTTCCGGCATGACCAGTGAGTGCACTTATTGCACTGACTGAGTTGAAAGCAGGTTGACCTTACCAGTGCTGCCCTTTGATCCCCAGTGCCACAACACTTACATTTCAGTTTTAGAAATGTAAATCTAAGTCATACTGATTAGAAAAGTAAAACTTTGAAGGTACAGGGGTACATATCTCTGATGTAAACAGGATTTTACATCAAAATCAGGATGCTTTTTGTTCGTTATCGATCTGCTGCACCAAATAATAAAGAAATCTCTGAGGCATTAGCATGCATCAGTGTGTGATTCAGCAACTGTGTTTTTGAGTGTGTGTGTGTGTGTCTATTCACCGAAGAAGAGAGACCCGTTATGTCCAGCAGTCTCGTGTTTCAGAGCTGCTAGAGGGAGTCACACTACTGCTCAGTACCCATAATCCCTGGCGGCTACCCACTTAGACATGACGGCAGACAGGATGCAAAGTTCGGCCAGATGGTATATTATTAACATTTTAGTTGTATTTAATGGAGACATAAATTCAAAATCATACTTTCTTAAAGGCACTCAGGCTGGACCTTTGGAGACTTTCTCTGCAGAGAATAAAGTAAAATTATTTTAAACTAGTTTGATTTATAACTATGACTGACTGAGTACTAATTCTTCTCATTGCTTGTTATAAGAGGTGCTAATTGTTTCTTCCACTGTGCTCCATTTATGTTGTCACTCCATCCTCCTCTCCCATTCTTACTGTGCTTGCCTCCTGCCTCTGGCCTTGTCATAGCTCATCACAGCAGTCTGTGCATTGAAGCCCGATTGTGCAATTGCGACTGAATGAGAAGGACAGAGGAGGTGAGTGTGTTAGGGTTAGAACCAGTTGATGAGTGTGTGTTTGTGTTGGAAAAACTACGATCACGTTTGTATTCCTGCATGGGTCTGTGCCTCTCAATAGCAGAGGTCTGGCTGGTCAGGAGCAAGGAAGTCCTGTTCCTGGTGGCTGGAGAGCAACTCAGAGAGAGTGTGTGTGTGTGAGTGTGTGTGTGTGTGTGTGTGTGTGTGTGTGTGTGTGTGTGTGTGTGTGTGTACTACGCCTGTGTGAAACTCTTTGGCAGCGCCTTTCTGCATGACTAGGTGGGGGCCCTCTCTCAACTCACTTGTTACTTCAACCTCTGTTGACCTCTACCAGTCATCTGACAAAGGTCATCGCCCAAGACGCTGGGAGAGACTGTCCCTGAACATGTTTCTACGACATGAAAGCAGAGAAAAGACATTGAGGATTTCGTATAAATGCTCCAACTTAGGCTCTATAGACCAATGATCGATGTATCTGTTAGATGTATTTGTGTATGTGGTAAAAATTCTCAATTTGGTGAGAAAAAATTCATATAAATTACAGCTCTCAGTTAAAAAATGCCATAACGATATTGGTCAGTCTGATAAAAGAAGAGTAACAAAATGTGCAAGGAGTATTTGTGCATGCGCTCTACAGTATCAGCCCTGTCTAAGGATTCCCTACGGGTGTCCCGATGCACTGGAGAGCAACCTGAGACCAGAACTGCATGACACAGCACATTGTAAAGTAAACAACAGGGCTATTAGTTAGAGGGGGAAACCTGAGACAGGAGGTTTGTGTATGTGTCACACTTAAAGACTGTTTGATGGCCTATTGATCTGCTAATTTAGTCAATCCCCCTGCTCCGTGATGCAAATTGCTGGAGGAAATTGAAAGACGGGGATGAAATCAGATAACAGCAAGTGATACAGAGATGGAGGTAAGAGGTGAGAGAGTGCAGGGATGAGAAGATGAGACCAGATTGGACGGCAGCCAAAAACTAATTGCAAAGCAAGCTAGCATGAGGCTAGCTACATAAATACATGTAAATGAATTAATTTCTAGATTTAGACCAAGCAGTATGAACCAGTCTGTGTGTGTGATCATACAACTCTTCTGACGTTGTGTTTTAGATTCACAACAGTTTTTAAAAGTCAATATTGAATATTTTACACATTTAATGGCAATCCATTAAATAGTTGTTAAGATGTTCTCTGCAAAACCACAAATGTCAACCTCACACTTGCAGATAAGTCATTAGGATTCATCATCTGGGAACCACGAATGTTTGTACAATGCCTCTTCCAGCTCATCTGGTAGATGTCGAGATATTAGATAAGTGAAAACTTTGACCTGATGATGGAGCTAGAGGAAAGGTCCGGGGATCAAGACAGTCATTACATTTCATCCTTTGTAGAACATAAATTCTATACCAAATTTACCACTTACAGTTCAAATGAGGATGGTTGATATTTCAGTGTGGACCAAAGTGGTAAACCCACTGGTCAACCAACATTGCCATCCACTGGTCATGCTGTTAGCATGGCTGATTGTGTATGTTTATGTGTTTGACAAGCAGTATTTAAGCCGTCCTGTCTGATAAATTCAAGCCATAGTGGAACTGTGACTTCAATGACTTTTGAACCCCATTACCACATTAAAGTCATAAATGATGCATTTCACAGTTGTCATGTAAAAACTCATTTGGTGCCCATTGACATAATGGATTTCCTTGCTCCGTACCCTAACCTTAACCATCACAGCTAAATGCCTAACCCTAACCTAAACCTAATTGTAACCTAACCCTTAAAACCAAGTCTTAACCCCCAAACAGCCATTTGAAGGTCTGTCAGAAAGTGAGGGCTGGCCAAAATGTCCTCATTTTCCAAAAATGTCCCAAGGTCTAAAAACGCATATTGGCCACCAGAAATATAGCTGTACGAGTACACATGCCCACACACACTTACATATACACACACGCACACTCAAACCATGTATCAATTAAAGCGCATCGTCTCTCACGCCCTCCCTCACGTCCTGTCCCCTCAGACACCCTTGTCAGGATAATGTGCCATTAATCTACCACTGAAAACACATTATTGGCCAATCAATAGGTAAGATGGAGGGATAAAGCAAGAGGAAACAGGAGAAGGAAGGAGGAGAAGGACAGGAGGCAGGGGAGGGGAGGGATACTCTAAGTCTGGGGGGAGGCATTTGAGTGAGGGAATGGGGAGGGGGGTCAACACTTATCCATAACACCAGAGAATGAGCTCCAATATTTGTAGACATGGAATACTCAGTGTGGTTTCATACTGGCAGTCAATACATGTCCATTAACACCAGTACAGTTGTCAGTGTCCTAAATTTTTCTATATCTCCCAGCATCCTTTGAACCATCACCATCTTTCTCAGTCTTCCGCAAACCTGCATGATTGAATTTATTTGTTTCTATTTCATTTAAGTGCTTTAATGTTAATCTTAGTCATGATATTATGACAGCCAATTGTGTTTTTTATTACTGGCATCGAATTAAAGGTTCTGGTGTGACTACAAGTTTCCAGATGTTGGTCCCAGGACACTTAACTGTAGCTTAGCAACATCACATCCTTTTAAAAGTGACATTCACAGAGAGCTATCAGATTTTTGCTGGGTCAACAGCAATGAATGCAACATTGTAGATGACATTAGTATGGCATACACATGCAAACTCACATTTAGTGCATGTTCTAGACGAAGGTTTTGCATATCTACCTCTGTATCACCACTGATTTTGAAATTAAAGGCACATGGTTCAGTATGTAGGATTTACTGGCATCTCCAAGCATGTAAGAGAACCTACGGTGGCTGCGAAAAACTTGAAAGGAGCTTTCTAAAGCCAGTATTTGCTTTGTCCCTTAAGGGGTACTGTAGAAACATGGCGCTGCAACATGGCAGACTCCATGGAACAGGACCTGCTCCCTCTGCAGACATAAAGAGCTCATTCTAAGGTAACAAAAACCACAATGATTCTTATTTTCAGGTGATTATACACTAATGAAAGCATAATTAGGAATATTTCTGCCAATGTATTCCCTAAAGATTTTCCAGCTATGCCAGTCCAACAACTCTTTTTCTTGTCCATTAAACATGTAACACTATTGACTGATTGTGTCTGTGACTATGAACTCACCTATGTGCACACACACAGGCAAACAAGGAAGGCCACATACACCTTCAACTGCAAAGCCTCATCCAACCTTCCCATGCACACCTCCATGGCATTGTACCACAGGATGCGGTCATTCAGATCTAAGCTGAGCAGAACATGTACTGTGCATGTAGCGGAGATGACCCGCATGGCTCTATAGTGACATGACACACAGTAACACCCAGGAGACCCGGCAGACACTGGCCTGCTGCCATTTGCAGGTTCTGCGCATGCTGCTGAATAAACAGCTGCAGTGAAACCTGGTCCCCAAACACCGCATGTCCTGCAAGTTTTTATTCTAATACAGTTGCATGTGATACAATTAAGGCCTAAACAATTAATTTAACCTTGTCCACCTTGACAATTTCGATGGGTTAGGGTTAGGGATAGAGTCTGGACAAAAAACTGAAGGATATGGGGCATAAGAGCTCTGGACTGGAAAACCGCTCTTGACCCAAATTTAATTACTTTTAAATGCAGAGAAAAAAATAAGCACACCGTTTGTTGTTGAAGGGAATTTCCACTCATGTGAGACTTATCTAGCTCCAACACTGACTGCTTTGTAATCTTGTTTATAGTGTTGATAATGCACTTCTAAGAAATTAAGTATTGTAACCAATTGATTAAGCAAGGTATTTTCAATGAGAAGGAAGAATAAGTTACTGTGCAGTCATTGCCTGAACGCAACTGTGTTCAGTTAGATTGACAGCAGAATGAGCCAAGACATTCAGCCTGTAGCATTGTTGTGATAGGGTGGGCTTCCGACTGTGAAGCCTGGAGGATCAGTCTCTGACGCTCTGGCTACTGGTGTTGCTGACCAGGCAGCTAGTGAGTGTGGAGGGTTCAAAGATAAATTATAGAGACAACCAATTTCAGCGACAAGTAGAAGAAAAAGACTAGTGGTTAAATATGGATAGATACAGGTCAGTGGTGCTAATTAGGGCTAGGTAACGAACTTGGTACTCTTAAGGGTGCCAACCACATTACGTTGGTACTATTGAGTACCAATTCATGTTAAATCAATTGATGCCAAATTTTGGTACCTGAGAGCTCATCTCGGTGAGTACGTAACTGAAAGTACAGATAGAAAGAAACAGAAAAAGCAAGACTGTGCCTCCCCTGCAGCTTGTTCAAGTCACACTGAATCAGGGCAACGGCAAGCTGAAAGTGGTCGCGAGCAGCTGGAATATTTGCAATGTGAAATGCAAAGTTGACCAGGGCAACATGTGTAACCTGAGGAAACACCTGATCAAACATAAAATACATCTAAAAGCTGAAGAGTGTAGCGTGATTGATAGCCTGAAGTCCCCTGTACCGCGTGCACACCTGCAACCAGCGCTAAAGAAGTTGAACCTCCATGGACGAAGGAACGTTAAGTGAGGCATCGACAACTTAATCGACATCTTCAGGTAATTAATTAGCTTGCTGAATAAGTTGCTGTTGGAGATAAATGGGCTTTTTTCACTGTCTTGGTTGACATTAGCTTAGCATTTTTACTAGCGTTAGACAACACTCAGCCATTGGCTGTGTCTAAATTCTTTACCAATATGCTATTTAGCACGTAAAACAGTCTGCGAGAGTCTAAAACCTTAGTATGAAACCAACATGACACAAATTTTATACTATTTAGAGGTAAATATCACAGTATGCAAGCACTGCTGTAGTGACATCAACAACATAATCACGTGCTTCCTCTGAGAGACACGACAGCATTCTCACACTATGCCTTGGTGACAGACTGTGACAGGCTGGAGGGCGTAGGGATGGGTTTAGGAAGGGAAGACTGAGATAGGGAAGGATTGGATTTTGTGTGGTAAGTAAAATGTTCTAAATAAATAACAATGTTGAAATTGATAAGTTTGCACATATTTTTTTACAACTGAAATTACATTTTTGTTATTATAGACAAAGTACTGAAAAAGGTACCGTTGGGCACCAGTGGTACTGGTATTAGTTCAAATGTGAACAGTTACCCCACAGTACAATCTTCAACCCCAAGTTTGGCTGAGAGTAGGGGGCTCTGGATTAGCTGTAACAGACAGCATGCTGAAGGATTTTGCTCTACGTATTGTTCACTACTTCTGTCGTTACAGACATGGATATAAGGCTGAAAATGTTATTCTCTGCAATGTGTACATTGTAGCTAGCATTTACTCCAGTGCAGAGAAAAGCCAACAAATTAATTAATTGAAAAGTTTAACCTGGATTTGCTAATGCAAATAGAACTGGCTGAATATTTTGCAGTGTGAACTGTTTGGCATCTAATAAGCACTCCACAGATTGGCGACTCAACTGGACTTCATGGATTGTATTTCATCTTCTCATCTGTACCTGAAGCAATATGCCCACACCAATGCAGATCCTTGTGTTTGTTTTTTTTTAATGGAGTGCTATTTTTGGTCTGAACACTTGCCAAGGCCTTGGACTATATTATGTAATAGAATTAGGTGCAGAAATCCTGAGGTCAGAGACATTAGGTTGAATCTGAAAGCCTACTGACAACCCAGCAAAACTCTTGCAGCTCAAACAAGGCACATACATGCATGGATGTATTCAGAAAGGATAATGGGTACGTTTTATAGTAAAAGGTCTATGAAGCTTTGGTTAAGGATTCTAAAAATGTCTAAAAATGGGATTCGTGGCATATTGCACTAAGGCACAATACAATGTGACAAGGTGAAGAAGAAGGTGGGTTTGACTACAACTTTGACTACATAAAGAAACTTAAACATCACCAGGGACATAAGCACACACAGCTACATAAGAGGAGCAGAGAGAGTGTACATTTAATGTGCATGAAAAATAATTTATTGAACACGACAGAACTAGTCCTGTGATGAGAGCAAAGAGAATCCCGCAAGAAACTACAACGTAACTGCATTCTGAATTTATGTCTTTCATTGCAGGTATTTTGTGTTTGCTATCACTCTCGTGATAATTCTCCGTTACTCCCCACAAAGGCACACAACAAACACACCTCTTAGCCCTGAAGCAAGCGGATCTCTCGAGGATTGTGCTCCCCTCTGGCCGGTTCAGGAGAGGCTCTAAGTGCTCTGTAATAGCCAGCAATCAGCACAGATGGATAGAAACCAACGTCTCGCCCTCAGGAAAGAAATATAAATAAATAAGATGAATAAATAAAAGCCTTGTGTCCTCACAACCACATACTGCATTGGGCATGTGTTTTATAATGAATATAGATTGAGAGGCTGAAATATTTATGGTCCAGGGGTGGTGTGAGGTGGGGGAGGTGGGGGACTAATGGTGTGAAATCGCATCCCAAGTGGAGGGAAATGAAAAAGGAAAATTCCTCCTTGTCCGGAAGCTTCCAGGCAAGCTTTCATGATGCCTCAGATGGGATTCTGGACAGATGCTTTCAGCAAAATTCCTGTTGGATTATTTTTTTTTTCCTTTTTCAAAAAGAAAATGGCTAAAGTATCATTGTCGAACCATAATCTGTCCTTGTGGTGAACAAAAACATCTGCATTTATAATGACTTCATAATCTCTGTGTGATGTCGCAAAACAGCCTTGCTCCAATCAGTGTTTACAGAATGCCTTAACATTTCCCCCTGAAGTGCCCTATGCACCCCCATTACCTAATTTACTCATATGAAGCCTGCGCCTAACAGCCATAAACAGTTAAAGCCCTCCATTGGTCAGTGGAAAGGTGTCTGGGGACACGGGCTGACGAAGAACAGCCCAGGGGCCAGATGAAGAATAACTGAGTAAGCTGCTGCAGAGAGAGAACATATTGTCCCTGACAAGAACAAACATTAGACTGATAAACAAGTGGCTCGGGGTGGACAAGTGTTTTAGGGAAGCATGAGAAAGAGAGGAGCAAACTGTCAGTGGTAAGAGAGAGTCAGAGGAGATGAGCCGAAACGAGCACCGACTCCAAAAATAGTTACACTGAAGCCTTGGGAGAGCACTGAGATTCACCATTTGTCTGTTACATCGTTACCTGGGATCAGCCTCAAGATGTTTTGTGTCGGTGTGTTTGTACACATACAGACGTGAGAGTGTGTGTGTGTGTGTGTGTGTGTGTGTGTGTGTGTGTTGTCTGTCTCAGACATGTACATAACATCACAAATTTTGTGATGTTATGTACAGTATTTGTGCAGACATGCTTATATGGGCCATGCAACCAGAGAAATCTCTACACTGGCTGCTTTAATTCAGCCTTGATTGAATTGTGAAACACTAGAAAGCACTGAGGCAACCCTGGTTAACCCCTCACTCACCAAGACAACTGAAATGCAATGTTCATCACTACGTTGCACACCAATTAAGCGGACAGAATAGAGATGAACATGAGACCTAAATCGACATTAACTACTTTTGCCCTGCAGCACTGAGGTTGTCTATCAATAATAATGTGCATGTCTCATGAAAGCGTCTCCCGGTTTTTCTGAAGATGATAAAGGAACGCGTCATCTGAGATCTCTCTCTTCAGAGCTGCGCTACTCCCGGCACTTTGGCTACTTAAGAGGCATAAAGCCTGCTCATTGTCAGACAGAAAAATATCCCTGCCTTGAAGTAAATATTTTGTCCCTGGTTTAAGGGGCAGTTTCAAACTTAAGTGTTTTAAAGCGTCGTTTGGGGTTCGAGGTTTAGATGAGTGCTGGAGAATATTTGAAAGAGGCAACTTCTGGTGGCAGGCAGAATAAAAAGTTGACAGTCTGTTGGGAGGGTTTAATAATGAAACGAGAACATGCAGACTTGCTGGAGTTAAGTACACTTAGGAGTGCACTCAGATGTGTTGTGGAAGAGATACCAGATGACAAGTTGGGACGAGGTGCCATGAAGTTGGTTAACAAACCACAGCTCTGAATCTTCTTTGATTCGCTATGGGCCAAGAACGACAGACTTCCTTTTATGGTAATTGAAGAGATTAAAATATCATACAGGCCAGATTAAGAGACGATGCTATAAAGCACAGAGCTGTAATATTGCTGCATTCAAACCTGGAAGAAGTTAATGTGAATATACTCCATTCATAAGCAAGACTTACTAAGTGCTGGTGTCTGGATGTTATGATGCTGCAGACCGAACAATAAGCGTAAGTGCATTCCACTCGTGTGTATAAACATGAGAGAGAGAGAGAGAGAGAGTGTGTGTGTGTGTGTGTGTGTGTGTGTGTGTGCAGCCTCTCTGCCATCAGGAGGTTTTAATAGAGTAGTATATTCCTTTGCATTTTACATGACTCTAGGGCACGCTGCTCTCGCCTGTCTGCTCTGCTCAGATCAGACGCTCAAATTGGAGCACAGAATGGACTGCAGGTTTGCATACTATCCCACTCTGTGATCTGTGTGCGCCTTTATGTGTGTTTACAGGCATGTGCATGTTTGCATACCCACATGGATTCCTACTATTCTAAAACATTTTTGGGATTATACTGTATCTCTAACACTCTGAATTCTGAACATAGTCAGAATTTATACAGTCTTTGTGCTGCAGCACTGTACTGTATATACCGGCATGAATTGTGGTGTGTCACGCCAGAATTCAAACAAACTGGATTTTAACAACCCTTTAGCCACGTTAGCTGCATGCCATGGACTGTCTGCATTTTGGACAGACACGCGTGGACCCCTGAGGATAAATTATAGTGACTTTTAATGATCCCTTGACTTTAAATCTAGCCCCATTATCAGGTCACAATTCAGTTTGTCCAGTTCCTTGATTTATAACCATATGCCTACAAAACTAATGGCTTTCCCATCAGCCTCAGTGGTACTTAACATTTAGCTCAAATCAGCAAATATTAGAATGCTAACATGCTACATGACGGTACATATGGTAGACATCATATCTGCTAAACATCAGAATGTTAGCATTATTGTTGAATGTTAGCATTATTATGAGCATGTTAGCATGCTAACATTCTCAAAGCCCTGCTGTGCCTTCACCAACTGAAATTATTTTTCCAGAGACACAGCACTAATTGTAGATTGGTGGGGCCAGCTTTGGCGTGAGATGAAATAATGCTACAGAAGCTCTGGTTTCTGTTTCTTTCATTCATTCTCTGGCAGTGACATATCTAACCATCCAGTGTGATATGTGTCTGTGTTTTCACAACACAGGAACAGGTCTCTGAGGCCCTTTCTCACACTTCCACTCTCCCATGCCCCTGTTGACTTCAGTATTGTATGCAGCTGTAACTCTCAACTATTCATGATGTTTCCTTTAGAAAAGACAGATTAATCATTTATCACTCCATACTTTCAGAATACGTATCTAATTTCAATCCAGGTTCCCATCTTCAGGATATAATAATATTCACCTCTTCTTGGCATAGACAAGGCTACATCGTTGCTGTGGGATTACATAAAATTACAGCAACACTTCCAATTTCTTCCCATAGAGGTAACGACTTAACGACTGACTGAACATCAATCATAGCAAACTGGACGCTATGCTGAAAATCAATGTCAAAACCATAAATAGGCATACTTGTTAATAGCTGACCTCAGATCGCCGATCCTCCTTAATCAGGAGCAAGTGTATAAAATAAAGCTATCATAAGCAATTACATTGTACTTAGCATTGCTAACATTGGCCTTAACTACTGTATAGCATGCAGGCTCCCTGAGCAATGAGAGAAGCAGAGAAGTGACTGACTCTCACGTTTCCACACGAGAGAGCTGGACTGTATGACGGGGGGTGGGGGCACAAAGAAAGAGAGAGAGAGAGAGAGAGAGAGAGGTAGGCAGCAGATGTAAAGCAACGCAGATGGAGGAAAACCAAGAGAACAGGGGCAAGAAAAACAAACGCTGTGTTAATAAGAGAGACAATAAAGTTGAATAGACTCATCAGTATCATGTTGGGTTTATGCTCCTCAGTCTCGTAGGGCGCATGATGAAAGTTATATTACAATATACCGAGTTTTATAGAAATGTCACTAGGGATTATGGACGTTGCATTGTGTTTGTGAGAATACTTTTAACACAGACACAAACACTGCTCTGTGTTCCTGTGTGTGATGGCATTTACATGTGTGCATCTTTTAACTTAATGCAAATTTAATGGGACTTGCCCTGCTTGAAGAAGAAGCGCAGCCAAGTCTTCCCATCCCTGCTGACAGCGAGAAGAGCGAGTGAGAAACTATTAAACAACTGCCAGACAAATTAGACAAAGGTGCAATTTAGACTGAGGATATATAATCATAAGAGAGATACAGATGTTTATAAGAGGAGAAGAGATGGACAGGAGAAGAGTAGGGTTGTTATAATTAAGTGCATTCAGAGTTATTTAAGACAACATGGTGTGGATGTGGGTTGAGTTAAAGGATAAGGATGGTGGCGGGGCTCTACAGTTGCTTTTAGATAAAAATCACAATTTCCAACGGTGCAATTTTGAAATCACCAAAACTTTAATTATTTTAATTAACAGTGTTTTAATAAGCCTTGCACATCAGAGTTAACTTTGTGGCTGTTGATTTTGCTCTAATGACAGCTGTCACTGGTAACTTTACTCAGCCGTAGTTAATTCTTTGAGTTGGTCATACAACAAACAAAAAACAGCAATGCTCACTGCATGTCAGTGTCTGTACATTTACAGCCCAAAGACAGATTTGCGAAAGAGAAGACATCACTCTGTATGAAAAAATGAAGAGGGGGCTGCGTGTTTTAGCTGTTCATAAACAGACAACAGCGTGGTGATTCAACGAATGCTCACATCAATTTTTAAACAGGTCAGTGTTGACAGATAGCCAGTAAACAGAATTGCTAACTATGCGACTGTTATCAATAAATAAGACAACGCTTCTGAAAGTCATACACATATCTGACCCCTGCAGAGTACGTGTCTTAATAAATAGGAGCGAGGTTGGTGAATTCCAGCTGGGCAAAGCAGCTCTTTTCAGTGTATCGAGTCCTGTCCTATTATGTACAGCACAAATATTTTTGTGACACCTAATATTAAATAAAATACTACTTCTACTTCAAGAGTTCAACACATGACAGGAAAGGAGAGGAGGAGGGGTGGGCTTCAGCAACTCAGTGACTGTCACTCGGGGCTCATGTTCAGTGTACGAATCATTGAACATGCACCATTCCCTCACAGTGAAGGGTCTCAGACAGTGACAGGCTCAGCCACCCCATTCTTCTTATTGGAGGTTTCACCACACATTGTAAACTACACCACTACAATTGGTACAGTGAAAGTATTCTCACAACTTTTCAAAACAATAACGTGTGCATGTGCACTGTAAGGTTAAATGTTAGCCTATGCATACAATATCAATCTAGATAATGTCATATATTTAGACTGCAGGTCAAGAGCAATGTTGCTGAGTCACTGCAGTTAGATGTTAACAACCTCAATCAGCAGCCTGTCTTGAATGTACCCTATTCCTTCTACGAACCATTGCCTTGAATCACGCAGTGAATGCGTCCCTGCACATTCGCTCACAAATGACTGAGGGATCAAAGGACTAACAATTGTTTCAGGAGGTGGTTCAGTTCAGCTGGTTCACCCAAAAGATTTGTTCTTTCGAATGAAATGCTCACAAACAGCACAGCACTAATTGTATTATACATGATAATTCACCACAATGACTGGGTGATTATGCTCAGTACAATCTGGTTTATAGAAAATAATCGCAAATTAAACAGCACTCACAACATTGGGTCTACAAACAGGCAAGCATACATACATACATACATACATACATACATACATACATACATACATACATACATACATACATACATACATACATACGTGTACGCAGGGCTTGCAACAAAGCAGAAGTAGACATATATAGCACACTTTTGGCTTTGGTTAGTTCATGAAATTTGTTGAGAAAAATACAGAAAAAGCCAACCGCGTCCTTTCAGTTGGGTTTGTAAACACATCTCTTGCCACAAACCCTGACATCCAGCAGAACAAACCAAATCTCTGGTTGCATTTCTGTTTTGCAGCGAGCAAACTGAACACGTTCAACCACCTAAAAATATCATCAGAATTCAGCACTCTCCCCTCTCTCCAGCTTCACACTAAATTGAGTGGCTGAACACAACTCAATTCACAGAGTCTAGGTAGAGTTGTATTGATAAATATTAGATGGGATACTTTTATTGCAGGGAGCTTGTCGTGTTTGTTGTTTCAAAAGTGTGCTGCCTGTACTTACACAGCAAACCAGAGGGTGAAAAAGTGAACCTTCACGCAAAGAAGCAAACCAACAGAAATAGTACACACGCCACAAGAAGCAAAAAGGAGAAGAAAAACAAATGCTGCATCTTAAATACTGTGTGGAGGGATCAAAGAGGTGTTTCCTGCTCTTCGGATCTCTTAAAAGCTTTTAAAAATGCTGCAGCATCTTCTTGATTCAATCAATATTGCAAGGGTGTTGTGGGGATAAATAAATAAGTGAATAAAGCACATTTCACATCTGCACTGCTCTTATTGCTGCAGAGTTTCCATGTATGCCCTCTGGCCAAGGAGCAAAGGAACATGTGTCCCATAACAGGGTAGAGGAGACAAACCCACCACTTTGTACACACAGGAAGAATGAAAACATACAGTGGATGTTAGACTAATGTGGGAAAAAGACTTTCTCTACAACATACTGAACATTTTCTTAGTGTATTTCTGTCATCCGGCCTTTTTCTCATCACACTTTACCCCTTTGATTCTCTTCGGCTCTAATCGTTAATCAGGTTCCAGGCAGCCTGAGAGTGACTTCATCTGAATCTCCCTGCTCTGTCAAAGCTCTCCAGCAGATTTATCCTTATGATTTCATAAGGTCTCTGTGTGTGTGAGAGTGTGTGCATGTGTGAAAGAGAGCGAATAACAGAGAGAGAAAAAGAGAGTGTCCGCGTGTTGATTTATGAGGCTGTATTGGTAATCAATACGGCTCTTTTAAGTCATTTAGATGCAGTGATTGATACTTGGAGTGGTTGGCTTATGGACTGGGAACTTGAGCTGTAAGTCTGACCATTCCCACATGGGTAACACTATCTGCGGTGAAAGCGTACATCTATTGTTTGTGTTCAAGTGAATTAGCTGGAAATAAAAAGGCAAAATTAAAAAGCACTTGTCAAAAACTGAAGCTCAATTTGGGAATTAAAGAAATTTGTGAAATAACTTTTAACTTGGAGTAAAACACGTGAAACCTCACATTTAAAAAGGTGAGCTGTCTCTTCTTTTGGATTATTTAGGTCTGAGAGACCATGATGGGCCGCACAGTTTAGTTTAGGGGGTGTTTCTTGTTTCTCTTTCATGTGCAGGTTGATTTGACAGGAGGGTTAGATGGAGATAAGAACATACAGAGCCTCTCTTTGGTCGTCTGTCAGCGGACAGAGACAAGACTCCCTGCGACAGACATATTTTACCTCCGGCCAGGCGTAGGAAGAAAGGCAGCTATTTTGATTGAGCTTTGATTAAATGTTGTTAACAATGCCGAGAACTGGTTTGGCATTTTCCTAATGCGGCTGGTGCACGGGCGGAGGGCCGATGGACAAAGACTACAAAGACATCCTGCTCGTGCTTCGTCAAACAAAAGATAAGTAAACTTTCAGAGAAGCTGTCAGTGAATTAAACTGTCATGCTTTGGGCTGAACTTTGTGGTGCTTTTTATTATATTGTATGTGGAGAACCGTTAATAATAAAAGACAAAAAGTATGGCAGGAAACATAAGTGATGTCTTTTCCCAAAAGATTCTGTTGCAGAGAATAATTTTCTAATTCTGGAATTAAAGAAAATAACTACAATTGGTAATAAGTGCAGCCATAAATATTATTTTTTCAAGAATATCTTTCAAACAATCTTTTTTCAGTTTCTTTTTTGCTTTTAAAAGTACAGATTGGCTGGCTCCAAATGCAAAACTTGCACTCTGTGAGGTTTTTCGGCCAGTGGATGCGGAGGTAACATTGCTCCGAGTGTCTTTGTCTAACCTGTGTTAACAGCCTGTGAGGCTGATCCAAACTATTACAAAGGAATGTTTCATCCAGGGTGATGAAAGACTACAACTACCCTCATCTTATCAGCTCCTGGTGATCAGGACGGATACTCAAAACCCTGCATGGGGGATCAGCACCCCTCAGACAAGAAGCACACACACAAATAAAGCCATACATATCTGCAAAAGGCACCTTCACACAACCTCAAACACACAGACAGACACACACACACACACACACACACACACACACACACACACACACAATACATATACATATACATATAAGTATTGCTATAATCTCAATAATGACTGAACAACTACTTATGGAAGTCGATGACAGTTAAAATAGCCCCGCTGAGAAATAATCCACCCAACAATGGTTCTGTTATTTCAACTTTAAAACCTCGAGTTTTGGCATGGGGTTTGAGTGACATTCAACAGAAGATACGGCACCATTTTTCTTTCATTCCTGCTTATGCCTTTAAACTTCTATTTACAATTTTCCCACACTGCCAAATAATAATTAACAAAAGGTCATCTAAGTTTTTGCAGATACGTCGGACATTCAGTTAAACACATGTTGGTAAAACTAATGCTGTCAAATTTAACAGTCCTGCAAAACATCCTCCTTTTTATGAAGGTCATAATGTTCAGTTTGTGTTGAAACAGTTTAAGGTGTAGATTTAACTTGCAAGCTGTAGTTTGTGGCACTGTAAAGTTTAGGGGTTTCACTGTGTTACTAAAAAATGTTTGCATGGTTGCATTTTGCATGGTTTTTGCATTGCATTTTAATCCTTGATAAGAACAGTTTTTCAAGTAGTAAAATAACATTAAAGGCAGTGTAGCATATCCAATAAACATGACAACAGTGAGGGGGCACAAATGTGAATAATGCATCATCTTACATGTTTCACAACCACTCTACCAGGTGTCTCATTGATTATTTTGGACTGAGACTGTAACAAAAAGCCATCTGAACACAAACAGGCGTGCTCACACACATGTATCGGATATCACAGGCCTGTATTTCATGTCCAGCGCTGCGCTGATTGCAATAGATTTCAGATGAGAATCAACACTTTGAAACTGAGTCTATGACCTGAGGGCTGAGAAGAAAGGAGGAGAAGAGAGAGAGAAAAGACGAAAGGGGGAGAGAGAAAGATGGATAGCACGGGAGAGAGAAACTTGATAAAAGACAAAAAAAATAAAAAAAACAAAACAAGATCAGTCCAGAGAAAGAATAAGCACCTAAAAAGTGAGAGTGTTCAGCGGATTTAAATGTGTGCTGGTGTGCATGTTATGTCTACGTTGTAATGGAGTCATAATAAATGGCCTTGGCACGTTCGCGGCTGCTTGTGTTTCCCTGTGTGCGCAATCTAAGAAAGATGTATTCATAACTTGCCATTTATAATCCAATCTGTGACTGATTTAGCTGTCTGCTGCCCAGGAGCCAAGCAGGCGCTATGGGATACCCCATCCAACACTCTGCTTTCCCACACCCGGACGGCGGGACACTAGGATACTCCCACGGGGCTGAGGCTGGGTCGGCGCTGGCCGATCACCTTAGTCTAAACTGACGTTTCTGCTGAATACACACACACGCACACACTCCAGGTAGGGTACATGACCAGGGCTTGGTGATACTGCCTCAGTAAGGTTATGTGTTTAGGCCTGTGGTGTAGAATATCGTCCCTGAAGGCGCTCGGGAGGTGTGTGTGTGTTTGATCTGCTGTGCGTATGTCTAAGTTTCTGTGACTATGTGAGATTGAGCATTGCATGTTTTGGCATGTTTGCCAGCATGTAACAGAGACGAAAAGGCTCTTACAGATATATTTTACTGCATAGTAATGGTACATTTGAGCAGCCTGGAAGACATTCACAATCACACAAAGCACACTGAGGAAATACTCACTGGCATTAATCCTCAGGCAGTGAATTGAAATTACCTTTCCCTCGATGTCTGGATAATAATCATCACTATGATTTTCACCACCGTCTTTCAAATGTTCTTGGACATTGCCTCTGGCTCTCTTTTGTTTCTAAAATACCAAACCTTCTTCTAATATTGGTTTCATAAAGGGATCACAATCTGAAAACACACCGCAGTGATGAATATATTGAGTAGTCGCTCCTCCTGGACCTTATTTGGCCCCTCCACGAGCACAAGAAAAACTTACCCATAACCCAAAACTGTAGCCTTTATATACTGAATTCTCTCTCAAGGCCTGAGGACTTAACAACCCAACACTAACAGAAAAACATCCTGGGTCCAGGGGTCATAGTGACTGGGGGGTATTGTCGTTCCCTGGATCTCTCGCCTCTCACCCTCCATAATGAATATGAGAGGCCTAATAGACCCTCAGTCTGACCTGCAGTAAGTGCTCCACACTTGGAAACATGAAATACCGTCTTCAAAGTGCTGCCACTTCCTGAATGTTGCCCTTTCATTTAATGTGCAAAATGTGTGCGTGTCTGTGTGTGAGCGTTTGTGTGTCTGTGAACAAACACTTGAAACCAATGCAACAGAGGTGACTGCCCCCTCAAGCAGTGAGGAGAACCAGGGGATTCCTGACTCACACACATTTGAACAGTAACAATTATTCATAATTGCAGGGAAAGGTAGTGTGTGTGTGTGTGTGTGTGTGTGTGTGTGTGTGTGTGTGTGTGTGCGCTAGTGAAAGAGAAAGAAAGTTGAAAGACCCACAAAGTGACAAATTCAATAAAAGGCGAAGAAGAGTTTGGCAAACTAGCTGGAAAAAGAGAAAAAAGAAGAGGGTGAAATGGTTTAATTTTGGGCAAGATCTGGCACAGATAAAAACAGCCATGAAGAAACCAAAGTTAAGATGTTGTACAATAATCTGTCTGCAATCTTTGAAATAGTAATTAGGCATTTCCAATATGACGCAAATCTACAGAACAGAAACAACTTAATTCATGCTTGGATTTCACCTCTTAAGAAAGGAAAAAAAAACCTCATAACTCGTGTATCTTATAAATTATTTCAGTGACACGGGTACTTTCACAGGCTTCCTCACACAGGACACAATCAACTGCAATTAATCTGATCAATGGAATGTTAAATGGCGTACAGGATATGCTGCGGCAACACTAAGTGCCCTCGAGCCCCGTCGAGGACATTCAACGTGATGGAGAAAAACCATGTCCCCGTTTCCTCAGGGGGCTAAATCTCTCCCATGTTAGATAAATTAGTCTGGGTTAGTACCTGGACTTCCTATGGTCAACTTGCAACCTTTTGATCTCTAACTACGGCAAAATGGATCCAAGCTGATGAATTTGTACGCTCCGGTTATGATTGATTATGTGGGCGCTTAGGACGGAAAGGCCTGCCAGAGTTTATTTTGAGTTTGGAATGGGAGTTTGTTTCTTTCAATTCTAGGATTTAAAGAAAAATGGGAACAGTGTTAGAGAACACACAGAAAACAGAAAAACCCAACATGAATGCACAGAAATACACACAGAATCACACACATTGGGGTCGTCAAGTATGAGCTGGAGGGGGTGGGGACTGTGTGTCGTGTGTGTCGATGTGTGTGAGTGTTTGTGTGCACGGGCTAGTGTGTGTTAATGCGTGCATGTATGTGTGAGTACGAGTGAGAGACAACGGACGTCTTGGGAGTGGCCGGACAGAGGGCAGATCTGAAGTTACATGATGACTCTAATGAATGAGGCTGTAATGACCTTCGTCTGCAGCGTCTGGTTCTCATACAGACCTGGAGAGATGGAAAGTCAAGAAGGAGGCTGTCGCACACGCACATACAAGCGCACACGAACACAGGATAAAATAGAAACACATGGTGAGTGTGTACACGAGTGTGTGTGTGCGCACTGCTGCTGTGTGCAGGAAACACAAAGAGCATAAAATTACTTCACACCCGCCGCTCACTCGTCCATTACTTTCCCCTTTCAGGCCTTTACATACTTAGCAGCAGGAAGTTGCTTCCTCTGTTCGTTTCAATGACAGGAGCTTTGTCTCCTGGCCAGGGGACGGCGTATTTGAAACATTTCAAAATAATACAATCTAATACACACCGCAATAGCTATGACCCAAAATTATTGTAGAAATGATCGTCTCTTACTAACAAAGACACACTGTCGACAGAAACTGAACATTACAAGAAAAGGATTTATCACAGGGTTGTTGTTCTTGCATTACATTGTATAGATACACTCAATCAGCTGGTAGCTCATTGTGCATATTGGTTTTTCATCCAACACAGGAACTGAACAGGATATCACATGAGCTGCCGCAAAATGTTATATACGGTTCAACCCTAAAAAAATGTTGTAATTTGGTGCAAACCACTGTTGCATTGAATACACCACAAATACCAAACTGGCTGACACTATGAGCTATGACACTAGGTCAAGGTCAAGGTCAAGGTCAATTTTATTTATATAGCACATTTAAAAACAACCAGAGTTGACCAAACTGCTTTACAGACTTCTATGCACTGTAAAAAGAACATACATGAACACACAATGAAAAACACAATATATATGCAGCCAGGATGTCAGCGCCCAACTGAACTGAAAGCCACTGAGTAAAGATGGGTCTTCAGCCGGGACTTAAAAGATTCTGCAGTCCGAGCAGTCCTAATGTCCAGTGGCAGGCTGTTCCAGAGTTTAGAATCAATCTGACCCAGGTGACTGCAGCGTTTGACCTATAATCCTGCTGTTGACATGAAGGCTGCCAGCGTGTAACTCTGATTAGCACTGTACTCTTAAACTTCAGCTGCCCCTTTTTACCACAGAACGTGCCTTTGCACAGCAATATAATATCAGTGAGTTTTCCCAATTTGCATTCGCCAATGCGAACGCATGAGTTTTGCCATAAAGTGATGAAAACCTCCGCTGAAGTGAAAAAGTATGCAAATGCAGTCATATATCAAAAACTGGGAGAGAATCGATCAAATTTCTAGATTGAATACTGTCCTTATCAAAAAATAAAAAAACAGTAGTGTTGGCAGGTTATACAACCTGCTTAAACTGACTAATCTAACTAAATTTTTCTCAGCAGTCTCTTGTGGTTGTGCAAATGATGTTTCCTCTCTATAAAAACAAAAGCATGGTTATTTGTAGGAAAGACATTAAGGTTGTGCCCACTTACTAAAGGTAGAAGTATTATGATGGGCGTTATACCACCATAAAAGATTTTAGTAGGAGGTTGGTGTATGGCCAAACAAAACACGTGAACTGGACATCAACATTGGCCTCTTTTAAAGAAATAGTTTGAGATCTAGGGAAATACCCAATACCCACCCAATAAAAAATGTTAAATCAGTTTCTAAATTTAAATTCTAAATAAAGCCAATTCAATTCTGTCGAGACAATTAAACCATTATAAATTTCATAGCATCCTTGTGTCGAACATGCTGTCCATTGGCTCATCGCCTCATAAAAACTGATCCCTGATCATAACATTATGTGGTGCCTCACATCATGAACCAGTGCCCTTATACAGCCGAGACTTTGCCTGCCAAGGCATTAGTAAAGCCACATGTGACGATATGATGAGTGCGCTGTGTCAGCCACATAAATACTGCATCGAAATCAATGTTCCACATGGGACACTGACTGCACTCACGACTGAGTTTCTATACCAATGAATTTACTGGACAGCTTTGAACTTATCCAACATATAAATGAAGCCACTTATCAGCATGGTAACATTCTGGACTTGGTAATATTTAGTATTAGAATTACCTATTTCTCACCATCACTGTGTGCTTTTTGATACCAAGCTAATCTTAACAAAAAGGAATTTCTGTTTCAAAGACAATTCCTTGATGGCAAGGCTGAAGAAAGGTTTTGTGATATTATGAGATCATTTGAGTCACACAGCTATGACAGCTCTTTAAATGACATGGGTATTTCAACAGTACCTTGTCATCTGCTTTAAATTCTGTTGCACAACTAAAGATTAAAAAGAGGATGGCGTGGTTAAACAGCAGAGGTGTTAATGAGAGAAAGAGAATTTGTCGAGTAGCTGAAAGAAAATGGAGAAAAACTGGGCTCACAGTTTACTGTAATATATACAAAGAAGCCATGACTGTCCATGAGAAAGCAATACATCTGACAACTAACCTCAATCAGAGCCAGCATTGGTGCTGAGGAGAAAATAGATCACCATCACTGAGTCTAACTCGTTCACCTCGTGTTGACCGTGTTCCCACAGCATTTTTAAAGCAGGTGTTTGACAGTGTTTCAAGTCATGTCCTGAAGATTAGAAATACATCTCTGCAAACAGGCATCTTCCCTTATGCGTTTTAAACAGCTGCTGTAAAACCATTACTAAAGAAACCCAACCAAGTAATGCACTCATTAACTATAGGCTGATATCCAACCTTCCATTCATCAGTGAGATACTGGAAAAGTTTCAGTGCAAATTAACCTTTCTGAAAGAAAATAACATCCTGAAGGAATTTCAGTCAGGCTTCAGAACAAACCACAGCACTGAAACTGCTCTGACTAAAAAAATCAGTGATCTCATTCTGATGAAAATAAGGTCTCAGCTCTTGTCCTCTTAGATCAAAGTATAGTATTTGATTCAATTGACCACAATATCTTAATCAATCTTCTTGAACAGCTGTTTGGTTTTTCTGTGTGTTAAACTAATTTAAAACATTAATCAGTGGGAGGAATTTTCTTGTCAGTCTTGGAGATCATTTGTCTGAGACACATGACTTCTGTTTTCAAAGTCAAAGTCAAAGTCAAAGTGAACTTTATTGTCAACCAAACAATGCAACAGGTGGTTACACAGAGGATTGAAATTGCATTTCTCCATACTCCAATGTGCAAGTAATATATAACACACAACATATAACATAAGAGTGCAAACAGACAACAGCACTGGACACAACGTATACAGACAGACAATGGACATATGATTTCTATAAAATATTCACAGTGTGCCAGACTGTAGTCAAAGTGTAGTCAAATTTTGAGGTATGTTATTGAGATGCAATAATAAAAGATGCAATATATAAAGTGCAAGTGCAGAAGCAGCATGGGAATGCAATTGTAAACATGTATGATATTATGCATATAAAGAGCATAGTGCAAACATTGAGTTATTTTAAGTTATTTTGACAGTCAGTTGGTCTTTGTTTGTGTAATGATCATGGGATTTTTTTGTGTGAGTTGAGTAGTCTCATGGCCTGAGGGAAAAAGCTGTTTTTGAGTCTGGTAGTTTTGCTCCGCATGCTGCGGTAGCGCTTTCCAGATGGGAGGAGGCTGAACAGTTCGTGTGTTGGGTGGGTGAGGTCTTTGATGATATTGGTTGCTCTCCTGTAACAGCAGGATGGGTATAAGTCCTGGATTGCCGGTTGGCGTGATCTGGTGATCTTCTCCGCTGTCCCCACCACTCTCTGTAGGGCCTTCTTGTCTGCAGCAGTGGTGATGGCAGAGGGGGGAAGGTCAGCTCTCCTCATCTGGTGAAGGAAGTGGGGGCATTGCTGTGCCTTCTTGACTATGGATGTGGTGTTGGTGGTCCATGTCAGGTCATCTGTGATGTGCACTCCGAGGAACTTAGTGCTTTTCACAGACTCCACTGCACTGCCATTGATGGTGAGTGGGATGTGTGGTGTCTGTTTCTTCCTTAAGTCCACAGTTATTTCTTTTGTTTTGCTGACATTAAGTTGAAGGTTATTGATGTCACACCAGTTGATAAGTTGTTGTACCTCCTCTCTGTATGCTGAGTTGTCATCGTGGCTGATGAGGCCCACCACTGTTGTGTCATCTGCGAACTTGATGATGTGGTTTGAATTGTGTTTGGCACAACAGTCATGAGTCATCAGCGTGAACAACAGAGGGCTCAGCACACATCCCTGGGGGACCCCGGTGTTCATGATGGTGGTCTCTGAGGAGTTGTTGCCAACTCTAACTGTCTGTGGTCTGTTGGTGAGAAAGTCCAGTAACCAGCTGCATAGTGGGGTGCTGATGCCTATTTCGCCAAGTTTATTCACCAGGTGTTAGGGGATGACTGTGTTGAAGGCAGAGCTGAAGTTGATGAACAGCAGCCACACGTAACTGTTATTGTTTTCCCGGTGAGCCAGGCTTAGGTGGAGTGTTGTTGCTATGGCATCATCGGTGGAACATTTGGGACGATATGCAAACTGGAATAGGTCAAGTGTGGAGGGGAGACTGGAAGTTATGTGGGCCTTGACCAACCTTTCAAAGCACTTCATCATGATGGGCGTGAGTGCTATGGTGTCATTCGGTGTTGAGGCTGGGGATTTCTTGGGTAGTGGTATGATGATTGGTGGCTTTGAAGCATGCTGATATGATGGCTTGACTCAGAGAGGTGTTGGTCAGCACAGTCTCTGAGCACACACCCCGGTATGTTGTCAGGACCTGCAGCTTTGCTGGGGTTCACCTTGAGTAGGGTCCTCCGCACATCAGCTGGGTCCAGGTGAAGTGTTTCGTGGTCCAGGCAGAGAGGAGCTTTTGTTGGTGTGGTGGTGTTGTCTTCCTCAAACCGGCTGAAGAATGTGCTAAGGGTGTTGAGGAAGTCTGTGTTGTCCTCGCACGGTGGGGGTGTTGGCCTGTAGTCAGTGACAGACTGCCTTGCCACAGGCGCTTGGGGTCCATAGTGTCAGTGAAGTGTGCTTGAATTTTCTGTCCATAGGCACGCTTGGCTGTTCTCATGCCCTGGTTCAAGTTGGCCCTAGCAGTTCTAAGGGCATCCTTGTCCCCAGACTTGAAAGCTGCATTACGTGCTCTCAGGAGCTCACGTACTGCCTTGGTGAACCAGAGTTTGTCGCTGGCCCTTGTGGTGATGTTTTTGATGACGTCACATCTTCCACGCATTTGGATATGTATCCAGTCACAGATTCAGTGTAATCTGTCAAGTTGACAAGCTGGTTGGTAGTGGCAGCCTCCCTAAAAACAGTCCAGTCTGTGCAGTTGAAACAGTCTTTGAGAGCTGAGGTAGCTCCCTCTGGCCACGCTCTGATCTGCCTCACAGACGGCTTGTTCCTGGTCAATAAAGGTCTGTAGGATGGAATTAGCATAACAGAGAGGTGGTCTGAGTTCCCCAGGTGCGGGTGGGAAGCAGCTCTGTATGCCTGTCTGATGTTGGTGTAGACTTGGTTGAGTATGTTATTTCCCCTGGTTGCAAAGTTCACATGTTTGTAATAATGTGGTAGTACTGTCTTCAGTTTGGCCTGATTGAAATCACCAGCCATTATGTACACAGAGTCTGGGTTGGCATTCTGCATTGAGCTGATAGACTGATACAATGTAGACTGTGCGTCCTTTGTGTTCGCACTGGGTGGAATGTACACAGCTGTGATGTTGATGGCTGTGAATTCCCTTGGCATGTAGAATGGTTGGCATTTAATGGACAGAAATTCTACATCCTCGGAACAGTGGCTTGAGACAATTTTTGCGTGTGTACACCAGTTGTTATTGATGAAAATGCATAAACCACCTCCCCGAGATTTTCCGCTGAGAGCATGACTCCTGTCCGCCCGGAATGTTGATAGTTCATCCAGCTGAATGGCGTTGTCCGAAACGGAGTTATTGAGCCATGTCTGATCTTTCTTTGTGTAATTAAATCCAGTCGAAGGTAGTCCATTTTGTTTTCCAGTGAACGAACGTTGGATAGCAGAATAAAAGGAAGTGCTGGCCGGTGATGGTCGGGGAGTCTGCTGCCTTGCAGGCCCCCGGGTCTTGCCGGTGTAGGATGCCTAGCTTGCAGAGTGCCTCGGGTTCCAAAGCCAGTCTGACTCCAGAAAGGTTCGCAGAAAAGTCAAAGTTTCTTAGTCCAAGTAGTGTAGTTCTGTCATAGACTATTCTTGCACAAAACTGCGACGATACAGACGACATATTAAACATAAAACGCGAATCGCTATCGAGAGCTGGAGCTGCCGCTGCCGGACAGGGAGCCGCCATCTTAACAACAGCTGTTTTGGGGTTGCAGGGAGCTGCCTCGGTCCATTACTGTTTTCACTACACATGCTGCGACTTGGTGACATCATTGGAGAGCACAATGCATGTTTCCATAGTTATGCAGATGACACACAACTGTACATCTCTGCTGAACCAATGATCTTTTTGGCAATAAATAAATGGATGAGCAATAATTTCTTGAAGTTAAATGAGGACAAAACTGAAATCCATCTAGTCGGTTCTAAAACAAAGAGGAATGGTGTTTAAAAATTAACTCCTTGGATTAAATCTGATGTTACAAGTCTTGGGTCCCACATCAACAAGGTGACAAAAACTTCATTATTCCACCTTAGAAACAGCTAAAGTGCAACCATTTTTAAATCAAAAAGATGCTGAGAATCTGATTCGTTCCTTTATTTCAAGCAGACTTGAATATTATAACACATTATTTACTGGCCTCCTAAAAACAAAAAAAGAGACTTCAGCTCATTGAAAACTCTGCAGGGGGGAGCAGAGATATACAAAGGACCAGGCTACGTTACTAAATCCCTCGTTTATTGTTTGCCCTCAAGAACACAGCGATCATCTGCTGCTGGTCTACTGGAGGTTTCCAGTGACAGTCGAAAGAAAGTTGGAGGTCAAGCCTTTGCCCATCAGGGAAGCAGCTTGCTGTATATTTTCAAAAGAAAACTAAAAACTTAACTCTTCACTTTAACCTTTCACTAGCTATGACTTCCTGATGTGGTACCTTGAAGCATGAAGAAATGCACGGAATAATTCCAAGAAGTCCTCGGAATAACTGCTGTGCAGAAGAGCTGCCAAAAACGTTGTGGAGGCTGCTAACAGGCCTCACATTGGCTGCAGATCTGATATGGGGATCTGTGAAGCAGGGTGCCACTTAGACACAAGTTGGGGGCTGGTTGGGTTGCCCGGGCTAGGGTGTCCAAGTAGGACTGGAGGTTGTATTCTAAAGCTCTTCCAAATACATTCCCACTAATATACTGTAACTGACTTGTATATTTAAACATCAGGCTACACATATATGTATAAATTTACATGTATATACAGATACAATTGCCATTTCAGCTGCTTATTGTTATCCAGTGGACAACTGCAACAGGCGTTGAAAATGATCAAAATGAAAGGCTATTTGATTTAAGATGACTGAGGAATTACCTTCTCATGGGCATTTATCATCTACCACTTCAATATGAACATATTCTTGAAACGATCTCATATGTTTTCATTTTGTATCAGCACATGAAACTCCAGTGTTATGCCTGCTCTATTCCCACTGGAGGGTTTCGTTTTATTGCATTGCCTGAAATCAGATTGCGTCCTGATTGGGCTGGGAGGTAATCCTGTGTGAAGTCACTAAGATACATGTACCTATGTTTTCCATACAGTAAGCAGACTAGACTAACTTAAAGCTGGAATTTAAACACCCCAGTTTCCCCTTTGTGTTCTTGTTCTCTTTGCCATTTTTTTTTACTGTTCATCGCTCTCAGCTTAGCCGACTCAAAAATCCTATGCACGCATGGTATAATGCACACATGGAAATAAACATATTTGCGCACAACAGCATTTTTTTTTTTTTATGAATACAAATTTCTGTGTGTAATGTAGTGTCAAAGTCATTAATTCTTGCGTGTGTGCACCATTCATACCTTTGGCCACTGGTATGTTTTGCGGAAGCTGCCTGAATAACATCTAACCATCCATCTACTCATTAAAACATTAGGCTAGAAATTAATGGAACATTTCTAATGGTGTTGTGTAACTGATGTACAAAATGGTACACTTTATATTGTTTTGTTGTCCAAATAATATTGCTGAATTGATTAGGTAATTAGGTGTTTATTTGAACATTCACTGTCAACTGTTTTCATAATAAATGTTTATCAAACAAAAAAAACCTACTTTAGTTCCATCTTAACAAATGTGAGGATTTGTAGTTTTTCTGCTTTCATATCACTGTGTGGTTTTAAAACATAATATTTCAAGGATGTCACTTTGAACTATGGGAAGATTTTTTTTTTTTCTGCATACAGTAAATGTTGCAGTAAAATGCAGAAAAATGGGGGATGTGACCCATGGGCAATACGTGCACATAGAGTAGGAAGATGGTCACTGTTCTTGTGCATGCGTGTGTGCTTGTGTGTGTGTGTGTGTGTGTGGGGGGGGGGGGGGGGGGGGTATGTTGGAATAGGTGTTGTAGAATTAGAGGTGGACTTGGGGTGTCAGGGTATCAGAGGCCAGTTGTCTCCACAGATGACAGATGCCATTTCACTTAATCACCCTTTTGACTCAGAATTGTGAGGGCAAAAGTTAATGGATCATCCCATGTGTGTGTTTATCTGTGGGTGTGTGAGTCTTTCTATTGCTTCCACTTACTATAGTGTATGCATCTTAACACACAGGAAGTCTGCAAAGTGGATCAAACAGCAGCAAAATAACTTCACAGGCTAATTCTGTTTCAAAGTGTTTCCCTCTCCAGGAACTTTTAATACTTGGCATACCAAGATAATGATAAAACATTTACATAGTGAACAAGGGGAGAAGGCCAGGTACATGTGAGTCTGAATGCAGGCAGTGGAGAGTGGAAAAGTGTGGGTTGTGTGTATATAATATATATATATATGTGTGTGTGTGTGTGTGTGTGTGTGTGTGCGTGTGTGTGTGTGTGTGTGTGTGTGTGTGTGTGTCCTGGCCCTCAGCTCTTCACATTAAGTACTGGTATGACTTACTCCCTGAAAAAACTCACTAAATAAAAAATAAATACAATCTGATCTACTTTCAATGACTACACCTTTTCATCTGCTTGTCTTCTGGCCCCTTCCCTCCCCCACTGGTGTTACCATGGAGATGACCAAATGCATATCATATGCATGCATGAGTTTGTGTGGCTTATGCGCTCAGGGCTGGGCGGCAGGCAGAGGGGGAGAGTGGGGCGCGACACAGAAATGTGTTCTACTTAAAATGCTAATTTTACATATTTAATGCCATGGAGCAGTTTCTATTGGGAGATGAGCGTAGAAGCAGTGAAGCGAAAGGAGAAGGGGGAGAGCACTTATAGCATACACTCGAATGTCCAACAGGAGGGCGTGGGGGTGTGGGGGCGATGAAAGCACAAATTCCCTTCTCCCCACTTAACTCATTTATTCATCTGTTTGTTCCCTCTGCCCTCTCTCTCACTCGCTCTGTGTCCCGAGCCTCCTTATATAATTGTTCTAACTGTGATGAGACAGAGATTCGCTGACAGCAGTCCAAACGGTTTCACTTCAGACATATAATATCAACCAGAGAGATTCCTTGACCTGCAGCTGAATACAGAAGCACACTCCTAAGTTGTATGGAGTAGAAAAACCTAGAACAGACCGGCCATTTGATGTTAAAAATGTCCATTACAAGTCGTTTCAAATGATGTATTTACTGAACAACTTTTGCAAATGTATGTGTGTGAAAAGTATTGTTTTAGTGGAAGACATCAGAAAAATGAAGCAAAAGAAACATCAAATTTGACACAAACTCCAATATAAAATATAAATCTATTTAGTGTATCAGCATGGCAGAATATATCTCCACACCACATCCACATCATTTTTGACTATTAGTTCAATGTCCCAATGTTCTCCTGAGGTCTCTTCCTGTTGTGCTCCCTGACCCAAGTTAGCATGCAGCCATCAGTGGTTTCATGGTTGATTACAGCTGTTCCTGGATTACTCCCGTGTTGTTTTTGGAGCTAAAGGTAAAACCAGATTAACTCGACTTTGGATCTGTGAACTCAGCTGGAAGGCCAGAGGGCTGGTTCTCATGGAGAGAGGATGGACACACACACACACACACACACACACACACACACACACACACACACACACACACACACACACACACACACACACACACACACACACACGCGCGCGCGCACACACACACACGCACTAAGAACAAATTAGCAAATGAGCCCATAGTCTAAACTATCTTATTGCTTGACAGAGTTAAATATAGCAAATGTCTCAATTTATCTTGAAGTTAAATTTGAAGTTAAACTGTGTATTCATCTAAACTCAGTCATCTGATAAAAACACAATGCAGCCTTATGTAGTTACATTTTGGTAATCACAGTCATTCTTATGCACATTTTACATAGGATATTATTTTTTCCTGCCCTAGTTTGTACTTGATTGCAAAACTGCAGTATTTTACATTATTCATATCATTAAATGAAACTAAAGTCATGAATAGCTGAAGATTTCTCGTTTATTTTTGTTCAATGCCTTTTACCCTAACAACAAACCTAACCAGTTATTAAGTTTTAAAGTTGCCTGGTGGCTCCTTTCTATGCCAGCTGATGTCAGCTGCTGTTTAAATATTTGTTGAATCATCAGGAAATGTACCACATTTAACTTTTATGGACGTCTGCAGGTCATTCTGAGATCAAACTAAAAATGGCTATGATGGTATCAACCCATCAACCCTCTGTGTTAAACTTCCACTCCACTGGCCGGTCTCAGCGGGAGCTTTCTGTTTAGTGGCTATCTCTTGCTATACCCATGTCTTATCTCTCTGACTGCTGGCTTCACCCTCTCTGCATACCAGCCCAGAGGCCATCAGCAATTCTCTCTCAGTACAGTATGTTTCATAAAGAGTCTTAACTCCCGAACCCCGAGGCCTTCTGCATCACGCTGACAGGTTGCCTCTACTGTGGAGCACAGTGGAGCCAATGAGTCCTGCGTCTCTCTGGCTGATGATGCCCATGGCTGGCTGGAGCTATTGACAGTCCCTGACACTGACAGCAAAGCAATCTGCCTCCAGAGTCCCTGGGCTCACCGTCTGTGTGTGTGTGTGTGTGTGTGTGTGTGTTTTAACTCAAGTCAACTGACTTCCAGTTTCCAAAGCTTTCTGTGTGAAGATGTTGAGTTATTTTAACCCCAAAGCCCCCCCCCTTATAGATCTAGGCTCTCATAAAGGGGTGGTCTGCCTGGGCTACAGGCCTGCTTGGATTGTCATTCTAGGAACCAAAATGATGGGTCAGGGGGAAAGCCAGGCAACATAAGTCCCAAGTGATTCATTCTTCTTCACTGATACAGTTCAAGTCCAATTACAAATACATTTAATTGTCAGAGGTTGGCCTAACCCTGCTCCCGGTAACCTCCTATCAGGCTTTGTAGCAGAACTGTCAGAATTTCTGTTTACAACATGGCCTTTTGATCCTAATAGACTGGAGTGAGTGTGCCATCCTGCCAGTCACAGATGTCCTCAACCACTATTTTAGTCTGTAGAATGACAAATAACATAAGATAAAACTGACAGGTTAACCTTTTCAATTATCTCCTAGCCATGAGGAAAAATAATGCACACTGTTAATGCAATGTGGCACAGACACAACTGAAATATCATTGCACTCATATCCTGGGGCCGACACACACTGTATCTCCATGAGACACAGCATTAAAATCCCCCAACAAAACAGCTGGAATTCTATGCCAGTGCATTTTTGCAAAGTTCAACACGCCGGTGTCAGTGGAGTCTCTCTGTGTCGTGTGTATGCCTCAATAAAACAATCAGCCATAAAGAACGAAAACACACACACACACACACACACACACACACACACACACACACACACACACACATACACATACACAAATCTCAGTGAGTGGCCTGCTAGACACACAGAGTTTCCCCAATCCTCCCACAGGCACCAGTCCAGCCCATGAGGTCATCGCCTGCCGAGACCCAGGATTATAACTCCAAAGGGACCCTTGGAAGCATGTGGTTATACGTTCTGACAGCCCTGCAGCCTGATTAAGCCCCCTGTTTGCTAACGCTAATGCTAAGCTAATATTAGCTTTGTTGTCAGCCGAAAGGTGCCTTTTTCAATAGCCCCGCCAAGCTAAGCTATGGTAGGTTAAGCTAAAGCTCTGCTAATTTCCCCCAGTGCACCTCTGTATTTCCTATCCAAATGACTTAACTCAGTGTGAAAGATTCATCATCATGTAATAAGCTCAATGCACTGAGCTAACAGAGGATCACTTTGGTCTAATACAAGATTAAGGAGGGTCATATGCACAGGATTTGGGTTTAACTAGTTTGGAGGCTGAAGGGAACAAAAATGAAAAGGGAGAAATGGAGGGACACTTACACAACTTACTAAACCAACCGAATGAGCTGAACTGAACAGCAGTGATTTTAGCACATTAACACAAAGCTTTAATCTTCAAAACAAAATCAGCATCATCAGCACCTTTTGCCAGTCTATAGTATAGTTTCAGTCCCATTTGTTTGTTCGTAAGATGTCTCAAAAACTTTGACCAAACTGAGAGGTGCAATTCAAGAAATAATGAAAAAAAATGGAAACACACAAATGACTTCAAATCTGGCAAACTGACCCTGTGATTGTGTGCTTCAGATGCATTTACACTTGCAGTTTTCATCATAATGTAATACATAAGCACAGTTTTTCTCCTTTTGACCTCTAAACAGATAACAGTCAGTAATGTTTGCCATTCTGAACATGATAAATGCTGCTTCCTCAATAGCTTTTTGGCATATTTCTTAACACTAAAACTAGTGTGTCACTTCACTGAGCTGAGTTGACCATACGAGTGTGGTCATGAAACAGACACTGACAGAAATGTAGCCGTCCTAACAGGATTACCTTTTTCCCCATCAAGCACACATGTTGTGCTCTACATGTTAAATATCGACAAGTCATCATGGCTTTTCATGTTTGCAAAACCTCAGTATTAACATTGTGGGGCTGTAATGCTTGAGACTGGTCCTTTAGTGCAGATGCCACTTCTCTCTCGATACACAATGCCCATCAGCGCTCTGTGTACTCGGTGGTTTTAACATCAATTAAAATCCCAGTGCCACTTGCTGAGCTGCACTGCATACTGTCACATTGTGTTGTGTGGTCTTGAAGTGTGATGAGCTGCACTGAAAAGCTCCATAGTGTTTCTCTCTTGCTGTATGTAAACATGCGAACATACAGCCATTATTATAACTGTACTTGTGTACACACAGATTTAAAGAGATTCATGCATGCCTGCACAAGCAAACACAATTACCAGATAATAAGCTTTGGCTGAGAAATCAAATAGAAAATGTCATTAAATACAAGAGAGAGAGGGAGGGAGAGAGAGACAGAGACAGAGAGAGAGAGAGAGAGAGAGAGAGAGAGAGAGAGAGAGAGACACTTGTGTGAGAGAAATCAACCATCATCATCTCCATCCGTATGAGTTCTCCGCTTCATTCTCCCTGTCCTAACACATCGCCCAGTAAACAGGCTGAGGCCAACGGCTCAATTCAACGCCACCACGTGTTATCCCAGAGTGTCTGCTTACGCCTCCCTGGGTCTAATCAGCTCTGACAAACCAAATATCTCTGGAGAGTTTACGCCACTTGGTTTGACTTGTCGGTTGACTTCTAACTACACAGCAGATTGCATGGCTTTGAGGTCAGTGGCTTTTCCAGCAGTCACGTGATCTCTGAGTGAATCATACACTCATCTTGTTTTTCTCCTCATAGAAAATTCAAATGAAAAAAATAACTAAATAAAAATGATGGTTTGACTGTTATCCATCCATTAACTGGTTAACAGCTAATGCAGAAAATTTCAAGGGTTAAAAACTGATTATTTGAACAAAATCCCACATATTTATTCATTTTTTCTACCTTTGTTCATGCAATTCTTTTAATGATTGTTTCATACTGATGGGATGACTGAACTAAACAATCATCGAGTCAAAACACAAGAAGCAGCTCAGCATCATCATCATCATGCTGGCTATCTGTGTGTTCAGTGATGCAGACTGACGTACTCTCACGTACTCTTGCATGACAGCTAAAGTAGCTCCGTCTAACAGGACTGATGTTCTTTGCCATTTGCCTTCAGGGCTTCTCCTCATTCTCTCTCTTCCTTGCTGACTTTTTAAGTGTTTTTTTTTTCCCCCTCCTTAAGGAAACATGACCAACAAAGCTTGGCTCTGGAGAGAGCGAGGCCACTGATCTTAGTGTCTGTTTTGTGAGTTATCACGGCCCTGCCAAAGTCTTCCACCAGTTTACACGTCATTCAGTAAAATACAGGTTGAAATGAGGGCGGGTGAGGTTGGCATTTAAATGTTGCCTCTTCCTGAGCTCTTTTTATATAATGATGGAATGTGAGACTGCAGACGGGAGTATTTCAACAAAGAAAAAAGCAACTTTGAGACAAAAACAGAGTTTTCACTTCCACGTTAGTATGTTCTGATTATGGCTAAACAACTGCTCAGTTCATATGAACGGAGAGTCCTTATTCCAAGGTGGCAAAGAGTGGTGAGTGACAACATTAGGTGCTCCACAAAATTCAGTAAACCTTTTATGATACTTCCATGATAAAGATTGGTACCCGTTTTTAACACAATACAAGGCGAGTTATTATTATAGTTGTCACATTACAATAGCAGAGCTTTGTTACAAACTAAAATTTGAGAACATGCACTAACCACTGCTTGGTTTTAGCATTCATGAAAGCAGTAACCTGCACTTCTCTGCTGCATATCCAGGAGGCCTGGGTGATTGGATGAATTTATCATCAATTGGCTGAGACTGATTGATCTGCTGCTGTTTTTTCATTTTTTTATTTTGCTAATGTAATCGTCTGCCTCTGAAGAACGAGTCAGAGCCGCTGCTCGGCGACAGAGAGTACCAGCAGAGAGGCAGCGGGGAAGAACAGCATGTAGGCCCAGAATATTTTCACATGTAACTGGGTGAATTACAGGTTTATTTCAACCAAACCGGAGTTGGTTGAATAAATATATCAGCAATTGGCGGTTGTTGGGCTGATGGTTACCTGTTTTTCACAGATCACCCGACCCTAATATCCAACATTATCAGAAACAAACACATAAAAGCCTCTAAACAGTGAGCGTGATGATGTTTTCAGTCTTTCTATATGAAATGGGAGCTATGTAGCCACTAACCAGCACACACTCTTGGACATGAGACACATCAAGTAAAGTTGCTTTAATATTGGTTGAATTGAAGTTTGATGAATGAGCTGTTCTTATTTCATAAAGTACTGAAAATGTTCTTTAATTTATGGATTTACGGTGCAATACAGATGCACATTGGTCTCAGTTCCAGGTTCCCCAGCCCCCCCCCCGCCCACTGAGCCCACTGAGCCCACTGAGCCCACTGAGCCCACTGTTTGGTGGACGTAATAAAACAGCAATATTGTATGGTCTACTTCTCAGCATTGCATAAGGAGTAGAGAGGGAGACAAACCTGAGCTGCAGCAGGACGAGAAGGAACATCAGAGGCCTCAGGGAACAACCACCTAATTGAATTGCATTTTACTTCACTAGTTTGCACAAAAACTAAAAGGACTGGAGGTTGAGAAAGTGAGAGAGATAAAATGAATAAAAACTGTTTTACCTGCATGGTGCAATGGTCATTTCAGAGCACTCTGTCTAAAGACAGATACAAAGGATATCTCTGAGTTATGTACACTGCATGGTCTATTATACCTCTCAAACTCAAACTGTCAATTAAGTTAAAAAAAAAAAAATGCGTTCTGCAAGTCCTGACAATTATGTTGAATGACATTTCAAATCCAGCATTTGACTTCATCACCCCAGTTTAACATCAGTCAGACAGTGAATCAGATATAGCTAAAAACAATCCCTGAGGTGAATCTTCTGACTGCCCATCCATGAGGAAATTTCACATCAGACGATTCTAAAACAAAATAATCCAATTAGCGGAGTAAAGAACCAAATAATTTTACTTCTATGTGCCTTCTTCCAAATGCCCCAAAAGTTTGATCTCAATTTGGTTTGCAATGAAAAACAATAATCGCATTAACCTTTCACCTTTTTTCTTCATTAACTTTGATCACTTCTCCCCTGAATCATAAGGACTAATAATAAAAATACAGCTTTCTGAAAGTTTGCTTCCTCCGCTTTTATATTTTTTTCAGTGCCCACATTGCTTTGGGGCATTTCACTGCCAGAGAAAGAGCTAGAACAAATTTGGAAAACTATGTGTATTTCTGTGTTTGTGCCAGTGCACATTTGCATTAATGTGTTGCCCGTCTGTTTTTCTTTAACCCACCATCCCGAGAGCCATTATATGACTGTCTGCAAGGGGTGTAATGGTATGTGTGTTTGTCCCTTACCGCCCAAAACAGTGCACTGGATTTGATGCATGACTTGATTTAGAATGACCCATGACCCCTAAAACTGCACAAACCAATATGTTTTTTCACATGTAAACAATGGATGGGATGACTTGTGTGAAAAGCATCATTCGTGGGGATGAAGCCACAAAGATCTACACATCTGTAGCTCTGCACAGCCTGCAGATTCATACTCTGATAAACCAACTATGTGCTACCTGCCCAACACTAAAGAGCACACAAAAACAATTAGCAACTAAACAGTCATTTTTCTTGTGAGTTGGTGAAAACCAAGGCAAAGGCAGCCTGACTATTCAAGTTAAACTAGTCAGGTGCCTTGACTCCAAGTGGATAGTGATGTTGCTCCGTGTCCTGTCGACATGTAAATAAGCAAGTGTCAGCTGAAACAGTGGAGACAAGTAAATAAAGCGATAATGTCAGGGCTGTGTTTACATATGTGGTGTGGACCACTAATGTAAGAGCTCCACCCAGAAGACTTTGGCAGCATATCAGCTGTTGACTGTTGGCTAAACCTTCCTTGTACAATTATCCCAGCTCATACGGTTAACATTATTGGCATGGCAAATGCAAAAAGCAGGATGGATCTCTATTACAGTATCATTTAGATCCCTTGTTTAAGGGTAAATTATAGCAACAATGGATGAATGAAGATCACAGTGACATTACAGACTATGTATGTTTCTGTTGAAGTCAGGTAACATTATGTCAGGAAATAGCTGCATCATTTGTTATGGTACCACTGGGGTGTGACTATTATCAGTGGTAGGCAGATGGAAGTCCTTCTCCCCACAGTGTTCAAGTACTCATTAAAACAATGACCAACATCATACGAGCGCTGTGTGCAACTCAGACTGACTCACAGTGTGGCATTAAAGAGTAATGTGCTCAGTGTGTCCCCTCCTGGACACATATTTGTATTCAAATTGGACAGATACACACAGTGTGTTGGTTTTCTTTTAGATTACTTACTGACCATATCCAGATGTTTGAGTAGCTTTATTTCAAACAGCATGAACAGTCCATGAGATGTTTACTATTCACATTTTTCAAAATAAAGAAGTCTAATAATTTGCTTTCCCCTCTGTGCAAACAACATACTGACCTCATAACCACTATTAAAGGGAGGACTTTGTGTGGCACTGTAGCCCTACTAACGTCCACAAGCCTGGTCTTATATGATATCATAAATGCTGTACTGCCTTCATGAACAGTGAAAAATATGTCACACTTCTGTAGTGTCTATTTAAAATCATGAAGTCTGAATGGAGCTCACCAGCCCTTCTTCCTATCACAGATTCCCATGTTGTGCATGCTATCTGTCTGTGAGAAGGTGCCGACAGAAGTTGCCCTAGGAAATCAGTGTAATCACACACAAATGGTGCATAGCTGTGTCCAATTTCACACGCTTTGTTGCTGCTTACGGCTACCCTGCTCCGACCTCTAACCCCTTCAGCAACCGAACACTGGTTGTTGTGGTACAATGCTATGGTAACAACACCCTGGCCAAATCAAAAGCAGATAATGTCCGTCAGCAAATCAGGAGCAATGAAATTCAACTTTATGAGAGAGAAATTGGCTGTTTACATGGAAAACAAGCTTACTATTTCAAGAATTGATTACATAATACTGGTATGATGGCAGCCATGCACTCACAATGTTCTGTCTCATAAAAGGAATCATTTCAAATTATTTGACCGAAAAAACACCAATAAAGCTTAAGATCCCACCTCAAACTTACCAAAAGCAAGCCAGTGAGGCTACGAGAAGGGTGCGTGAAAGCAGACAGAGCGAAAAGGTTGTATTTTTTTTAAATTCTCTCCTTCTACCCATTTACAGCTCTTTGCACAAAAAGAACAAAAAGTTTCCCTTTTCACAACAAATACTGGGAAAGCAGAACGAGGGGTAAACAAACTGAGCACTGATGAAACTTCCACTTGTTAAAAGAGCTTAAGCTGCCAAATTAGTGTTAGGGTCAGACCCTGACTCTGCTCTATTGTCTGCCATGACACCAGTTCGTCACGCCTCTGCAGAGAAAATCAAATAAAACAATAGCAGCGTAACAGGAAAGATCAGTCGATGTTTTAGTAAATCCTCGTGATGGCCATTGTAGGAGTCATGGATGGGTAGCCATGAGAGTGTTTAGTAAAGGAAGTGACTCAGAGAGATGTCCAACTGTGTGCTGCTCACACAAGGTCTTAGTTATCACACTTAGTTACACAGTAAAAAAACACTTAGGTTTCAACTTCAAGGAGAAAATGAACACATTTACAGTTTCTCAGCCCTTGGATGTTTCAGTTCATACTGGTACAACATGTTCCTTTATCCAAAATTGCTAGAAATGGTGTTGCCTTCCTACGTTATTTATAATATTGTTTCAGAATATGGCAACCAAGAGCATGAACGGGAAAAAACAAGGGGAAAATGATTCTGACCGCACCAAGAAGCATATTTATGCAATATTGGAAGATTTAGTGGATGACAGCTAATCATTTACACATCAATTAGTTAGTCGTTTTTTTGAGTAGTTCATTGTAAACAGGAGTTGCCAGCTGCAGATGAAAGTCTTAACGATTTCCAACTTTGGGAAAATTCATGTTCACAGGACTTTTGTGGCTGCCCAGCTAAATAGAAATGTCTGTTAAATTCTTAAATCAAGCTTAACCACAAGACTGGATTTGCCCTTTCCAGTGTCTGTGCGCGCACACACACACACACGCACGCATGCATGCACGCACAAGCATACATACACCTCATTCAGTTACTCATGCACCCCTTAACCTACCGCCCCCACACACACACAGTCCACTGTTCCTGCCCTTACTGTGTGCACGTCCAGTGGCAGGCCCGAGTCTGTAATTGCTGCCTCTGTGGCATGGACAGACAGGCGGACTGGGGATTGGAGATGACACGCACCCATTATTAGTGGACCAAGTGCTGTTTTTGCAATTACCGAGGGTTTGGCTGAGCACACTGAATCAGACTCTGGGATTCTCTATTCAAGAGCCATTTCAACTCCAACTGGCTGCACAGCTTCTGTTGGCCTCAGCCTAAACAGAGCTGTGCTGGGCCTCTCTGAGAGCCTGAACATCAGTTGTGATGGGATTTGGAAAGCATATTTGAATCATGGTTCTCACTTTTTGAAATGTCAGAATCAAGAGTCATCCAATCCAATCCATTTTTTTCATCCAGAAGCAGCACTCAGGTGGCTGATGTGGTCCAGATAAACAAAGTGGAGAATAAGGCTGCCTGGCTCTTGTAGGGCTTAATGTGGAGAGCTAAAACTTATTACACAAAAGTTGCCACGACAGTGAAATCAAGGAAAGGTAAATAAGCTACAATAGAACCACATTCGTCTGGGGACAGGATTGCTCCAGCTCCAACTACACTATATATTCAACATCATTCAAAATTTATCAATCAATAGAAAAATTAATTTCAAATTAGGAAACGCTATGCTTCATAACACATTGTAGCCTATTCATAACACGAGGTGTAGCAGCAGTCCTCAACTACATTTGGTCAAAGGCCAGATTATTTTCTAGTCACGCAGTTTGGGAGCCAAATTTTCAAATTAAAAAAAAAAAAAACACAGCTATGTATTTCGGCACAGTTGGCCTGTCATTGAGAGTGTGGAGTTGGAGAATAATCTGATTCTGTACAGGTCGTTCTCAGGGGTGTGCAAACTAATCAACAGTCACTCTCAGGATGGACTAGGCGTCTTCTACTGGTGACTAACATTAGATGTGCACATTTTCTGAATTCATTAATAGTCTGCAGGACTTGTGTGACCTGCAGACTCCCAGTTGCCGATCACCGAGTTGTGGGCTGGGTCTGGATTGACTTGCCGTTCAGTGTGGATGCCACAGGTCTGTACTTTGAGAAGGCCTGGCCTAGATATTTACCGAAGTTCAGAAAATACAATAGAGTAAATCCTGTTGAAACACGTTTTTTTTTTTTTTTGTCTGATTTTTATGTGGCAGCTGAAGACATTATACGCAAACGGTTAAGTAAGATGTGAAGATCAATACCATTCTCGTGTCTGTTGCAGCTGGGAGACTTTTAACTTAGCATACAGCCTGGCAACAGGCAGAAACAGCTTGCCTGTCTCTGTCCAAAGGTAAAAGAAATCTGCCTACCAGCAGCCATAAAGCTCACCAAGTTCATTTTAGTTCAAAAACTGAAGTGTAAAAACAGCAATTTGCGGTTTTAGAGGGTTATGTGAAACTATTTCTTGGCCAGCAGCAGTGACTTCCTGGAGTCACTGCTTACCTTAGAGTGATGACAAGACCTCAAGATGTTGCTGCTTCAGGCCAAGAAACAGTCTGCTTCCAGTTTGTATGCAAAGCTATGCTAACTCTCTCTTGGCTTTAGCTTCATATTAATTTCCTAAATGTCAAACTATTCCTTTAAAGAACACAAAAGTTCCCACCACTACACTCATTCAGATGATTTGATTGTCACTCTCTTTCAAAGCATCTCTGAATACACTTAAAATTCTATGAATTTCTTCAGGGCCTGACAAAGGGCCTTCAAGCCACAGTACAGACAGAATATAAGACTGTCAATAAGAAAGTAACTGAACAATCAGCACACATACTGTGCAGCTGTGTATTCTCAGGTAGAGGAGTTCCCAGGAAGTCTAGACATACATATTAGTTCTGCCCAGCAGGTCAATAAGAGAGGGGGGCTGACTCGGAGCCAGCCAGCCGCTCAGGCATGAGGAGGGTTTGAACATAGCAGAGTCTATACAGCCCATCGCTGGGGCTGAGGTTGTGGTTGCTGTGCCGGCAGCCAGTGGCTGCTGCGTACCTGCAATCTCCCTGATGATAATGCAACATGGCAGCCCCGAGGGCAGAGCCCATACAACTTTCTCAGCCCTCTCTGAGTAATTGGTGACCCCTGAACCTGCCCTTCGTACAAAGGGAGGGAAGGAGGGGAGGGGAGAGGGGAGACAAGCGGAGGAGGGGGAGACAGGACAAGGGATAGTCAACAGAGACACTGGAAAAAGGGGAGACGGGGTCAGAGAGAGGAAAGGAAGACAGAGGGCAAGAGAAAGAAAAATCAAGGAGACACGAGCGGGGAGGAAAAGGTTAATCTCTCTTATTGTGGATAGTCAGAGAGTTCAACAGAGATAGAAAAAGTCTGCAGCCCAGTTGTGTCCATCACACATTGAGGGCACATGGAGAGATCCTTCACCTCCAATCTTATCTCTAACTACATATTCTTTGCCTGATATCAGACTGAACTATCAACTCATTACACTCCATTTTCATCTGCAGTCTGACTTTGCGTCCACTTTAAAGTGATTTCCGCAGTGGACGGGGATTCGATTGTCCCTAACCAATCACTAGAGACCATCGTATCTGGATGCACTGGACCAGTGAATGCTCTGGCCGGTGGGTGACGTACTGCAAGTTGCGCAGCACACGAGTTTAGCCTTGAGTTTCAACTTGGGAGCTCCGTCAAAAACTTTCCTAATGTTACAGCTAAACGGTACACTAAAATGAAATAATTAATAATAATAATTTCATCAGTGCTGCCTAGTTCATCAGTTTCCTCCTTGGTTCTGGTGTGCAGCTTGACGATGCTGTTAATCCCACCTGTGGCACTGATTGGCTAATTGTTAGTCCCCTGAACCCCCTGAAGCACTCAGTGACAATCAGTGACATTTTATTTAATTATTGCATATTAATAGTGTAGAAATGTGAAAAGATGAATTACACCAGTTGAACACCAAATAGCCCATGATATGCATCGACACACTGTCATTTCAAAACACTGACTTGCTCTTGAACGCAACAATTAACACGCCATCACAGATTTCAATATCAAGTGCAGCCACAGTGCTGCACTGAGACTCTTTGTACTTGGAGCTTTTTGTAAAGCTATTCTTTTCTTCAACCTCGATCTTCTATGTCCCCATCTCTATCTTTATCGTTATCTTTCAGCATCTTACATATTAGTCTGTCCCACTGCATTCATCGCTCTGGCCCTGTCTGTGTGGGTTTTTCTATGCAGTATGAATCCATTTGTCTCCACTGACGGAAAATAATTGCAAAGCAAACAAATCATCTCTGCCACATTGAGCAGGCCTCTTCTCCTGGGGCATAGCAGCTAGATAGCTACAGGAATGAAGGACAGACCAACACAGAGGGGAACAGAGAGGAGAGGAGAGGAGAGGAGAGGAGAGGAGAGGACAAAGATGGAGGAAGTTCAGAGCTAAGTGGTTTGGCATTTGTGTTGTATGTGCAGAGTGTTAAAACGGGTTATGTTAGAGAAACTGATGCAGTGAGATTGAAAGTGACTACTTTGGGGAGGCGAGAGAGAAAGAAAGAGAGAGAGAGGGAGAGAGGGAGAGAGAGAGAGAGAGAGAGAGAGAGAGAGAGAGAGAGAGAGAGAGCGGAAACCTCAGTAGAAGTCTGCCAGATGGAAACTCACTCCAGGAACATAAGGAGGAGACATCTGGGAACACACTGCCTTGGAAAGAAGATAATTATAGCATGATTCAAAAATGGCCTTTTCAAAATGAAAGCCAACAAATGCATCATAACTGTTCATGTTGTTCTGACAATAATATTAGAAACAGACTTCATTGTTGAGGCAATAGGAAGGCCTTGGAGAATATATCAAGGCTTCTTTAAGATGAACTTAAACTGTATTTATTTGGTCTCAATGAGCTCAGTCATGTATGTAGAGACACTAGAGAGAGCGAGAGAGAGAAAGAGAGAGAGCGAGCGAGAGAGAGAGAGAGAGAGCGAGAGAGAGAGAGAACCACATTCACACTATAGATTCTGCATCGTGAGTGAAGCTCAAGCAGTAGATGTTCTTAGAAAACAAATGAGATTCTGTTATTTACCAGATGAAGCGGAAAGGTTCTCTCATGTTACAACTGTGATCTAAGAATTCACTGGTGTACTTGCAACAATTAGAAGTGGTAATTGTCTGTCACTGAGGCTGTCCAAAAAACAAAGCAATGCATGGTGAAATGTAGGGGTTTCACAGAATATTCGATTATCAAAAATTAGTGCTGTCAAAAATATCGCGTTATTAACGCGTTAACGCAAATCAATTTTAACGGCGTCATTTTTTTATCGCGAGATTAACGTTCTTTGTGACCTAGTGAACTTCTAGTTTTTTATAAGCTGGGGCCACTGCTAGTAACGTAAGAAAAACTACAGGATCCGGTTGTAAACCAGAAACAAAACAATAGGCACGCCTCACGCACGTGTTTGGTCTTGTCTGCTCGCTGGCTGTGAAAGAGTAGGCTACCGGTTTGTGTGGATGTCAAGAGCGAAACGATGCGAACAAGATTCTGATGGAAAGTTTAGTTTCAAAAAGTTGACAGATGGGTCGACTGACAAGACCAAAGTTATCTGTGTGTATTGTCGGTGTGAACTGAATTATCACCGTAGCACATCTGGTCTGAAATACCACTTGATGGCCAAACACACGGCTAATGCGAATTCTCCGCCGCCTCCTTGTCAAAACCAGGCGACAATGGATGGCTTTCCACAGAGGAATATGGATACCGCCACTAAGAACAAGCTTACTGCAGCCATAGCCAAGTAATGTTCACGGTTTAACTGCACTGTAGGCTGAGTCCTAGTTTACAATAATGTGCACTTTGTAACTTTATCTTGTATCACCCTGTTTTGATCCCTTAGAAAGAGTTGTTGAAGGGGCTTGTATTTTTTTATGTTATTTTTTGTCATCTGTTTATTGACAGTGTTAAATTGTGTGAGATTTTGCTTCAAATGTGAATGACTGCTCAAAGTGAGAATATTAGTGTGAAATATAACACTACACGTTGTTGTTTTTAATAAAAAACATTTGCACAAAGCAAGCCTATCCACCTTTCCATGTTGATAAGAGTATTAAAATGATAATTTAAGGGACATTTACAATAGATAAAAATGTGCGATTAATCGCGAGTTAACTGTGGCATTCATGAGATTAATCGCGATTAAATATTTTAATTGATTGACAGCACTATCAAAAATATAACTAGTTGACACTGCTTCATTGCAGACGTAATCTTTCATCTGTGGTTTTAGCAATGTGCAGAGATAAAGTAGTGGCAATATACAGCAGATATGCAGCAGGGGGCACTGTGGGTAATTGTTGTTGACAAGTCATAATTGTCTTGCGTGATTTTAACACAGAGCCGTGTGGGACACTAACCTGCAAACTCCACGCGGCACAGGTGCATCGTGTTCAGCTGCCATGTGGCCACTGGAGCCGTTCAAAGCCATTCCAGACAATGGCTGTGATTCCAACAGAAGTGCCTCAGCGCATTTCAGTGGCATCCCACATGCGGCTCATTGCAGAGAATATGCACCCAGTGTATTGTTGACAGAAGCTGCATCAAGCTACACAGAGCAGATCGAGCCTTGCAGGAAGTCAGACAAAGGAAGTGCCTACTCTCAGTGGGGTATGAAGCCATGCAAAGGGAAATACAAAACCATGTCGCAGTCAGAACACGACGCAAACATGAAACATGGAGCAAGAGCAAGAACCATGGATGATACGTCCCAGCGCTGGACTACAATCAACAGTGTAGAAATACACAGATGTGTTTTCTATGTTATGCCATGTTGCAACAACACCAACTTTGACCAGATTTTGATTCAAACGTTGTTCAGTTGTGATTGGTGCAGGCAATTATGCGACATCACATTTATCTACTGGAACTACTTAGCCTCACCCACTTTAAACCAGCAAGGAGAGCTCGGACGAAAACACAGAAATCTCTCTACTGAAATAACCACAACTGTTCAATCATTGGCAGGAAGTCATGTGTCCATGTGAGAATGAAATGAAAAAATACATAGTAGAGACAGATATCTGTATAAACAGTTCCGAAAAATATCACGAAAATTAATCTCTGATGCGGAAGTCACGGGAAATAATCTGCTCATTTTACACAAGCTTCCAGCAATCATAGCATCATTATTTGGGTTAATTGTACGGTTTATCAGTTGTTATGAAATGCTGTTGTTACGCATTGAATATAATATGAAATATCCATAAAATATGTGACTTGATCAGGGTAAAATAAATGTCAACTAAACGTGGTGATTCGTGTTTTGATGAACAGTGTGTGTGCTGATAATCACTGTGTTGTGTGTATGTGATACCTTGTTCTGGAGCTTGTAAGGTGAACAGGTGGCAACGCACATCCATACCTGCAGGTTCTGCATGAGTGTATCCAGACTTTCACTCCCTATAACAAAGGTTTAAAAGGTGAAAGAAAAATCTGAAAGCTTTTATCAAGTGACATACTATCAGAGGGTAAGGTAAACTCTACTTCCAGCAGAGCTTTCAGAGCCTCGAGGTTCAAATGGTGAAGACTTTCACAGTTTGGCTTTCATAATACACTCGCACAGAGAGGCGCTTATAGTACCGCTGCTTAATGTAGGCTTTCAAAGGGACATTAGCATAGTTTAAGTATGAAATGGTTAACCTGTCAATCTCTGGTATGCATCCAGCTTTGTGGGATGTATTAAGGGAACATTAGGACCTTCAACATGAGACTTATTAAATGAAACGTCCAACAGTTATCGGTGCGGCCTGCATTATTAGTGTTGGATTCACATTAGTTCACCGGTACATGGCCTCACAACGAGGAGGTTTCTTCACCTCCTGCAGGCTTGCATTAAGCTCACCATCATCATAAAACCTGCTCTTAGTATATGACCAGTCCACAACATCAATGACTACTTCAGGATCCTTGTTAACTGCATGAATTGCATAATATAGATTATACTACATAGTCTCCACATAATGCAGCTAATTATGGGATAGATTATGGATATGAATCGTGCTCTGGCTTAATACACTTATGCTGGTTCAAACACAGGTCAGTGTGCTTTAGAAACAGATAGCAGATGGCCTGTGAGGTTACGAAGGGTTGCACGCAATCCAGTCCCCAGCAGATATTATTGATAGACTGCTGTGCATCCTCTGCTTCAGCTGTGACAACTGGGTGAGCTGGAGGATGCAGGTGGTGCAGATAGACCACGCCAGACAGACCTAAATAAACAGACACTTCTGACTATAGTGTAACTATGGATTCATTTTATGTCTGGCATCTTTATAGTCACGGTGCACATGAACATGTATAGATCATTATTTCTGTCTCTCATATACAGGTGTGTATGGATTTTTTTTTTAAATGTACCGAATGCCTTGAGCCAATCATTCGGGGGCAGGAAGTTAATGCTGGTCACGTTCACGTATAGGTTTATATGAGGATTTAAAAAAAAAAAAAAAAATCTTTCTGCTAAAGTAATTAATACAGTATACTACAGTATAATGAAAAATAAATAATGAAAACAGGAAAGGTGTGGTGGGCCTTTCATAACAATTAGATGACGCTTCTTTTTTTTTTTTTTTTTTTTTGGCCTGCTAGACCTTACAGGTACACCGAAATGGAACTGAGCCCTCACTGGTGTCACCGGAGCTCTCTGACTAAATGTCTGCTGTGAGAAATAAGTTGACAGGCAGTATACAGCAAGTGGTTTATGGTCAAAATATAACACAAATGGTAAATACTGAGTGTATTCTCGCATAAATGCTACGACACGCGCTTGTACTAAGCTCACTTCCATAACTTTTCTCTAACATCACCTCGTGTCAAACTGGAAACTGCATTGGGAGGCTCAGCAGGTGACCCTGTCCCTGAGGCCGGCTTGCCACTGCTCTCAATGAAATAACGTTTAGTCCGTCAAGTAGCCTACCTTCATAGACTGAGCGCTGAGGAGAGGCGTGTGTCAGCGGCATGTCAGGCAGAGAGCTAGCATGGTGCGTTGGTTGTTCTCACACAAAAGCTAAACTCGGTAACAAGGTCTACTGTAAGTTCATCTTGTCCTGTTGAAATGTTCAGGTGTGCCGACTATCTAGTAACATTAATTTACCGTAATTTCAACCTTTTTTTCTCTGCGGAGCTTATTGACCAAACAACTCCACTGTCAACTCGAGGAAAGCGGTGACAATGACAACAAATCAAACGCACCTGCCTTACTGTGACGGCGCATGGATACAGCACCTGCAGTCGTGGAGACCAATTAATAAAAAGAGAAACGTGTGCGTCCGCAAGATAGCAGCCGCTGCTTGACCATGACAAATTCTTCCTTAAAGATGACTTCTGAGAACTATACTTCAACCATTAAACCTATAAAATCAACAAATTAAACCATCTCTCGCAGCTGGCGTGTGTCAAAAAAGATTCAATGCGGTTTTGAAGAAATATACGAATTCATGAATTATCGCCTTAATTAGACCGACATTGCCGACTTTAATAAAGTTGGCATACAGTCTGTCATTATGTGTTCTCTGGCGCCCTCTAGTGACCGAAGGCTGCAACCGCCTGTAGAGCCGAAAGGTGTCAAATAAATAGGGCGTATTTGAAACTCTAAAATATATCTCTTAACAATTTCTAAATTTAACACAAAGGAAGTAGATATGCCACAAATATTTAATGTGTATTTTTCATGCTTGTGAAAAACAAACAAAGCAGTAATATCTACTGTTCACAACTGGCACAGTACTGATGATAATCTAAGCTTAAATGTGGTGCTCAATACGAAATGCTGTTACAGGTCCAGAACATTTTGTAGCACTGCAGACTGTAGCACTCAAGCCTAGTATAATGCATAAAATGTGGCTAATACATACAGGAAAATCACCTGTGGAATGTAAACAAAAAAACAAAACAAAAAAATTCTATCAAATCTGAATGAAAGTTGTACCCAACTCAATTTTTGTTTCCAAAAAAGACATTTTATGCAGCTGCCAGCACATGTGAAATTGTAATCTGTAATCACAACATTCAAATAAATGCATACCATTATTTTTGCACATGAAACTCTTGGATCATTGAGGTATCCATAATTAAGTGGTTCAGTTTTTAGTTAAAACAAGTTAAATGCAGCTTCAAAGCAATATTGGCCAAAAGTCTGCGTAAAGGCCACAACTGAATTTGTCACCTGCTGGAAAAAAAATCTGATTCACATCCTTCCAGGAAGTATTGAAATCCATGTAGGTACTGTTGATTTCAGTGTCACAGCCCCCGCCACATAGATGCCTCTGACAGCACTGGGTGGGACTGGATCTGGCACTGCCCATCACCAGGCTTGCAGTGGTATGCTGGGATCTTTACTGTCCTGTAACACGTCTAGACATTTCGCAGAAGCCAGTTTGGAGGTGAGATGCCAGACTGGGAGAAGTAGTTCCACCACCATGGTTTCTCCTGTCGCTCTATCCCTCCCTCACCTACATCTGGCTCGCTGAAGCGCTCGAACTGATTGTAGGGGTCAAATCGATCCCACGTGTCTACTGTGGGGAAGAGGTGGTCGTCAATATTGGGCTCCACGGGAACCTAGATGCAGGATGAGGGAAAGGAGGGAGATGAAGAACAGGGATAATGAATGTCCGTCCCGAAAAAGAAGCTCTGCACAATCTGCCTTTTCATTTAAGGCCATCAAGGCATGGAACAAGTTCCTGCTGGAAATTGTGGGAAGGGGGAGAGGGGTTAGTGGAAATTATTATTTATATTTATTACACAGTGTTGGGTTTAATTATTTATGGATGTTTGGATCTATGATTACATTTAATATTTACTTATTTATAGTGTTTTGAAGTTGTTTTTGTACCAACTGCATTAGTTGTGTTAGCGTTGACCTGCCCAGGGACTGCAGATGGAAACAGGTAGTAGCTAAATTTAGTCCCAAACAAATTATTGTATTGAAATAAACCTAAACTAAAACTAATCCATGCACCAGTAAAAAGTAAGATTAAAAAAGGATATTTGAATAACACTGGCTGAAAAGGATAATGAAGACAAAGATCCAACCTTCTCCAAGACAAAGTCGACACGTCCGGCCTTGTTCATGTTGTGAGGCAGATAAATCCTCTTGCTGACCCTGGAGAAACCCTTGGCTGTAGCTGTCAGGATGTGAGTACCAGGGTTTAGCAGGCGCCAGTAGTCTCCATCATCAGCTAGAGGGAGGGGAAGAGAGGGAAGAGCCAATGTTAGCATGCTGGGAAAAGTTAAGGGATCATCAAATAAATTACAATTCATCCTGTAGGGGACATGATAGTGTTTACCAAACTGCATGATAATCCATCCAATAGGTAAAATATCACAAGATCATCAAAGTTATTAGGTTTCATGAACATGAATATCTGTACAAAGTTCCACGGTGATCTATTCAGTAGTTTTAGATATTTCAGGACTAATGTGGTGGTGTAGGACTGATTCACAGACCTTGCCATCCCAAGAGCCACTCTCCTAGCAGGGCTAAAAATGTTCAATATCCTCGGTTAACTTTGTAAGATATGCCTCACAGCTACACCATAACACCAAGTTCCTGAAGAAAAACTAATGTCGAAGTTATAACCATTGGAAAATATGTAACCATATCGCGTCATCGCATTTACCTGTGGTGACATCTTTCCTAATTCCCCTGACGGAGATAGTTGCACCTTTTATCCCATTTCCATCGAGGTCTTTAACTACTCCCTTTATCCCTCGATGGACCTGTTCAGACACAGGGAGCACAACACAGAGGCATGTTATTTCCTTTTCTGCCTTTTCCTCCAATGCTTATGTTGTGTATGTATGTATTTGCTATGCCTACAGGCACACACGTATTATTAACACTGCTTTCATCCTTTCTGTCCTTTCTTGTCTTTACATCCTGCTTGCTACTAGTGCTCTACCAGGCTATTATTTCACACTTTCACCGATGATCATCCTTACACTATCAGCTGAATCATTCCTTTTCAGGTTAGGAAGCCTTTCTCACACTTACAGACTCCATAAAACTGAGCAGAGCCTCCTTATTCCTCTTCCATTCTGGGTAAAGCTCAACCTCTGAGGGGAATTTGTCACAGCCGAGTTCCACGGTGATCTCCAGACAGTTAGTATGTAAGTAGTTGAAGTCTGACATACCTGCAACAGAGACGTGTATATAAAGAATCCCTAACAAGCTTTACAAGGGGTAGAAAAAAATGATGGATAGTTTGAAAAGTGTTGTATCTCACCACCCGCAAAACTGTACCACAATGCGCCATTGATGATGCCCCTGGTACGGTAAAAGGAGGCCCCACACCTGTCTGTGTCATTGTTTGACATGGTTTCATGAGCGTCCGCATAGGTACGAGCCAGCTGCTTGAAGACCTGAGCATGGAGAGATTACTGAGGTTAATGTTTGGTGAGACAGGGAGTATGACAGTCCAGCTGCAACGTTAAACCAAACCTTTTCAGCAACCATTAATATGTCTATCCATCAGTCCACCCTCCCCTCTACCTGCTCATCTGGGGTGGGTGAGAACATCCTCTCCTCATGTACATCTCTGGAGAAGTCAAATGGATAGGAGATCACCAGCTCCCCGCCGTGGAGGCTGGCAGACTGAACGAAAGGTAGTGACCTGAGCCACTTCATCACTGCATAGGTCTCTGGTGCCACCTACAGCCCAAAGGTAGGATTGGATTGTTTTGGCTGAAACACTGTATCCAATAAGGATAGTTTTCCAGTAATCTGATTGATAAAATTTACCCCCTTACCTTACCAAACCAGTAGGCATCAGGAATTGGGATGTGGTCAATGCGATAGTGCCTGCTGCGGCGGTTCCGGTAGAAAACGGAGGTGAGGTCGGGAAAATTGCGGTTGAGGTCAATATTCTGAGCGTTGGTGCGACCATTGGTCCAACCGTTTAACAAGTGTCCCTGAAACATTTAGGTTCAAACAGCTTGGAGTATTAAACAGTGTTAGAAAGTGTGACATCAGTTTAGGCTGATGACAGCAATGATGGTTAAGATGATGATGTGTAGACATTAGTAGGAGCAGCGATCATGTGCAGAAGATATTGGGCAAACAATGTGAAAATTAGTCATAAGGACAAGATGGAACATGTTAGACTATCCTTGTTAATTCTGTTGTTAACATGTAGACAAGACCATATATCCGTCATGAGAAACAGTAGCAAATGGAATCACAAGAAGAAACCATTTTTTATTAATACTGAAGGTGAGCTGCAAATGCATTCAATCCATCATCTATCCATCCAAACAATTCAAAATGGATCTTTGGATTATGCAAACATATATATGTATATGTTGCCATATACTGTATTAATATGGGAACAGTTTGAGGTTTCACTTTACTCTTTGATACACTGATTATGAATGAAAATGTATTATAATACATGCAATATATATAATGTGGATAAATTAAAGTAGTTTGGCCTACATAATAAATTGGAAATGTGATCATATTAATAAAAGGTACAAAATGCTGCACACTTTCATTAATGTCTCAAACATGTATGTATAGTGAATGGCAGACAGTCTGACAGATTAAAACCCATGCATTTAAAATGTAGAGTACAGAGTACTCTTAGAGTACAGCTGCGTATAGTATTAGACTATGGAGTAAATTTTAAATAGCACATTACATACATGGACATGATGATGATCTTCATGGTGGACCTCACAATGTGACCTGCATGACATTCACATGGTCAGTCTACAGCATTTATGCATGCAGTGTTTGTTAGAAGTACAGTGACTGAGACATGAGTGAATAAATACACATTGTGACTGTGTTGTTATACTGCGAATTAAAAGGCTCAAGACATGCCAATGTAGAAGTGGCTAGACAAGAGTTGATTGATTAGTGTTGAATTCTGTGATTAGTAAAAAATAGGGTGACAGGTAGGAGGTGGAAGGCTTGAGTACTCTTCACATTCAATTTAGCAGCTGAACCAGGACTGAGACATGACAGCAGTTAAATCTACCAACAGCTTCCCATAATCACTGATTAATTACTGCTTGTCTTCTTGAGTAAATGGCTTTCTATCTATCCTAATGCCACAAACAAGAGTACTTCTGCAAAAGCAAAATGTGGTCTTTTTATCGATATGTTAAAAGTTACAGCCTCTTTGTTCACAAAACGCACAGCACTGTCATAATGTTGCTCCATGGTGTCCAATTTCACAACCCACAAACAGCATTAAATCTTCTGCATTAGCAATGCTCAAACTCCCTCAGCAGAGTACCTCATGCCTCCACCTCCAGACCTCAAGATGAAGAGACTGAACAGACAGGAGGTTGAGAACGGATAATGGCGGTTTGTCTTTTTCCTGTTAACATTATTTACTTCCTGGTTGCTGAGCTCCGGATCATTGCTATCCTCTACCTCTGAGGCGGCCAACTCATAACCATCTGGATTCATGGAGGCTAGAATATGGATGCGGGTGGTGTTGATGAGGGTCTGAATTCGTGGGTTCCCCAGAATGTACTCTGAACACAGGTACTGGGCCAGGTAGATGAGCAGCTGGCGGCCCAGCACCTCGTTGCCATGCATGTTGCCCACCAGCTTGATCTCTGGCTCCACTAAGGTTCATAGACAGAAGCAAACATGGTTAAATCTGCATTAGTGGATTTCTTGAGGCAGCAGAACAAGCTTTAAGCACAATATTTACTTATTTACTTTTGCATATCCAGCAGACACAGAGCAAGATTAGCATTTATTTGGAGTTGTGTTTGTGTCCACCTAATGAATTTAAGTCCAAGTTCACTCTTCTTTTAAGCCGTGCGTTGGTCCATCATCTCCTGAGGAAAATATTTGGCTCTTTACAGCTTAATTCACTTTGTTTTCCAGCTAGTTGCTAACTGTGTCCGCAACTTGATGTTGGGTACATGGTATAAAGTGCATTTATCAAACCTTTTTAACTCAAAATAGCTGCCTGCTGCAGCTGGACACCAGGTTGAGGAGACTGGAAAGACAGAACCAAAACAGTTATCTTATGGGCTGTAAAATCTAAGCAATGAGCTGACACTAAAATGCACTAAAATGCTCAGTAGCACCATGGACATCTGCAGCCAGGTAATAAATCTCTGAATGTTCATCACTATGAATACAACATAGTGCATAAGCTGTCCCTGTTTGTTACCTTGCATGCTAACATCTTGTGTTTTAATTGCGTCCTATTAGATAACAGCCTCAACCTGCACAAATTATTTAATGTTTTAAGTGGACTGACTACTCCATACAGTGCTGGCTAATTAAAAGTGTAACAACGCGTCATTTCAGGGGTGGATGAAGAATTTTTTGGGTCTCGAAGCAGAGTGATAAAAGGTGGCATTAAGCCTGAAAATTACTATGTATAATGTGAAAGGAGTTAGGAGTGATGGACCCACGGAGAATTAGCACCTGCCTGCAGTTCCTCTCACCTCTACTGAGGTTCATAGCATCTTTCAGCTCATTGTTTTGGTTTCACTTCTACACTACACCAGCATAGTATCAAAGGGAGCTAAAGAGACCAGAAAAGAGCTCAAAAGAGAGTAGATGTTGGACCTACATGTGCCAGGTCTCCATAAACAAGACAACAAATGAATGCTAATGTTGCTCGGTATCTGCTGAATGTGCAACTGATATCTACTGTAGTTCACGATATCAACATTATAAGGTGATTTCATGTCAATGTTGTGTTTGCAGCTTGTTACATTTTGTTTTTGTTTCACGCAGGAAATTTGTCACAGAAAAAACTGAATAAACCTGAGGAGCGTAATCAGAAGATTACATGAACCACAATCCTAACATCATCACACAACTCATTTACGCTGCACTTCCTTACTCACATAGCTCGTGTTGCCCTGGGTTGTTGGTGAACTCAATAACCAGGAGGTCCCTGCCTTCTGTGCTGCGTCCGATGCTGTAGACATTAGAGATATGGGAGCACTTGGCTGCTGTTCTCTTTAGTAAACTGTACATCTGGGCATTGGAGGTGTAGGTGAACTGGATGATGGTGCTGGGTTCTTCAGGAGAGAGGCTGGACATTGCTAGCTCCTGTCTGGCTGAAGGAGGGATACCAGGATTTAGGGAAGGAGATAAGGATGATGTGTTGGTTTCTGAGGGCACTTGGTAAGAAACAGTACAACACATCAGTGTGACCTATACCTTTAAGCCCTGCCAGGGGGTCAACACAGCCCTCCTCGTCACTGGCAAAGAAGCGGTCACAATCTAGGAAGTAGGGCCAGGCCATTTCGATGGCCTCAAAGGCATGGGCACAGTCCTTCCTCAGTGCATCGCATGTGCTGCGGCAGGGTTTGATCATCTTGTCATTCTGGCAGGGCGAGGCGAGCACTGAGCAGCCTACGAGTCGTATCTCTGGAGAGCACTCCCCATTGAGCAGGCCATGGATGACGCTCAGGAGGAGGTACTCTGGTCCTGACTCTGCCTCGAAGCGACTGCGGTGGCCAAGGATGTTAGGGAATATGGTTCTGGAGCAGCAGTTAAACAGTTGTTAAACATGATAACCACAATCAGCTGGGAAGAATTTTGAAAGAAAACTGAAATCAAAAGAGTAACAGTATTGACTTAAAATGTATGTGTGAGTAAAGTTTGTATCTGGCAGCGATTGCCTCACCCACATTAGCACCAACATCTGTGACCCACCTGGAGTATTCCATATCATTACAGTAGCCCAGGTTCAGCTCTGTGCAGGTCGCTGTGGGAAAGAGAAGGCAGAGAAAGCTGGTAAATAAAATGTGGAAAAGGCATGCGTTACTTTATAGATCAGTGAGTAAAACAAAACTTGTTTCTATTGCTGTAAGTTTACTGTGAGATCAAGAACATTTTTTGGACTCAACATAGTTCAGTCTTTTCATGGCTTAAGCTGAAAGATCTGTTAAGAGGAGTCTAGAGGCACTGTAATCTATAGGCACTGCACTTGGCTGTTGTAGCACCTGGTGTTTCAAAATGGAAAAGCACAGTTTTTTTGAAGCTCCATAAATCATCCTTTGCATATTTCAGTGCTGCAGCTCATTTTTTCTCTCAGAGACTGGCTATCTGTAAAAGAGGCCTGTTGAATCTCACTGTGGCATTTGGTATTTCAGATAGTTTGGTTCTCCAGCCCTGAAGGTCAGGAAGGCCATGAAAACCCATCTAACAGCACAGCTCTGATCACTTCTTGTACCTGGAATATCAAACCTGGCCTTTAAAATCCATAAGTGTAAGGTCCTTAATTGCACAAGGAGACATTAATTAACCACCTACGTTTTTCGTCAAACGCGTTGTTGCTGCATCTTCCTGCAAGAAAACAAATGCCAAACAAAGCGCATTAGGGGGCATGGAAATATTAGTGAGTAACAAATAAAACGGTAGGGGGCGACATCGTCAAAAGCACTGGATGAGCCAAACAGGGACTCTGCTTTATTACTGTTTATGACAAGGCAGATGTGGTTTAAAAAGAAAAAAAAACAGCAGGTGACAATGTGTCTGCAACATGAAGTCATACTAAGATTTACATGAAGGGATTTTATAGAAGTACCACAGAATTTAACTGAGAGAGAGACTGGAGAATATAGACTTTAACAAAGTCTTCAAATACAGCATTTAAATTAGAGCACATTCCCTGCTAATATCTTAATTAGTGCTATATCCGGTCATGAATCCGATCCTCAGCAGATCAGCTGTTTTTTTATTGATTACTAGCGTCAGAAGTATCAATTTCTAATCTTAAATCGTCCGTATTGTCCATTCAATAGGCCTCTGCCTTCTGTTTCTTACGCATCACACGTCAGCCACCGAGCAATGTAGTTTTGCTGTCGTACAGTGCGCACATTTCTACGAACCATTTGTTAGAAGATGAAGTGACCTTACCCAAAAACTCGTCCCCGGGATGACAAGTCTGCTGAGGGGCGCACCAACAACTTTTCGTAAAGAAGAGAAACAGCGCCGAAAGTCCGAAATGCATGTTGAAGCTGCTTGACAACGGCGCTGTGTGATGTGGCAGTGTGTGTTTGAAGCTGCAACTTTTCTGGACTGGATGATAATTACCACCCACGGCACGGAAACCTCCTTCCTTTGTCTGCGCGGAGCATCCCTGAACCGAAAAAAGTGCGCGCCAGGATTATGGGTCACTGCTGTGCGTTACGAGCGAGCGGTGATCATATTTCACTGCACAGAGCTGCGTATGTGTGTGTGTGTGTGTGTGTGTGTGTGTGTAAGCCAAGGTACTGAGTGCAGGCAGAGCAGCTCACTGCAAATAAAAACTTTCAATAATTGTCAGAAGAAAAACAAAGTAAGCAACCATGAGCCATCGGGGCAGACTGACATTTCCTCGGCCCCCTCTTTGCTGTGTTTAGCCACACTGAATAAAACACATCTGATGAACCTTCCCAATCCTGTGTCACAGTTGAGACCTAAAAAGTCAAGATGCAAAATGACTGTTGTGGGACTGTGATTCTGAAGGAACTTTGAAAGCTATTTTATGCATCACTGACAATAAGCAAAGCTCTGTATGTACAGTAACACAAACATGCACTTTTAAAACACAAAGTGTCTCTCAGGATGGGACTTCATGCAGGGGGCCAAAGAGTGCATGGCTTTTGGTAGGAGGCAAAAGATCACACACTCCACACAGGATGAACTGTCATATGATCTCATCTTGGACAAATAAATAAATAAATAAATAAATAAATAGTGTGTTTTTAGAATAGAATGTGAACAGAACGTCTGTGTGCTTTGACACACACACTGTCACACACTGGAAGTGCATCATTACATTCTAATGCAAAAGTATATTTATACCCTAAAGACACACTCACTCTGTATCAGCACACACACTTGAGGCGTTTGTTTGTTTGGAAAACTTTGTCTGAAATTTTGACTTCGCTCATTTTACCCAAGAGTGTGACCTCTGAAAACGATGGAGGTAAGTGTGAAGTGCATCCAGCTACAGCTCGTAGACTTGTTGTTGTTGTGTGTTTTTCAAATCATATAGCACGCCAGTTTTCTCTGCGATGTCCATTCTTTGCTGGGGACCCTGCGAGCTCTGTTTCTCATCCTACTGAGATACTCTAGACCTCACCTGACTTCTGTCTGCTATGTGCCCTGCTGGATCCCCTCCCTCCTCCATCCTCTCCATCCTGACCCTAACCCTGGACAAATAATAAAAACAAATGAAATTAAGGTTATCAATAGGAGCTATGATGCACTGTATCAATAGTGGAGCTTTTCCCCTCCTTTGGATTCTGCTGAACCTCCAGCCATCCATGTAGAGGGGATCTCTCTTTGAACTTCCTCACAGACTCAGGATTTTAGGGAGCCTTTCCTCATCTTCTTGGAGAGCTTGGGCTGGGTCAGGAACCAGTGCTGATGTTGGACTGAAAACTACCACACTGATAGTGTACCGTTCAAAGAAATTGATCTTCCTTTGACTTCCTGGTGTGTGCCCATGTATTACTCACTGACATTGTGGGGGCTCATTGTACTTGTGGGGACAATATGCAGGTTCTCATAATGTAAATCATTAAAGTCTATGAACAGTCCCCCAAAGTGATGAAAACTGACAAAAATGTGTGTGTGTGTGTGTGTGTGTGTGTGTGTGTGTGTGTGTGTGTGTGTGTGTGTGTGTGTGTGTGTGTGTGGTCAGGTTTGGACTGCTGACTGAGCTGTAGATGATCCTCTGAGAGTTATTTTCCTGGCAGGGAGCATCTCTCTGGATTCAGACCTTCCTCTCTGCACGTCCTCTCTGTTTCTTTCACTTTTCCTCTTCTCATGTCACCTCTTATCTCTCCTCTCATCAGGGATAAGTCTCCAGGAAACGAGTGTAAGTCTGTGTAATTTCCTCAAAAGTGACACATGTAAGTTTGTGTGTGTGCGCGCGTGTGTGTGTGTGAGCTGAGCGATGTGATAATGTCAAGACACAGATCATCTCACAGTCCTGACACATTAGATACGAGCAATCAGAAAACATACAAATAAGACAAAATTGGTGGCAGAGGGAGGTAAGTTTATATAGATAGATATCCGTGTGTGTGTGTGTGTGTGTGTGTGTGTGCGTGTGTTTGTGAGGAAGAAACGTGGCTTGTGTGGGAGTGAGGGAAGTTCATAAGTTCATGCCTGTTTTGTTTAACATAATAGGGCTGCTGAGCTCATTCACCATTTCAATGTCAGAGTAGATCTCTGCATCAGAAACTTGGCTGTGATATTCTTGTAATTATCATCTATTTTTAGATTAACAGAGGAATTATCATGTATAGCAGCAGTTCTCACTGGGAGTTGGGACCCTAAATATCGGGGGATCGCCAGATGAATAAGAAATACTTTTCCCCTTCAGACAGCTTTCAAATGAGACAAATCTGCAAAGGAAAAATCTCTGTTGTTTGAAGGGATGACAGCTCCTGTAACTGAAAGTGACAAGACAAAAAAGTTTGGAACCACTACTGCAACATGTCTATATTCTACATGATCTACAGTATCACAATGTTTGCAGACTCCATTGATTTTCCACTCGTACGATGGACTCACAGTGTGTCTCTGGCAGTGGAGTTTATTCTTTAACACATCCTCAGGCTTATTATTACTGTGTTCCACATGTCCATCATTAACACAAACTTCAACATTAGCTTTGAAACAGTCAGCAGAATGAACATTTTCCAATTTCTTCACTGAAACTTGAAGACTACTTACAAACAAATTCAAGGTTACTTCAACCACACATTTATATTTATGATAGCAGTAAACATAGTGTTGTGTGTTTCATGTGGCGTCTCCTTCACAATGCCTCAGCAGGCACCCCGACGAGCACTGTGGACACAGCAGTCTGAAGCATCTGAAAAGGCCTTCGGCACACATCAGAGGTCAGTATACATCGTTCTGTGTCCTTCACAGTTCTCCCAGTGGACAACACTGCACCTTAAAGAGTACTGTGGTCCACCCCTCCTTGAGCAAGACACTAAGTCCCTTCCATCTGCAGGGCTGCCCCTGACCTCTGACCTTTGTGCAGATGGGCTGTAGGTGTTGAAACCATTTAAATATTTGCACATCAAGCTCAGGTAATTCTGGCAATACAGTTGTCATCTGCAGTGTCCAGCGTGCTGCTCATGCTGTGGGCAGACAGCAAGTACTGATCCTTCCTCAGAACCCGGCTGATGATACTAACCAGGACCTTTCTGTACTGGTGCCGCAGCAGACAGTAGACGAAGGGGTCGCTGGACGTCTTGGCATAGGACAGACATTTGGCAGCGATGCCCCAGTACCGGGGGATGTGCACAGAGGGCAACAACTCCACCAACCTGCAGGAGGAATACAAACAGAAGTCACTTGGCCCAAGCCACTCAGAGACCATTAAGTCTGTGTATTAGCGACCTTTATTAGCTGCCCTATGATACATTTTTAAATGAATCTCATGCATTTTAGCTGATAACTTGAAATGTAATTGTGATAAGGTTACAGATGCAGGGATATGAACAAGTCCACTAAGGTAAAAATTCCTGGGCTCTTGTATTTTAATGATATACTGGTGAGTTCAGGGTATTGTGTTGAGTCTCTGTTCAGCTAAATTGTCACATCCACAAATAGGACATGATCAATATAGACCCATCATATCAACACAGGAAATGTTACACTGTTTCCTTTGGGGCCATTATTGTGGAAGCATCTTAAGACAGACAAGTCCTGCGGGAAGTAACCAACTGCCATAAAAAGCCTGTGATAGAAAAGAGACAGTACTATAAAGCAGGCTGTTACCTTGTTATAACATAGGGTGAAAAGCAGAGGATGAAGGAGCCGATGAAGACGCAGATCTTTTTAGTGGCGCGCTGCCTCCTCTTCTTCTGTTCAGCCAGACACCTCTCCTTCACACTGACAGACGCACAGATTATTTCATCTGACAGGGCAGCTAATATATTAACAATCTAAATAACTTGCATTACAAAAACAGATGAAATACGCCAAGAATTTCCTCCACTGAAACAAGTCAAATTGCAACAAGAAAATATCTTAAAGCTTTAACAGCCTCAAAGTTTCATTTCCAGTGTACTTTACCTGGGGTGAATATCAACCAGCAGAAGTAGAGTCTGCACTGTAATGACATCTATCCTCTTGCAGTGGGACCTGGCCACTCTCAGAACTTTCAGGTAGGCGAAGCACAGGACGAGGAGGCAGAGCGCAAAGCTGCTGCAGTGAAACAGCGCCGTGAAGGTCGCATAGGCGGCCAGCTGCGACCTCTGCTCCCCGTCCAGGTGAACGGTACACGAGGCGTACGTGTGGCTGTAACCTCCCCAGTCCATCAGCAGCTGAGTCAGAGAGAAGGTGAGAGACTGCAGCCAGGAGTATGCCACGATCAGTAAAGCGTCCCTGTAGCGCATCTTGCTGGAGTAACTCAGGGGAAACACCACCGCGATCCACCTGTCCATGCTGAGCGCGGCCATGCTCAGCATCGCGTTGGTGGTGAGAAAAGTCTCAGCGAAACTGACAGCTTGACAGAACAAGTCGCCGAAGGGTTTTGCGCTTTCGGCCACTCCGAGAAACGTGGCGGGCATGTTGACGACAGTGAGGAGGATGTTGGAGAAGGAGAGGTTTAGGATGAAGATGCCTGGCACGTGTGATCTTAACTCGGCGCTCTGGGTGAAACATAGCAGCACTGACAAGTTTGTTAACAACGAGACAACAGCTATCACCACGATGGACACTTCCAGTAGGAACTCCGGTATGCTCATCTCTCGAGTCTCGGCGTTACCAGCAGTTGTGGGGAGGATGGTGGAGAGAGTGCGCCATGCTCCCTGTTCGTGCCCCCCACCAGCTGTGACCGATGGTCATTTCTCCGGCGCACACGCCAGGAGCGCGCTTGTGAGCACGTTACACGCGGGGAGAGCTGTCCAGTGCTGAAATGCCCAAACAAGCCTCCTGTCAGCGTCAACCAATGGCATGAGATACTTTTTAAATCCACTAGCTGCTTAAGCTGCCCGGTGATTACATTAGTGTTCTTTTCATCTCTCCAGTAATTACCCTCCTGCAATCCTAAGTGAAAAGCTATGGAAGTGATGACTTCAGGTTGCCAAATGCTCTGTGTTTACTCTCGATCATGCGCACTATCCAGCACCTCCTCTCTCGCTGGCGATGCCGTGCGCCCTGCACGTGCAGTCGATCGCTGGCTCATGTGATGCTTGAACAATATTCATGCATGCAGGAGTTAATATCAAAGATGGGGATGGCATGGTGTTTGCACACAAATTCCACTTTTTTTTTACCCCCCAAAATGAGATTGTGTCTTTGCATAAAAGCCCTGAGTGATGGTGTTATCACTGCGTGGAATCATGTCTGTTTGGCACGGCTTAACATTTAAGAGGTATTATTAAGTGGGGTAATGTGTGTGTGACAGATACAAACCCTGTGTTGTAGAATTGCAAATAAATGAACCTTGATTTCCTTTAGATACCTTCCAGAGGATCAATGTGAACATACAGTTAAGCTGTGACCACAGTAACAGATTTAGCCCCTCCGCTAAACAAACAAAACATAAAAAACATAGGTGATACACTAACACATAGACACAGACACACACAGGCACACACACATACACACACGCGAACATACTCGGAGAGAATTACTCATCTCCATAGCAACACCAAATCTCTGGTGGCTTCATAACTCTTTGAACTTCTTCAGCGCTGATTTGTGTTGATCTCCCCTCAAATGCCTGTAAGAAAGCATTAGCCATAGCCTGTTCATCAAAATACAGGTCTTGGAAATACCAGTGTTGGCCATAATTTACATTAAAAGTGCAGGATGGAGAAAGGGGAGAGAGCAAATGAATTATGAGAGGAAGGCTGGAACCCCAGGCTGAAGAGAAAATTAAAGGGGGAGGAAGGACGTGCAGGAGGGGTGGATGGAAGCAGGGTTGATTGCGTGCTCCTGCGTTTGCAGAGCGTTTTACAGGCAGCTGTGGTCTATTTCAGATGTTAAATTATTTCTATACATTTTTTAAACATTGGTGATGGGTTTTCATAATAATAATAATAATAATAATAATAATAAGAAGAAGAAGAAGAAGAAGAAGAAGAAGAAGAAGAAGAAGGATTAAAAAAAAAACATAAAATCCATCACTTCAACAAGCTGGTCCAAGTGATTATGAAGAGATTTTTTTTGTGTATCTGATTGTGTGTGTTTGTGTTTGTGTGTGTGTGAGTGTGTGTTCTCTCTATGGAAGATTTAAAATGCCTACCTAGCAAACAAAGGAATACAATGAAATACAATACACGCTGTTTTATGTATTCCTTTTTATATGTGCATTTACTGTCAATGACAATGACAAACGTGTGAAAAAAAGGAGAATTATTTCATTATTTCATTGTAACATCAAATGTCACACCAGATGATCGGGCCCCTAAGCTCTGATTGGACAGCTGATTGATTTAAATTATACCATGGACAATGTGTTTCAATCTTAATAGTGAAAGAGCTCTCATCGTGAAAGCTAACGACAGTTCTCTGTGTTTAGTATTGGCAGTACACCTCTTTCATTTTTTATCTGTGTTCTTATATCATTATAATGTTGCATGGGGAATTTCTGTCATAATTAAAAGCAAAGTGCTCTAAATCAAATGGCATGTTGTTTTTCCACACCCTCATAACAGACACATAGAAATGGCTGAAAAATAAATCTGTTCCATGGACTCTGTGGACTTTGTTACTCTATATCAATGTCACCTGACTTCTTCCCTTGCTCATGTCATAATTACCACAGCTGCTGGAGCATAAACACGTGTTGTTATGAGACGCATCCTGAAATGGAGCTGATGCTGTCATTCTTCTTGGGAGGACAGCTTCATCGAACAATGTGTTTTGCTTTATTTATTTATTCCATTTGTTTTTAGTGAGGCATTTTAAAACTTCCATAGTTATCTCCTCTGCAAGCACGCAAGCATGAGAGAGCGAGTGTGTGCGAATGCGTGGGCAGCTTTTCTCTCAGTATGTACACATGATATAGAGTTTGTTTGTCTATGGGCATGAAGGTGGGCTGCACTGCTGTTCCTCCAGCTCACCAGATGTTGTTTATCCCTGCTGTCCCCAATGGTCCCATTTATATTCAGTCATTATCAGGTTCTGAGAAGATCACATTTATCAGTATATGTAGTAATACACCTAATAGCCCGCACTTTCCTGTTCTGTTCTCCCCAACGGAAGCTGAGCATGTTAACTTAATGGCTCTTTTGCCATGAAGGAAAAATCTCTTTGTTGCTACGAAGGAGAAAGAGAGGCAGAAAAGGAGGGAGAAAAGGAGGAAGAGAGGGAATGAGAAATTACCCCTCAGCCAGAAGGAACCCTCTCAGTGATCACATGTTTCCTCTGGGTTCCCGGCGCTGGAGAGGCTGTTATGCAAGTAACAGAATGATGATGGCAGAAGCACTTAAGAAGTCCCGTTAGCAGGCGAGAGGTCCATCAGACTTCCCCCGAAGCCACCGCCCCTGGCTCCATGACTCTGTGTATACGCTTCGAGTGTGTGTGCCATTACATAACATCATCATTCCCACGGTGGGCAACACAATATGGAGCTCTCCGATCACCTTAACTTCACCTCCATTCCTTTCCCTTTGAGCTGGAAAATGACTTTAGTCTCTGTCCAACAGCCCATGCAACCATCTGTTCTTCAATCTCTCCATCCTCAGACTGCACACACGCCAACCTTAGCCATCCTGAGCCTTGGTTCCTTGGAAGAAAATGTCTATTTTAAACCAAAATTCACATTTGAATGCAACCAACCTCAGTCTACATCCTGTGGCACAGCTTTCTAGTATGACTAAAGGTTCTTAGTGACTGAGAGGAGAGGATCACACCCTTTTGACAGTGGTGACCCGGATCTGTCTGCTCTATTCACTTCAATTCTACACTTGAAAGACCTGAGAGCAAGGCATTTCGTCGAGGTGATACCTCTCTAGTGTAATACCTGTCAAGGGATGATAGTGATGATGGTAATGAGAAACGAATAAGAGATGTGATAAAAGAGGAGGGATGAGAAGATGATGTGAGGTAGAGAAAGAATGGAAACAAATGTCATGGACGAGTGTTTCTCGAGCGTGGGAGTCTGAGTGTATAAATAGGTCTTAGCCCTGTGAGCTACAGAGCAAATGCTCCACACACAAACACTAACTCACACAGACACTCACATGTCCAGACACACACATAGACTCACTTTCATCCATGCTCTCTGTCGCTCTCTCTTTCCCTGCCCCTCTCACCCGCTCTATCTCCCGCTCAGTCACGTGCGAGCAGTGTGGGAGCCTGACGGAGGGAATGAGTGTGTACAAGTGTGTAATGCTACAAAGGCGAGAGGCACCTTTGTCACGCAATTGATGATAACATGAGTAATATCTGGCTAACCTGAGTGAACTAAGATGGAAACATGGAAGCTTGTATTTGGCAGTGAAGCTTGCAGGTGGCTTTTGCAGTTAATATACTTTGATTTTTTACAATTAGCTGCTTTTTAATTTGTTTTCTCTTCATTTGCCAATTGTGCAGCAAAGTTTTTGCATTCTCGCTGCTGCTATGCTGTACTGATCATCAAGGGAGCCCATATTTGTAAGTATGATGACAGAGTGAGATTAAGTGGAAATACAGATGTCATTGTGGAAAAAGGCTCAGCAGCCCCTCTACTGCCCACGGGTGAACTTGACAATGTTCTCTTTCTCTTTTATTGAAAGTAGTTTATCTTTCTCATGTATTTGTTTACATTCCTGTGTCAAAAAGATCAGAACTGATTTGATTACAAGGCGTTGCTAACCTCAGCTCTAAAGATATTGCTATGTGGGACTATATTTAGGACCCAAAAGCAGGGCTCAGACAAGCAGTGTTTGCAGTTCAGTGGAGTTTTATTAGAAAAGATGAAGAGGAGGATTTGGAGAGCTGATCCACAGTTTATGGCGACACTAGGCAGACACAGAGAGCTGGGCTGTCAGCTGCAGAACAGACTGCTGGAAGCTGTACGAGGAGGATATCAACCTGAGGCACAGGCAAACACAAAATTAGACAGGGTTAAAGTAACCACGAGGAGCACTAACACTGACAAACCTTAAGGCTTGCCCATTGCATGTGGACCACACTGACAAACTAAACAATCTGGCAACAAATGAGAAGAGACCCAGGGTTAAAATACTGTATGCTGACATGACATGACATGATGAGGCTCAGGTGTGCTGGCTGATGCAATTAGGACGAGTGGCTGGGTCACAGGTGTACAGGAGGATCTCTGTGCTCAGACATGACAAGCACAGACGGACAGAGGGAGTGACGCAAAGACTGGAAACACCAGGGCAGGGAAAACCTGGAGCCTGGACCATGGCAATTATGCTATCAGAACACAGACTGTTTGTGTGTACTTGTGCTTGCAGACTCATTTCCCTCAAATTGCTCCTTGAGGGACGAATTAGGTATTTCTAACTGGAATGAATTGGTCTTGTTTGCCTCCGACTGGCCAGTATTAGATGTCTTACTCTTGACTGAACTGTTAACATGAAATCCCCTGATAGGGAAACAGACAGAGTGACTGATGGACCAAACAACCATCCATTGTGTAATTCTGCCACTGGTGGGAGAAAGACATGTATTGTCATAAACTTGAAAACAATGTATTTGTTTCTGGAAAATGGAAATTGGCAGAATTGCTACAGTTGATAGGCCATTTTCTTTTTGTTATCTGTCCTCTGGGCCAATTTTGAATTCATATTGTCTTTGCAAACCAGTGTGGAGCTTCTTGTTTTTAGATATGACAATCCTGGCACCCACACAGGCCATTAGAGAACATAAGGTTCTCCACTTTGCAGCTATCCAAGATTACAGTTCCTGCTTCCCTTGGCTGGCTTGTTGTTTATTTTCACAAATGTGTGCTGCAGACATCTCCCTTTAAAGTCCTTTCTAAATGTGGAAAAGACACTTCTGGATTGTTTTTGCCACGTCTTGCAAACCAGGTATATGACCACCACCACCACCTGTGATAGTGGTGAAACTGCAGCAGAGAGTGTCAGAATAAACACATAAATACTCCTATTCTGTCAGTAAAACAAACAGGACAAGTTGAACCTTTTCCATCCACAGTGAAATGCTGCTGTCTGTGTGTGCCAAACTTTACCCACAGAATACAGGGCTTCAAGCTTTGGCACAGCAGGCATTATTCTCCTGGAGAGACTTAGCCAGCTATACAGCTCCAGCACGAGGCAATTACTCTGTTTCTTCAAACAGTAAATAAACTGCACAGGCAGGAGGGTGTCTAAAACTGGCCACACACATTAACACACAATATATGAATTCAGCCAACATACACACTTATAATAAGATTGCCTATAAATGTGAGCACACACACATGCATGCAGCAGAGGTCACAAGATGAGGAATTGCAGCTGAATAATTCAAAATCCCAAGAAATGCCTCAGTAAGAAAAAAGAGTAGTTGAGGGAAAAGGCTGCAGGCTGGATTTATAAAGATAGAGAGACATAGAGAAGGGAGAGAGAGAGAAGGGAAAAAGAGAGAGAGAAGAGAAAAGGGGGGGAGGGAGAGAAAAGAGAGAAAAGAAAGAGAGAAGAGAGAGGAAAGAGTGAGAAAGAGAGAGAGAGAGAGAGAGAGAGAGAGAGAGAGCAGGGGGAGGGTGGGGAGTTGAGTGTAAAAAGCATGAGTCAGCACTCTGCCAGAAAGAGGGAGTTGAGAGACAGAGGAGAGGCTCACAGGATTCAGCCATCACTGGAGTCCTGACAAAAGAATTTCTGGCCTCACTTTACTGTGTGACTGTGACTGTGTGTGTGTGTGTGTGTGTGTGTGTGTGTGTGTGTGTGTGTGTGTGTGTGTGTGTNTGTGTGTGTGTGTGTGTGTGTGTGTGTGTGTGTGTGTGTGTGTGTGTGTGTGTGTGTGTGTGTGTGTGTGTTTGTCTCATTTCCTCAACAGGGTGTATATGAGGCCATCCAAATCTGAGGAATTTGCGTAAAACCACAGCAAAGCACTGGCTTCTGTCTCTGTTTTGAAAGAGTTTTGCTCAACAGGTTTGCTCAGAGTATGACAAATACTTTAATCTAAAAGGAATAGTTTGAATCTTATTCACTTACTTGCCAAGAGTTAGACAAGAAGATTGATACCACTCTCATGTGCAGGCGCTGGGCATTGAGCTGCACTCACAGACAGTTAGCCTAGCCTAGCCTAGCCTAGCATGGCAGCAGGCAGAAACAGCTGGCCTGACTCTCTCCACAGTAAAAAAACAAATCTATCTACCAACACCTCTCAAGCTCACTTTTTAACATGCTAAACTGCACACAAACAGAAAAGTAAAAGTGACCATCTGCGGTTTTATGTTAGGTTACATATTTTTGTAAGTCTCCAGGAAGTCTGCCTCTGGCTGTTAGTAGTTATTTCGGCCTACAGCATGTAAATTCCTGTAAAACAAGATTTGTATCATAATTAAATAGATGGGATAAATCATATTAGTCAGCTTTAGACCTTGAAGAGAGCCAAGCCAGCTGGTTCCCCCCGCTCATGCTTATGCTAAGCTAAGCTAGCCATCTTCCAACTGTAGCTGCATTGTTAATGATCATATATAAGAACAGTATTGATCTTCTCATCTAACTATCAGCAGGATAGTCATGAGTGTACTTTCCAAAATATTGACCTGCTCCTTTAAACCTTCCATGACTGATTTTCCTCTGCTGTAAGATACATCTGTTTTGGTCTCCACCAACTCCTGAGGGACATATCTGTTTTTTTAGCTGCCAGATGCTCAACTGTGTTCACCAGCTAGTCACTGACTGTGTCCATCAGCTGTTTGGTGCTGGGCAGGTAGCAGTAAGCTAGCTGCTGTTGCTGAAAATGATGTTGCTGTGAGATCAGTGGGAGTGAACCAAAACAGTGAAGTTGTGGGCCAGAAAACCAAAACAATGATTACAGCTACCTAAAATATAGCTAAAATAATACACTATAGACACTATAAGTCAGCCGTTAAAAGCTGTCCTGCCTGTGGTCTCTTGAATGTCTTTAAATGTGGACTATTAAAAAATATAACTGTAACAAAATAAACCAGAGTGGGTTGGTTGAGTTCACCTGAAGGCTTGGATATCTAATGTTACAACTCATTCAATGCCTGAAAGCCCAGAGAATATTTAGATATACTGCAATATTAAACAACTCCCTCACCTGGGAATTTAATGTCAGTCACATTCACACCCAGAAATAAGAAGAAGAAAGAGCGTGGTGTCCTCTGCATGGTCTGCGTGCACTGAATTTATGTTGTACCTTCACTGCTTGAGGGCTAGAGCCCATAAAAAGAGTCTGTGGAGACTCATCTTCCTTTTGAGGAAAAAAAAGGAGAAAGAGAGGTGTGAAGGAGCAACAGACAAGGCGTGGAAGTAGGAAAGTAAATGTAGGCAAAGACAGATGAAACAGAGGGTGAGAGCTGAGGCTGGGACTGAAAAACTCATAAGCACTCATGTCAGCGCATGTACTGCATGTATGAGTGAAAAAAAGTCAAAGTCAAACATAATTTCTGCTTTTTTCTTGCCTCTGTTGTCCCCATTGTTTTTGGTATAATCACAGCCAGAAAGTTGTTTGGACTGTAAGAACAAAGAGCGAGACAAATCAACAGAGGAGTCATGCAGTGTCTCTCTTCAGTCCAACAACAACTTTGAAATGACTGAGGACAGACGGAGTGCCTCCAGAGAAGTCGGATCATAAACAGATCATACTTTGCCAGGAATGCCTGGAATTTCAGCTCTCATTAAATCTTCAAAGATAAGATGGTCTTTGGAAAATGAAATATTCTGTGTCACAGCTGTCATATGAATAGACATGGACTGTCCTTGCACACGCAGCTTTGCACTGGAATGTATGTATTTTATCACATTTGTGGAGGTGGAGGCACAGCATAGATTCTGGGGAGAATAGTCAGCACAACAACACATGGATCTAATTAGCTTTTTCCGAGACTAATTGTCCGGTTGTGGAGCCTCATTGTGTGAGAGATGTTGCCTTTAGCTGTAATATACTGTATGCTAAGGTGTCTGTGTGTGTGGTGGGTTCAAAGAGTTTCAAAGGTTCTCTTCTTTTCTCTCCTCTCCTCTTCGTCAGTGAGTTTCCCACACTAGTTTTGGTCAGTAAGGCGGTGAGTCATACTCAGAGAGTTGGACTGGAGACAGATGGAAGTAGTTAGGGCCTGTACTACTGTAATGCCACAGTTTAACAGGATTTTTTTTTAATTGAGTCCAATCTGTCTATAGCTCTGCTGCCATGCCAGATGCCCCGGTCTGCAGTCTGCATGCCTCCAAAGTTCCACCAACTCACAACTTTACTGTGAACGTAGGCTCTTGAGCGTGCTAGAGATTCAACTGAAGCCACATGCGTCAAAGTTACTGTTTTGTAATTTTTTTATTGGAATATTTCCCAGTTTTATGTTACTCACTCCAGATACGCCACAGGCACAAGCACATCCAAGAGGCTGTGATGGAAGAAGTACTCACATCTTTTCCTTGAGTTAAAGTTTTACTTGAGCAAAGATTTAAGATCAAAAGTAATAGTACTCATTATGCAGAAGGGTCCATTTCAGCATACATCATAATGTCCTTGTTGATTACATTTTATGAGTGGGTGATGTATTTTAGAATTTGTTTCATTTGTTGAAATTCTCTTTACGTCACAAGAGCAATCTGTAAATCAAATGCTGGTGTCTGTGGCTGCTGCAGGCCCATCCAGTTATTCCATTCAGGCTGAATGCAGTCACTGGATTGCCCACCTGCCTGTCTACCTAACATAACTGCACTCAGTATGCATGATTGGAGTTTTCCACAAGCCTCTGCAGATATATTACAAAAGCTGCAAAACAAAGAAAGCAAAGAAGGAGAGAAGCAGAAAGGGCTAATTATGTGGTTTGTTTTGTTTTAGGGGAATTTGATATGGTTCTTGTTTACATTAATTCATACACTGTTAGGTGTTTTCCTTCATGTCTAACATGTCAGCTACAACTGTCAAACAATGGTGGAATACAGAGCATAATATTTTGTCTGAAATGTCGTGAAGAAGTATAAGGTAGCATAACAAGGAATTACTCAAGTAAAGTAAACGTACGTCAAGATTGTACTTAAGTACAGTATTTGAGTAAATGTTTCACAGATGCCAAGATCAGGAGGGTTTTCTTTATTATTGGAGATCACCGGCTCAGTATTTGTATTCCTTGCTTAACTGCTTCCATCTCAGGTTAAATTGAGACACTTAAAATGCATGTGTGGATGTGTGCTTGTTTGCAAACAGCAGAGAGATTGTGATTAGCATCCATTATGCTCTGTTAATGGCCCTCAGAATGTCATCAGGTTCTCAGGTCATGGATGACTCATGGTTTGGTATTATATAGACTGTTATGATTGAGCCCTGCTATAAATGCTTCTCAGTCTCAATGTCAATCTCTCACTGAATGGTGAACAGAGCATGAGAACATGTGACTGAGCTGAAGGTTCATTATACCCTGTGAGTGCCTTTCCTGGGGGTCTAAGGTCCCTGGACCCATCTGCCATAGAGCCATAGAGGGATAAAGCATCGGAAGAGTAGAACAGAGCCAGGAGGAGAGAAGTGGATATGAGAAACAAGGCTGATGAACAAAACTGAGTAGAGTTGAAGATGGCTTTATTTGCATTCTGAAAGCTCCTGAAAATGTGTTTTTTCTCTTTAACAATGAATATTCATTATTAAATATGCAACAAAGTCACGTTTTGAGAAAAATCCATAGTTCAGTCATATGCAAATGGTTATTCAGTTGGATTTGGCAGAACGGTAGTGATGGAGGGAGTGGTCAGATCCTTTGCTTGATTAAAAGTACTTCTACCACACTGTAAAAACACTCACATTACAGTTAAAAGTTCTGTTTTGAAAATGTTACTTCAGTAAAAGTATGTAAGTATGATGAGGAAAATGTAGTTTAAGCATTAAAAGTAAAAGTACTCAATCCAGAAAAATGTCCTCTGTGACTGTTGTACCATCATATATTATATCAGATTATCATTACACATGCTTTCATGTAAAAGGAACATTTTACTGTGGTTGTTGGTTGAGGTGGAGGTCATTTTGAACCACTTTGAATAGAACTGCAACTAACAATTATTTCCATTATGGATACATCTGCTGATTATTTTCCCCATTATTTGATGGATTGTTTTGTTTGTAACAGTTTTAAATTGTGAAAAATGCTACCACATTTACCCAGAGCCCAAAGCGACACCTTCATAACTCCACATTAATCCTAATATTTGTGAAGCTGGAACCATGAAATCATTTTGTATGAAAAATGACTAAAAAGATTATCCAGATAGTTGCTAATTGATTAGAATTGATGAACTAATCATTTCAGCTGTAACCGTGTAATTGTTGGGTCGTTTAATTTTTCATGAAACATATTCTAGAAACTCTGTATGTTTAGAAATCATAATTGGTAAAGTAACTAGTACCAAAGGCTCAAGTACCTCACATTTGTAATTAAGTACAGTACTTGAGTAAATGTGCTTAATTACACTCCACCACTGTTGAAAAGGCCGCACTGTTTGAGGGTGTAGACATACACAAATCTCCACTGACACCTGGATATTACTGTAAATGACCTTCAATCTTCAAACGGCTGATTAGCATTTCAGTTTGGTGAACGCGGTCATTGGTCACCTCAGTGCATCCGTAGTATTCCTGAAAGTGCTGCTTGTTATGCCACAGGGTAACAGCACAGTTCTAACAGTATAATTATGATAATGCATCCAGCAAGCAGCACTTGGCTCAATGTGATGCAGAAAACATTTCACCGAGGACGCTCCGGTGTGTGGATCACAAAGCATATCTCATAATTAATAACATGCTTGGTGTGTTTATGGAGACAGAGTCAGGGTTTACAAAAGCGAGGTCTTGTTTGGTGAGATGATTGCAACAGAACAGCTTTGTGGAGTCACGCTGCATGTGAACCGAACATTCAGAGGAGTCCATGTGGTCTTAGATGTTTAACAGTGCCCTCTACTTTAACATCAGCCAGTCAGAAACCAGAGCTATATGTGGACTCCTGCAGGAGCTGCATGCACTTCACATATACACTGCTCTTACGATCGGTCAGTTGCCACGTCAGGAGCAAATTGTTATGCCCAACGTGCCATCTAGTGGTCAATATGGGAATCATAATGTGTGTTTAATTTAAACCAGACTTTAATTCATTTGACCTGCAGGTGGCGATACATTCACAGGAGATGAAGTCATCCTCAAGGTAAACATGAAGGCCTTCTGGGGAAACGCACTGTGCATATTATATGTTGCATTGCTGATGAATGCCTTAGATGCAGACCTCTCTCTAACTTAGCGCAGAAACATAAGGTGTGTGAAGTTAAATGTGAGATGTTTTGGTTCGGTGTGGGCTCACTGACACGGTTTTAATGTGGAGTTTTTCTGTTGAAGGGCAAACAGCTGTGTGCTCTGTCTGTCCTGCTGAAGCAGTTTGGCGCTCTGCTAGGACAATATGTCTTGGCAAGACTAGAAAACACCACACACACAAATATCTGGGTCAGTGACACACACACACACACACACACACACACACTAAAGACTCAAAAGAGCAAATGTTACAGGAAGACTCCTACCGGCTGCTATGGTAGTAATTTGTCCTCTGTGGCAGTCTCTTACTATTCTTTCAACACATTTTGTTTCCCTTTTTCTCTTGACCTCTTTCCCATTTTCTTTCCTTTTTTCCACCTGCCCTCCACAGTGTCACAACCAATAGTAACATGGTACCATCTTTACTTCAATCAGAGGGAGGGATTGTCTGCCTGGGTGCAGTTTATGAACTGTGTGTACTCAGACAGGTGGGGTCATTTTCAGGTCATCGGAGGAAACACTGGTACAAATTAAGACTAACGGCGTCCTAAGATTGTGACATGTTCAAGTCAACTGTCTGCAGTTGCATTTTATTTTAATGTGAAGCAAATGCTGCCAAGCTGAGGGTTTTTGTCATTAGTATCAGCTGGATTTTGGATTATCTAAAAGGCCTGAAAAGCTGCCCCACAAGGATTTTCTGTCCTCAACGTCAAGGTTCAGAAAATGGTATGCATGAAAATTTCCATTACCAAAACAGGAGAGGAAAAGAAAGTGACTTTTCCAGTACCAGGACTTTGCGCAGTGTGTGTGTGTGTGCGCACACGCGTGTGTGTATGTGTACTCTGTGTCTACGTGTCAGCTCAGGTTTGTTTAAATTAAGAGAACATTGTTCCAAGGCAGAGGGGAGGAAGGAGGGATGAGAAGACATAAACAGAGTGGAACCTGCCGTCTGTGCAGATGGACAACAGCTGCTGGACAGAAAGGACAGAAAAACACATGCCATTGTGCAGCTCCTTGTTTGGAAGCTTTTATTCTGAACTTCTCTCACTTCATACAGTATCCAGTGCAATATGTTTCCATTTGCAAATACACTGTAAGCCTGTGTGAGACAGCACATCCAAACATTCTGCTCATCAAAATCCATCAAACAGAATATACATCATCAGACTGGTCAACACTGACAGCAAACGTTCTCATTTTTACCAAAAATCAGAAATGCAGACACTTCAGATCAGTTCATGTTTCCACACACAGGATGCTGTCATTGCCCAAATGGAACTCCTGCCCCACATTTGTTAATGCTTAAAACAAACCCTGCTCTTCAATGTAAAATAACTTGAGGGTGGATGTTGAACAGTAAGTCATCATTGCCTCGGCGTATCTCAAGCAGTAGAGGCTGATCACGCAGCAGCACCTCACGGATGTCCTCAGTGGTCCGGACTGGCTGTCCATTTAGTTTGACTATAACATCCCCTTCCTTTATCCCTCCACTGAAACACAGATGGAAGAGACTGTGGTCACTCATTTGTTTAAGGGGTGGCTGAGGTTGTAATTTAAAATACGTACATGCCAACAACGTCACAAGTATCATTTACTGAAAATAATCATAAAAATCAGTAGTCCACAAATAATACATAGCTCTATGGAACCTCTTGATAAGCCTCGTGCTACTATGCTGAACCGTGGTCTCATTCCTTGTGAGGTTTCTTCAGTGCTCTGTGTGTGTGTGTGTGTGTGTGTGTGTGTGTGTGTGTGTACTTGGGTTTTTGCACGTGTGTGTGAACATACTTCTGTGCTGGGGTGTCAGGTATGACCTGCTGCACCAAAACTCCACTGCTGACCTCAGGAAAGTCTGGATTCTGACGTCTCAACTCTGCTACTAGACTGAGACACACAAAAGCCAGCAATACTTATGATGTTCATGCTAATGCAAATACCAGTATTAATACTGATAATACAGATGTTATAATAAATAGTTCCACTGTAAATTAAATGATGAACATGCTCAGGGTTTGTGAAAAAGAGTCACAGTGGTATATGTGTGTGGATGTTACAACTCACGCTTTGGTGACAGTAAGCATCCTGATGCCTAAAAAACGTCTCCTCTCTTCAGACAACTCTGAAAACAACACAAAAGTTTGAACTGGAGAAATCTGGCACGTCATCTTAAACATCCGGCTTCCGGCTCTCACCTGCATCAGACTGCGGTTCCTCTGTCAGTCTTCTCTGCAGTCTGGTCTTCTCTGTCACAACAACGAAAACAATTGGGGTGGGATTGACTAAGAAGTAACCACTTCATACAAAGTATTTCGACATGTAGTACAGTCAGATCTCCAACTCCTGACACTGAATCTGTTTCCCATTTGTTTCTACCTAAATGCTGCTCAAGCTTCGGCCCCTGACCTTTACTGTGTTTGGTCTCCGACTCTGTGAGGAAGCGGCTGATTCTGTCTGAGGGTATAGCGAAGGAGATCCCTGCTGTCACTTTCAGAGTGTTGATGCCTATCACCTCGCCATCCTGACAGAAATACACACAGAGGACACACAGTAAATACTCCTAAAGACTGGATTTCACATACTGTCCAAGTGTTGGTGTACATTTAGGCCAATACTCAGTAGCTAAGACACAAAAATATGGCAGAATTTGAGGAAAACATGTTAAATTCATTCAGTATTTACAGGATAAAATAGGATTTTGATTACTGCAAATATTAATGGAAAATTGTATAAAGTTTAACATGTTAAATACTGTTAAATACACTGGTGCAAAATCTTGCTACTGTTTATGCAAATGCTAAATTTATTCGAGAATCTTAACAAAATCTTAACAAAATCAAGTATATGCCAATTTTCTTACTTTTTTTGCTTTTTTAAAAAAAATCCATTGCACTTTGAATCAAAAGAATGATTTATTTCAGCATTTTGAAATTTATCGAGTTTGTAATTGTTATCTGTAGTAAAAATACAGAGTAGCATGAGTCGTTACAGCATTTGTATGCACATCATTTGTCTGTTATAGTAAGATCCTTAGACTCTGCATCAAATGACACTGGTATGAATTTCAAGCCTAATATAATGACTACAGGTTTTATAATCTTGGAGTCAGGAGCTCATGTGGAGTTTCTTGATATGCAGATAGGTGAGTTCAGGTGCTTATAAGACTAATTTATTTAGATTTTTGGTATTTTAATTAAAAAAATATATAATGCTATGTTTGAAATACATCACCACAACATCTGTAGATTTCTCTACGCTCTAAGAATTAAAATAGCTTTGATGCTCCAAAGTAACATCTCAGCTGAACAGATTTTATTATGATTCATTGGATCAAGAGAAAGTGGAGGCCTAAATATTGTGTCACAGGACAGTTTTTAGACATTACGACGATGTGGTCCTCTGATAATCCCACTGAATAATCCTCCACAACCATATGTCATCACAACACTACTCACCAAGTTAACAAGAGGTCCTCCAGAGTTTCCGTACTTCTCACACAAACCATGAAATAAGAGACAAACAGTTACATCAATGACTTTGATACATATACAAAAATCCACACACAGCACAAGCAATGTCAAAGTCTCCATGTGCTTCTGGTATGAACAGAAGAAACGATGTTCAGGGCAGACTTCAGACGGTGTGTATATATGCACATGTGTATGTGTGTGTGTGCATGTAAGCCCACATTAATAATAGCGTCGGTCTGGATGTAGTCCATGTCTGAGTCCTTGATGCCCAGCTCTTTGCCATCCCTCTGAGCTGTGCTGACGATGCCGGTGGTCACAGTGTTCTGCAGGGCGAAAGGGCTGCCAATAGCAACCACAAACTCCCCTGGTCTCAGATCTGCTGAACGGCCCAGAGACAGCACAGGAAGCTTCTTCTGCTCCCACATGGAGACACACATGCACACAGACAGACATGTCAGGCAGAGACACACTGGGTCACAGGATGGACAGAGAGAAAAACACAAAGGGTAGAAGACATTTGGAAAAGAGACAGAGGGAGAGAGAGAGGAAAGGAGTTCAGTGCTTACAAAACTGTCCAACTATTTGAGATATTAGTGTGAGAATACACACATCAGCGCCGTGTCTCTGAGTCACAGAGCTGCTGTTTATGAAAGTATTCCTGTTAGCCTCATGAATGTCTAGCAGGAAACTGTCAGAACTTGGCACATGGACGTGTCAGGATGTGGGTTCTTGTGCAATAGTGTAGAGTGTTTTTTGTATTAGGCTCACGGAAGTAGAGAAAGTCTGGAAAATAACATCTTTTACTTGATGTTGGACAAGAGGGTGAAAAGGGTTGTTATTATGTGGATGTAAATAAGCCTGTGCTCAGTGTGGAGGCTCTCACCTGAGGATTGACTTTGATTGTGGCGATGTCGGCCTTCCTGTCTACATCTCTGACCACAGCTTCGTACGCGTCGCCGTCATGGAGCTGCACGCGCAGCTGGGGCCTCCCTGTCGCCGTGGCAGCCGTGGTTACCACATGAGCATTGGTCACGATCACACCTGAGTGGGTCACGATAAAGCCCGAGCCACTGGAAAGACGCATGTGACGACCAAACAAAGGATGTCTGGAGACAGAGGGGAGAAGGAGGCCAGAAATATTCCAGTCTGAGCAGTTTGCCACATTCTGATAGGAAGAGGTTTGAATTTGAAGACTTCAACACCCAAAAGTCATGAGAGAAAACCACAGCTAGTGAATCTTAAAAGTTCAAGTTAACGCATGTGTGCACCCAAACAATGGCCTGATCATTTCTACAGTGACTATACAATTTAAAAGAGGAACAGACAAGTTTGTCTGATGAACTGTTTGCTTTGTGTCTTTTACACAGCAATCCCTCCACACACACACACACACACACACACACACACACACACACACACACACCTTACAAACAATTCAATGTGGACGACAGCAGGTGCTATTTTCTCCACCACGTCAGCGATGAAGTTGAACTTGTAGCGAGGGCTTCCAAGACGGACCAAGGAATGACCTGCACTGACATGAAGAACACGCTGCATTGACATAAATACACACACACACACACAAATAAAGCCTCCGCCTCATTATTCACAATAATGACTGCAGGATTACATCACGGTTGGAGACCGGCACCACAAAGTCTCCTGTGAAATGTAAAAGACTGGGAGATTAAGATTATCTATCTGCCTGAGGAGGAGGGTCACCGACTGAGGAAGACACCAGATAATCAGCAGACTTTATAACTCATAAGCTCTATTTTACAATTAGTATAGTAAACCAACATTCAGGGTTAACGCCCAATAAAGTCCTGAATGCCAAAGTATATGTTTAAAAAAAAACAACAAAAAACTCCAGATTAGGGCTGCAACTATGGATTATTTCCATTATTGATGAATCTGTTGATTATTATTTTTCTTTTAATCCAAGTGCCAGAGTCCAAAGTGATGTCTTCAAATTCTTTTTTTTTTTCGTCCAACTAACGGATTTTTTTTTTTTTTTTTTTTTAATGATGAATCCATTACTAAAATAGTTGCCAAAATAGTTTACTGACAATGACTCCTTGATTAATCGACTAATTGCTGCAGCTCCAATAAAGGACACATTTCTATTCTATTTAGGGATGTTTTGGGAGTGTGTATGATGTTTTACCCACACCCAAACAGCTAACTTCTTCCACCCTCCAGGCTGCAGCCCCCTGACCACTTCAAGCAGCCCTACCTGCGCCTGGAGCTGAGCACGGTCCTTTGTGCGCTTGGCTAACTGCTGCTCTCCCCTTCTGCTGAGCTTTACGGCTGGCTGCTCTCATCAGACACACATTACCGTACGTTTTCCCGTCGCTTCCACACACTTCATGCTCCATCTTACACCGGCAGACCCCCTTGGAGCCTCGCCGCCTCCCCGCGGGGAGCAGCTTGCACTCCAAGCCATCCCCACAGGGCAGGTCGTTTTTGCGGCCGCAGGGGTCTCCCTCCCGCGGTGAACACACCAGGCAGCAGTTACATCTGTCCGGGACGTACCCGCCGGGACAGCTGGGGCTCGGACACGAGCTCACGTCGCACCGGGAGGCGCACTTGTCAGAGCGCACAGCTCCGGTGAGGTCGTGCGTAAAGAGGAACGCCGCTGCCAGTAGAAGTAACTGCATTGTGATCTTGACAGCGCCTGAAAGCTCAGATGGATTTTTTATTCATTCCTTATATGATCATATTAAATGTTTCGCGCTAAACATCCAACAGCCGGGTTGTTTCTCTGTGTTCAGATCCTAAATGAATAAAAGTTCATACTCCGCCCACAGATCAATGGCGTTGTTAAAAGTTGCCCACGAAGTTCTAAGGTTCTAAGCTCTCCACAGATGGAACTGCGGACATTGCCGAGTCATCGGTGGCCGCATATGTTGACAGCTTTGCGCCTGTACATTAGCTTTGTGAACGAGTGTCTGAAGCCGGAGTCGCACCGGAGCGGGGGGGGGGGCTCGTGAAATGCGCGCCATCTAGTGGGCAGAAACACACATAACAGCACAGTTTAAGTGCAGCCTGTCAGAAAAGACGAGTCTCAAAATGTAAAATCATCATCATCATCATCATCATCATCGTCGTCGTCATCATCATACATACATACATATAGCCTGCACGTTTTATTAAAAGTATTCTATCATTACCAGAAATAAGAAGTCTACAAATGTTTAAAATTTTTTAGTGAGTGTGATTGCTCTCAGGTTGATCAGTGGAAAGAAAATCATTCACGGAATATATTTTGTAAAAAAAAAAAAAAAAAAAAAGCATTATAGCTGCAAGCTATGGGGTTGTGTGTGTGTGTGTGTGTGTGTGTGTGTGTGTGTGTGTGTGTGTGTGTGTGTGTGTGTGTGTGTGTGTTACATTATAGGGTAGGTAAATAGGGCACAGCTGTAAAAAAAAAAAAAATAGAATTAATGACGGCTGCATCCCATTTAGCTGCTCCAGTTTCAGGGTCATGTTGTGCATATTTGAACAGAACTGAGCCGTTGTTAATGTCAGGAGTAGCACCTGTGCTTTTCCCTACCGTGACATGTTGTAATGTCCTATTGTCCTCTAATGTCCTGTAAAAGGACCATTGTGTTGACACTTACCTTCTGCTCATGGCTGAAGGTAAGTGTTAGCTTCATTTAGGTGCAGTAATTGTACAGGACTACACTGTATCTTGTGCTTCAGCCTTGTTAATGATTCTTACATGTTGTAGGTTTAAAATGTAAAATCTCAAACCTTCAATAAAGAAGTATAATTTTCAAGAAAATATAAAGATTATGTTCAAACAAATTGCCGTTTTGTTCACTCCACTTTTTTTTTTTTTTTTTTTTAAGCTACATTCATGCACAAATAAATAGTTTCATAGATGAAAAATCAAATTTTGTGTGTTTCTAAGCCAACCGGAATCCAAACTATAGGCCAGTTTTGCTTCAGATATTACTGAACTAAGCAAGCAATGTACAGCATCAGGAAAGATATCCCTTGTTAGGCTGTTGTGTGATATTAGTAATTGTCTTGGAAGACCTGAGGGCTCCAAGTACTGTATTTTGAATTTCAAGCGCTCACAACTTGCCCCCTTAGTTTATCACAGGGAACATCTCCCACAGGGTGGCAGTGTTAAGCTACATGTCGTCCACGCCGTCCTACTGTTGACACTATGTCTATTTCCTCCCTAGATGTTGTGATGATTGGTGATGAACCATGCTAAATAGTGTCCTCAAGTCCCTACTTTTGTACCTATAGGACACAAGTAGAGCTGCAACAACTATTCAATTTGTTGACAACTGACAACCCATTTGATTATCAGTCACATCATTTATGAAGGGTCACAAATGTGAGGATTTGCTGCTTCACTCAGTTTTATACTGCTTTGAATAGAGTATTTCTGGGTTTTATGGCCATTGTTAACAAAAAAAAAACAAAAAAACAGCCAACTGGACTCTGGGATAATGTGATGGCCATTTTCCAGTATTTTCTGATATTGTAGACTAAATAATCAGCCGTTTTACCTTTGCAGTGTTTATAGTAAATTATTATCACCTCGTGTTTCTCACTTTTATGGATATACACTGTCATCTAACATAATATTAGCTTAGGACATAATTCAAAGTGTTTTTCCAAACACAGTTTTTAATAGCTTGACACATCACTGCTCCCGTCATGAGTCAATCATCAACCAGTCTGTTACTTTAATGGCCCTCCAGGTGTAGGGAAAGTGTGACGCCCATGTCATCTCAAGCCTGCTGAACACACCTTTGTCAACAGCATTTGACACCAGTAAATGTACACAGCTGTAATGCTTTGTGAATCATGTTTCCTGCAGCTGTTCGTCAAAAAGCTGATTTTAACTGGCACCATTTCTGTGAAATTGCATCCCATACAACAGACCAAAACTCAAATTTCCCAAATTTTATTTTTCATTTGTTAAATATACAACTTTTCTCATACAATCATCGAGTTGGAATAAAAATTTCAAGATGCATACATAAGAAAACACAACAGCATCGAGCTAGTGTGAAATATTGTCCCCCGTTTTCTTTTTCCTTTTCATATAATGTGTGATAAAGGGGAGAAGCGAGGTGCCACCCCCTGTGACACGAGGTTCAAGAGAAAACTGCTTGCCAGCAATTAAATACATGTCTAACAACAAATACATTCATTGTTACGAGAAAAGTCGATTTTTTGACAGCATTCACTTGTATTGAAATGTTTAGGAGCAAGAATCTGAATAGAAACCGTAAACAGATTACATTCAAGCAATGCGCTTATTACTAGTCCTCCAGACTCCATATTCAAGTTTCAACAATATCCTTTTCTTGAGGCTTTCAAATATTCCTTCCACAAAGAGATTTTGGCAGTAGTGAGAGTTGAAGACACTGGGTTTGTGTTTGTTCAACAGATGTGGTTTTGAGAAAGTAACACTCAGCTGTGTAGCATTCGTCAAACACTTCCAGCAGTGCAATTGCACATCTATATTTCAATAAGTAATCCTACAAGGCAAAGCAAATATTTTTAGACTTTATCCCAGACCAGGAACAACACTGTCCCAGATTTAGGAAAAAAAAAAGACAACTTCACTTTCTGGAGAAATCTGTGTCATCAGATTCCCAAACACCACTGGACCACACACCTGTCACACGCCATGTACACTTGCTATTAAAATGGGATCTGTATCCAGATACGTTATGTGGACAATAAATGATGCCATCTCTGCCTTTGTGTTTACACTTGGTATTTTTATTGCATTCGCATTGTCTTCACTGAGATCGGATCTCTGTTCTCGGAACAAAACTGGAGTGTGAGTCATTTAAATGAGTGATTTGAGTGTCTCTTTAAAAAAAAAAAAAAGATTTGTGAGTAGTGAGTAGTTCAGTTGGGGGAAACCACAAATTCTTACACATTTGTCACCGTTGGTGAAGGTAATACATGAAGTTATTCCTTTCTTTTTATAAAACATACTGTGTCAGTTTGTCGTGCAGTGTTGCAGTGCCAGCATGGAGGCGACTCTGTGACTAGATAAATTATACGCTTTGTTAAGAGCAGATCAGCTGCACACACACACACACACACACACACACACACACACACACACACACACACACACACACACACACAGTTATTTCTTACTGCGTATCATTCATTTCCCAACCATATTTCTTTCATGCAGTTCTGTTAAATAACACGTCTTTTGGAGCTTTCATGGCACAGAATAGACACATAATCAGTAATTAGAGGCGTGTCTCTTTCATCCCTCCCACTTGCTTGCTCGCTGTCTAAACTTGATAAGATAAATAAATAAATTATGTTAGTTAATAACAAATATCTGTATCACTTGTGTACAGATGCCAGCAGGTTGTGCGTATTGCGTTCACACCTACCAAAGATCAGAACACAATGTGAGCCAGACTACCTCCAGATGTGGTCAGGCAGAACCAGTCACATTCTCATTACAACACATTTTTAACATTCCTTTTATCGTCTTATCCAGGTGACATGTCCAGATACAGACTGCATTTTAATATCAGGTGTACATGGGTTTTAAGTTTGTGGTTTGTAAGTACTTCTTCTTTGGCCATTAGCCCCACTAAGAGACCTTTCAAGAGACTTCAGTAGGTACTTTGGGTGGGTTAATAAAATCCTTTCTGCTTAACAGTAAACAAAGCCCACCTCTGTGGCAAGGAAGATTATCCAATCAAGTCACCATGGCAACTGTAAACAGCCCCAAGGACTCTGGGAGACACTGGTATGCCAATCTCTCCAGCTCCCACACTTTTCTGCACTCTCTTCACAAAATGAGGAATGTGCAGAAGTGCATATTACTTTCAATCATCGTGTCTTTTTCCTCATTTCTCTTCTTACCAAAGACATATGAGCAGTCTCCTCTTTCGCTTCCTGCCCTAAGGATTAAAAAAGAGCCGATGCAGACGTCTCTCCTCAGCTCCCCTTCCTCACCCATCTGTGACTACCAAGAGGAGAAAAAGGGGCGCTTGCAGTGGAAGGTTTGCGTGAAGGCATTGCCAAGTGTGACCACACGTCCCTGGCCGCCTGAGCGGCTGCGCTCCACCACCACCCGCGGCATCTGCACCAGCTGGATGGGGCTCTTCCCGTCCTTCAGTGCCTGTGTCAGGTTCAACACCTGGTGACAAACAGGGTGAAATACAGAAGCTTGCAGAAACCATACAGAGCAAAAGAGACATGAAATAAAGCACAGTTCAGTTTTTTGGTGCATTGGCTGCATTTGAGTGTCTATGAAGCACTATGGATGGTTACAAGTATCATCCAATCTGTTCCACAATGATCAACACAATTAATCAAAACATTTCATTTTCAGTGTGACCAATTAATATTTTTAGCTCTGATGGAAATAGAAGAGAGCATCATGGAGCCTTAACACAGCACAACAACATTGGGCGGAGTAAAATATGAAAACTAAATAAAAGCAGAGACTTGTTACAGTGTATGGAAATGACTGTCAGCTGCTGTTCACTGTACTGTGCTCTAATTGCTATGACGCACTGAGTTGTTATGAACAGAAGGAGGTAAAAAGAACAGCAGGGTTAGAGGTGAGGACAAGAATAAAAGACAGGGAAGGTGAAGCAGAGCAGGAGACATGGGCGGAGGGTGAGAGACTAGGTTAACATGGGTGGTGAGGTTACGGAGTAAACAATGCAAATGCCTGAAAGTGGGACACGAGAGAGAGAAAGGAGATTGAGCTAGGATAGACACGAAGAGAACACAATAGAGGAGACAATGAGGACAGAGAAAAGGCACAGAGGCTGACAGGAATAAAGAGGCAAAAATACTCACCTGTCCCCTCATAACAGACATCTGTCTCTCAAACATTGTCTTGTCAAAGCCTTTATCCGTCTGAAGAGAAAAAGGATAACTCCTGTTAGCAAATGTTACTCTGCTGCCAGGCCGCCATTTGTTTACATGACTACTGAAGGAGATTCATTTTAATCTGCACAAACAGAGAAAGAGGATAAGTAATGAGGCGGCTTGTACCTTGAACATCTCGAAGAGGTCCTCACAGAGGTCTTGGACAAAGTTCATGTCAGAGAGGCGGGACAGCACCAGGTCTCTGGTCTCCTGGGAGAAGGCCACCTTAGCCTGGGGGAGCCATGCCCAGTGGAAGGGGTCTAATGGAGGAAGGCAACACAACAGGACGCTTTGTCAACACACTGTATGACATTAAACAACCTTTACCTACCTCTAGAGTCACAGCCTTGCTCTGTCACAATTATCTGGAACCATTCTGCTATTTGTTGTGAGTCCACACTGTCTAGTTATGCCTTTACTGTTTTGCACAGTATTTTTTACTGTGTCCATATTCATTGTAAACTGAGCTTCATTCTCTGTCATAACACTCTCAAAATAGGATCTTGAGAGACTGTTTTGGCAAAAAAAAAGAAAATAAATAAAATTAATAATTATTATTGTAACATCCTTTTTTGCCATTTTATAGATTAAATGACAAAAAAGTACTGAAACCAGGATGAAAGTCAACAACCGCTGTTCACACCATTACTTGTGAAGACAAGGAGTGGACAGAGACAGTGAGCAGCAAAGACAGACCATGAATGAAGAGAGGCGAGGGAGGAGAGGAAAGAGACCAACGTACAGGCTCTCCATTCGTCTGGGTGTTTGAAGGGGAAGGCCAGGCCGTTGTCGATTGCTGCGATCTTGATGCAGGAGTCTGAACTGCTCTCTGGCCACTCTGCATCCTACAGCCAGAGGAAAGACAATCAGTGACGTCACCACCAACAACTGAGTGAATGATTAATGGCCAATAACCAGTTATCGATCACTGTCCAAAGGTCTGATTAATAGGACAGGGAAATGACAACCTTTAGTCATTCATCAGCACGTGGCAAATAATGATTGATGGTGGTGATAGGTGTTCTGGTTGCTGTGAGCAGCAAAGACACTGGGGCTTTGGTTTGTTCTAGACCTGCAATGTCCAAGCTATTGTCTGTGTATGTGGCCCCCTGTGTGTCCTGTGTAAATACACAAGCGTAGGTGTGTGCATGTGTGTGCGTGTGTGTGCGTGTGTTCAAGCTTTGGGTGTGAGCTGTAACGTGAGCCGTGTCCTACGATGAAAACGCAGCAACATTCCAGCAGTTCAACTGCCTGAAGCAGGGTGAAAATGTGCTCTTTGAACACACCCTCAGTAGGTGTTGATTTAAGCTCACCTTTTGTCCATCTCCCTCTCCTGGCTTCTCATACTTGATCAACCAGTTGTCATTCCCTCGATCTGAGGTGGAAGACAAAGAGAAATTGTAGGTAAAGGAGTGTAGTGTGGGTGTACAGTGTTGTAGGTGGAGACAGAGAGCACAATCAGACAGCTATTAATATTCCTGCAAAGCTGCTTCTATGGCTAATGAAAATGAATGTTCCATACTCTAATTAACGTCTTAATGTTCATCTTTGGTTGACTTGACACATGGCTACAAGCAGCTGTGACATGCGTAAAACACTGGTGACAATGACTGTGAATTGTTAGCATGCAACAGTAAACATGTCAAACACGATAAGGCCAAATTCTACAAACAGGAACGTAACAAAGTTTGACTGATGACCTGTGAAGTAATGCTCTCTTTAAGTTTGGTGAACACTGTTAAATGTCAACACAGGCACAGCCTCACCTGTGTTTCTAATAACGTAGTCCAACACTACCAGCCGCTCAAACTGTGACTGCAGCTGCTTCCTGATGTTCTCCGGCAGAGGCTCTGCCTCAAAGCGCCGCAGCCAGTAGTCTGCTTCACGGTAACCCTCCACAAACAGCTGAAATGAGCCCACCTGGAGACAAACACCCAGCACGGAACACATCACATATAGTACTTTAAAGAAACATTGTACTGCAGCATTCAGTGTTCTGAAAACAGAGTAGTTTCATTATATGGATATGATGCCGTGCGGTGCAATGGTGTAACGTGAAACTGTGATGTCAGCAACGCATGACAATTGGAATATGCAGCCAACAACCACATACTACTTCCTGAACACTTTTCTGCCACCTTCTTCATCTCTAAATCATCTACAAAGATATAGATCATTAAGAAGGCTGCTTCAGATGAGACACAGGGAGCTGCCCCTTACATTACATGTTTTTGACTGGATGCTAAAACTGGAGCTGGATGCGTGTTCAGTACACTATGAAAGAGATAAGAATACCCAGTCTGTGTTTGAAACCCCTGGAAAAAAAACACAATTTAAAGCAGAGATGAGGTTTTTTCTTCCTCTGGCCTATTTCTTTGAATAAACCTGTCTATTCAGGGAACAGAAAGACAGGCAAGTGTGGCATGATTCCTTCTACTGTCCTCTGCCAGGGCTGCTTCAGCAGCTATTCTGAGTCCACCGCTCACTCTTTTATTACATAAGGATGAGAAAGTAAACCATGTATATGGAAATACTCACAAAAAGTTAGAGATGTTCAGCTTTCGGATGAAATTGTAGGATGAACCTAAAATGTTCATCTCAGGTTTACAGGTAAACTTAATTTGACCTTCTCTAAACTTTTGAATGCACATGTCCGACTGTTCAATGTTTCAGTACTTTTTGCACAAGTTGCTGTTCTCTAACAGGGAGCTGAACGGCAAAATTCACAAAAGGTGTTTGATCCATGAATCGACCAATACATTTCCTGGTTCAATTAGAATTGGTATTTAAACAGTCCTCATCATCAAGCTGTTCACATTTTGACATCATGAGACCAAGACGACGCCTAACAATTTTTCAACAGTACCTCGCCATTGTGAAGCTTCAAACAGGATGTTCTCAGAGGGAAGTGGCCACTGAGCTTTGAGTGTCACAGAGTGTCATCAGCAGGTTGCAACAGAGATACAGAGAGACTGGGAGAGTCACAGAAAGGCATAGAAGTGGACATCCTTTGGCCACATCCCACACTGATGACCTCTTCATTGTGAACAGCGCCCTGCGGAACCGGATGATGAATGCCACTCAACTCCAGGCACATTTAAGGAAGGTGAGAGGCACCCAAGTGTCACGTCAGACCATTGAAACTGTTTACATCAGCATGGTCTGCGTGCTAGATGACTTGCAAGGGTACCAGACCACACCACCAGGCATAGGCGTCATTGTTGTGCATGGGCCAGAGAGCATTTACGCTGGAGGAGGGACCAGTGGGCCTCAGTGCTGTTTGTTCTCTGATGAAAGTTGATTCACGTTGAGCAGAAATGATGGCTGCCAACTATGTTGGAGATGTCAAGGAGAGCACTATGCATCAGCCACTGTTGTCAAAAGACAAGCCTTTGGTGGTGGTGGTGTTACAGTGTGGGCAGGTGTGTCTAGTCAATACAGAACTGCCCTACACGTTGTGAATGGTACAGTGACAGGCCCATACCTCCTGAATAACAACATTAATCCAGTCATTGTGCCCCTGCATGAACAACACAGGCCTAATTTCACCTTCATGGACGACAATGCTCCAGCTCATCGAGGTTGCATCATTAGGGAATGGCTACTGGAGACTGGGGTACCTCAAATGGAGTGGCCTGCACTTTCTCCAGACCTGAATCCCATAAAAAACCTATGGGATCAGCTGAGTCCCTGTGTAGAGACTCGTAACTCTGTACCCCAGAACCTCAATGACCTGAGGGCCACCCTTCAAGAAGAGTGGGATGCCATGCCTCAGCAGACAATAAGTCGACTTGTGAACAGCATGAGACGTCGTTGTCAAGCTGTAATTGATGCTCAAGGGCACATGACAAGTTATTGAGACATTGACATTTTTTGTTGTGGTATACCCACCACTGTTGTTGGCTTTTGCTGCAATAAATTGTTTGAGATGAGGAAATCACCATTGCATGCTTCTACTTAAGTACCCTACTTTCATGATATAATATCACTGTAGCGTGAACTTTTCACATTTTCCATAAATTTCACCCGAAAGCCAAATATCCCTTACTTTTTGTGAGAGATGTATATATCTATTTGTTCTAACTGTTCAAAACAAATGGTGCATTTCTACATACCTTGTCAAAATGCTGCAACTAGGTGTTTAACACAATAACATGAAGCTAATGAAAACAAAAGCCAAAAGGATGTACGGTACCACACAGGAATGAGCACGAAAAGAGTTTCCAGCCAATGCTTCTCATGGATTTCTCACACAAAACAGCTGAAGGTTGTTGACATTAGACCCTGAAGGGTTACTGCTCTGTTACCTTGGGTGGCAGGCCCACTCTGTGGAAGCGTCGTCCCACCTTAGGGACTTTTTCTAAGGCATACTTCTTCCCCCTGGACTTGGCTCTGTCAATGGCGCTATAGTGGAATGTCTCACTGGCCAGATACACCACCTGAAAAAAAGATACCCATGTAGCACTGGCTTATTTGCATTTTGTGACACTGCTGGATAGTTCCTTGGCAGCTCCAAAAGTATTAATGGATTCCAGTTAAATTGTGATGGCATATAGCAAATTGAAAAACATCACCTTCGTTCTTGGCACCACTCCAAGGCCGAGTTTGGTATCAACCAGTGAGGCAGCAGCCTCTGAGAGGTAACCCTGGTTAGGCAACAAGCAGCCTCGGCCGAAACAACACGGACAGCACAGCTAATGAGAGGGTGAAAGAAAAGAGAGCCATCAGCAAACCTTAAGGAAGGTGAATGTTGACACGTCTGCTTATACTCCTTCAGACTGTTCACACACAGATAAAACATGTGGCACAATGTACCTTGTGAAAATATTTGGTCCATTTAGGGTTCAGGTGACCGTAAGGTTCCTCTGACTTTGGTTTGAAAACACCAATGATTTTCTGCAGAAAGAAAAGATGATAGAGAGTGCTTTATCAAAAATGCATTCAAACAATGGGAAAACACAGCACACACACATAAATACAACAGAACCACCCCTTTTTAATTCTATTAGAACTTTAAAGAACAAGACTGAAGAACCACAGGCAAGACACGTAAAGCTATAAACAACAAATGTGAAGTGACAGAGATGCTGCTAACAAGTTAGAGATCAATATCTTTTCCCTGGAGCGTACATTAAACTTGTTAATGTGATGCTAATCATGCATGCTGGCTATCTGTTATCGATGCAAGCATCTCTGGCTGCATCGTTCAGCCAGTCCCCGCTGTAGAAACCTCCTCCTGTGAATTTTCATTTCCTTGCCTCTTGTTCACTCCTTTCAGCTTCTTGACTCTCATTCAGCACCATGTAAAACCAACTCATAGGGAGCTAACAGTAAGCTAAATGTCAAAAGGCTAGCATGTTGAATCACTACCTAGGATTTCTAAACCGGCTGGATAAATGTGAAGTAATCTCATGACCAATATTCAAAAACTTCCTGTACAAGGCAGTAAATGGAAAAAAAAAACTTTCAAAATGTTTTCTCACTCCATGGTACTTCCTCTCCTCCCTTAAAAAACTGCACAATGAGTTGTTGAGTAAAGAGAAACTTCATAAACCTTGTGAAACACTCTCTACAACAAAGTCTTACTCACTTGGATGTTCTTGTAAATTTGGCAAAAGTTACACGTTTAAAAAAAATACTGTATATTTGTGTGTCCCAGTGATATAAGTGTTTATTTGCATATAGAGCGGGAAAGTCACTAGTGGTTACTCGAGACGCATGTGGAGACATACTGCACTTACAGCTGTCCACTTGTGACTGGAGCAGCCAGGACCATTTTAATGCCATGTGTAAACAGGCTTTGAGTCATTCCTCTATCTCACCCCTTTTGGGTCTTTGACAAAGTAGCTCCCGCTGGAACCCTGGGAAATCCTCTCTGGAAAGACGCCATTCTCGATAGCCTGTTCCGCCCTTTGGATAATATCTGCAAACTCTGGATCATCTGGGAAATGGTTGAAGTCCCCACTGTTGGTACCTTAAACGGGAGAAAGACCAGATAAATATTCATATTTGTATTGTGGGCAATCAGACTGTGCTACAGTAGAATAGGAGCAGAACAATGCTACTGCATCATCATGGCACTTCCAACATATGGTGTTAAAATAGAGTAAAATACAGTTTTGTGAACCTTAAAGCATCATCAGGAAACACCCTTCATATTCCTCAACATCAGCATCACTGCTAAATAATTATCGAAACAATCATAACTGAAACACATTAGCAATATTCCTTGTACGTTATCTACATATTGAATGCTGACACATAAATGGTTAACAAACTGTGAATGGCAAAAAGAGTTGAAAGTAGATTTCAAACAGTGATAAGTAGCAAAAAGTAATTTGCAAGTTTGAAGCCCCAGTGAGACATCATTGCAGCTCGTCTCATCACCCTGACAATCTCATCACCGCTCACCTGGTTTTACCTGTGTTACAACGTATAAAAAGGATCGGATTTCCATTAAAGACATCTTTTTAATTTTCGTGTATGAATAATATTTAGGCATTCACCGGTCCTCTTTGAAAAACCTAGTCAAAAGGAAACAAATTATATTTCTCTATAAAACACCCATAACAAATCTGGAGGAGCATAAATTTTTGTGAATGTACAACATTAACTTAAAATGACAATAACTATCATACAAATAATGTTTATTTCTATATCAGCAGGTCAGCCTTTTCCATCTACAGTCTCTCCTTTAATAATCCTTTATACTCTGTGATATCATGCGCACAGTTAGCATATGAGAGGCAACTAGAGCCATCCATTCACTCTCTGAAACGCTAAATATCCTGTTCAATGCCATGAAAGGCTGGAAAGGTTCCCAGCAAACACTGGGTGAGAGGTGGGGTACAACCTGGACAGGGTGGGGCTAATCTGTCACGTACACATTCATACCTACGGGCAATCTAGAATCACTATTTCAACAAACCTGGTTGTCTTTGGATATGCAGGTCGATTGCAGGCACAGAGAGAACATGCAACGAACCGTCTTGCTGTGAGGCGACAGAGCGAAATGAGGGGCTCCGCTGCTTGTCAGGAAATGGTATTTTCTATTGCCTTGCAGATCCAATGTAATTATCTGGGTGTGACTGCTCTCTAATGGATACGGGGTGCCAATTATTCCTTTGATGAAGGCCCAATCATATGACATGACACATTCTACCTTCTCCTTCTCACACTGGGCAGAACAGTCAGCTGGCTGAAAGGCTCCATATGCTCTGTATCATTCACACTGAAGTCACAGTGGGATACAAAGAGGGATGAAGGGACAGACGGGGGGTGGGGGGGGACAAAGGCACGGGAGGACAGGTAAAATGCCATTTGTCACAGAGAGATAAGGGGAAACAAAGATAGCTTTGAAGCTAATTCACTTGAAGGGGGTCTGAGAGAGAAGCTAATTAAAACGATGGAAGGAGAGAATAAAGGGATAATGATATGCAGAAATTACATCAGGGACATGGGTTGTTTAAAAATCAGATACATGTCAGGGTTTTGCAAGCCAGTGCCAAGTAATCCCAACTTGACCTGATCAAATACATTACAATGTATTATTGTCGTCTGTTTGGAGTCAGACTTAACAGGGGGGCCATGTCGGGTGATTTAGGCCTTCATGTAAAGCCTCAATATTATCACTGACATCTCTCTCCAACAGCCACATACGACTGCATTTTTTTTTGTTTTCAAGGACTGTGCGTGAGGGCCACCTCAAAGTAGAGCTGGGCAGCAAGGTTAAGCTGTGCTTGTGTTTCATGCTCCATTTGGCACTTGGCTAGCCTAGTTTATACTACGAAATTATTAAAATCCTGCCTTCACAGGGAGCCTGAAAGTAGAGCACCAGATGATTTTAAGACCAGCTTTAACTTGGACAAACTTCACCAACTGGTCAGATCATCCTACAGTCCTAGTCCAGTGCCTGTAAACTATTACCTGACACACACAGTTTACATGAACAGAGATTCCATACTCCTGGATCTTGATTTGAAGGAATATACATACTATATTGACTATTAAATGGCAACAAATCTAGTTCACACAGTGTTGTGCATATGCGTAATTATTATACATTGTGGGTGCTACACCATCTTGGCTTGATTACCAAGTATGAGACAGGTGATTTCCCTGAGTTAGGCACCGAGGGTATCTTTCTGGTGGTCTTCAGGGAAAATCATTGATATTTAAAAACCGCTTCATCTTCAACACGGGAATAATATGCTGTCAACACAGAGCTAAAAATAGATTGTGATAAAGTCCTGCTGAACACCTCTGATTTACAGCACAATTTATCAGTGTGTTGGCACAATATTTTATCTTCATCATTTAATTTCCATGAATAGATTCAGAGTGTGTATTCAGCTGTCATGCCTGATGAAGGATGTATGCCTGCGCTGGACTGTACTGTTGATGAAAGCCTGTGATAACCTCATCGTGTAGTGTGAGTGCAGGAGGGAGCAATGTCTCTCTCTCTCTCTCTCTTTCCATTATTCTCACTCATGGAATGCCAGGGTGAAAGTAAATACACATGCATACTTTCCCTCTCCCAAATTCCCTCCCCATCATCATGCACTGTACCAGACTGCAGAGTGTTTGCATGTCTGTCCGTGTGTTTGCCTGCACAAAGGCCGTATGCATTTTTAATGCTGTCTGCCAAAGCCCTTGGTCAGTTAATGGACCCAACAGAGCTCTTCCACAGCCGGAGTGCAGCTCACTCTAGAGATCTGCTGACCTGCAGTGCACATAGGGTGAGAGATGTCGCAACACTGCACTCTGAAAAGGGTTACTACTAAGATGTGTGGCCAAACTGAACTTAATACACAAGCATATATTTAAGCCACTGCAAGCTCATATTCCTGATCAAATAGTGCTTTATTTAATACACACTGAAAATATTTGTCCTATGCCCAGACAGTAACATGATTAGATATTTCAATGTTAGCAAATGTCTCAATCATGATTAAACATATTTTGCGTAACTACTGCTCATGGACAACGAACTTGGCAGATTACATCAATCTAAATTTTAGCTGTAAGGTGTATGCATAAGGTAGAGTGTAACTGCCAGAATTTGCCATGGAGATCGGCATGACGTGTTATATCACACAAAGCGACGCAGTGCAACAGTTCTCAGGACCACATGTGACTCCTACTTTGTAATGCACTGAATAAAAACTGTGCCGTAATTCTAGACCTGAATGGTATTATACTAAAAGGCCACAGGAAATGGGACACTTACACCTGCGATTTCAGGTTCAGAGTGTCTACCTGTGGCCTAGATTTCTGGCCCTGATAGAACCTGTTCGAACAATAGATCCCTATGCAGAGAGAGAGAGAGAGACCAATATGAGACCAGTGCTTCAGAACTATGTTAGAAGGAAAAAAAAAAAAAACGGTGGGCGGTATGAGGGGGAGAGGTGTTAAATCCAATTAGCAGTCAAGTCAGAATAGATGCTGCTTCCATGGTGACCAGATCACCTTTTCTTTGTTTTCCCTCATATCTCTTTTTTCTTTTTATAGTCCAAAACAAAACCAGTGCTGTGAATAGGTAACACTGGGAACTGACAAGCAACAAAACAACACACAGGCAAAAAATAGATTCCTCTTTTTAGAGTTTACCTATACTGAGGGGGAGATCTGCCTAGAAACCTAAACACCTGCTTCATCCTAATTTGTGTTGACAAAGGAAAATTAAAAGTGTGTGTGAGTGCATTATACAACTGATTATTAATATCCGTACTCTGTACCACCAGGTGAAAGTGCCAGCTCATATCATCCACATGACTGATAACATGCAGCTACTACATCAGCTGGCTGGGAAACACACACAGGGTACGCTGACAGCGTGGCACAGGCACAATCTCTATGCAAACACAAGACAAATGCGTTCAATGTCATATGTACGTATGGACAGTTTTCATAGCATTCACACTGTTGCCCGTCTGTGTGAAACTGGGTACTTTTCTGCAACAACTTTTTACTTAGTAATATTCCAATATCCAGCGTTTTAGTTTCCCAAATCAGGCCATTGACTCTTCAGGGGCCCTTGAAGGGACTCCAAGTGGACACACACACACACACACACACACACACACACACACAACACACACACACACACACACACACAGCAAAGAGGGTGCACTTCTTCTCAGTGGCACATCGAACTGGTTAACACTCCTCAGTGGGTTTGCACAAGACGTTTTGAACGTGATGCGTTCACTGTTATTTGTATACCTAATCTAGTAATCACCCCGAGGAATTTAGCACTGAGTCATGTGTCAAAAACACATGTTCCTCAGCACATTTACTCACTGAGCATGTGCTCCCTGCCCTAGCTGCCTATTAATCCCAAAGGCATCAATCCGAATAAAATTACCTGGGGAGGCCAAGGTGTCTTTGTCAGACGACGAGCTGTGTCTGTTCCGCCTGGTCCTCTTTTCTCGTGCAGCCCGCGGAGACGACGAGCTTCCTGCTAAGCACGGTAACAACAGCGCCTCTTCACCGGAGCCGTCCGTCTCAAGCTCGGTCAAGACGCTTTCACAAGAGTCCGAAATACGAACGGCGACTCCGGGGTTCGTCGCCAGCCCCAAACCTAACCGACTCCTGTCAAATAATACCTTTGGAGGGTCCGAGGAGTGAAAGTTACACTCCGAAGTAGGCACCGCTGTTGCTCCGGTGACCAGCACTGGCTCGCTGGTCTCTGTTTCTGTCGGGTCGCATTCTGACATCATTGTCGCTCAGTTTTTTAATACATGCACTCAAATGTATCCTAAATTACCGTGTTTTTTCTTTAAACTGTCAGCCTCCCATTTAAAAACCTTTCCTACTTTCCGCGAGTACATAAAGCCCAAACAAATTATTCGAAAGCGGCTGCTTTCCCTCACTGATATGTCCACATAATCCGTCAAGATCGTCTGTGCGCTGCTTCCTACTTGGTTCACTACGCATGCGCGTCACAAAAAGAACACGATAGCTTCAGTTGCTTTCAAATGTTCCTTGTGAAACCCAAACTCTGCGATTTTGAAAACATTAGCAATTTCTTGGACAGTCTTGACAACAACGATACAAACCAAATACTAGCTTTACAATTCATTTAAAAAAAACAAAAAAACAAAAAAAAAACATATTATTAACGTCAGAAAAAGACAAACACTATTGCCAATTATTGGAGGTAAAAAGCAGTTGCTATAGCTTTTTGATTCAGTTTAATTAGGATCACCTGTTGGCTTTGACACCAGCTTTGCACAGAAATACTTTAAGGGGAAACTTTAAACAAGACACAAGGCTTAAGATAAAGCCTCATCTTTAAAGGTACATCAACATCAGCTAAACGAATGTTATCACCAGTAGTAAAATCATTGTATGTGCCCGTGAATAGGCTTCATTACTTTTTTAAAGGCTTCATTATGAAGACTTTCTCCAAATCTTAACACAAATTTTAAAAAATACTGAAGGCACTGGGCAGACTTTTTTAACATTTGCTGTGAGTAAACGTTCACAATTTAAAAGCAACGCTGTGTTACAACGACATTTTGATATTTTATTCATCGCTACGCCCCAAAATGGTTAAGTCCTTTTACAAACATGTACAGTGATGCCTTCACTGTCCGTTGACTTGCGCTCATCGCCTTCCTATGAAATGTAGCAGCAACTTTTATGGCCACTAGATGTCGACAGTGATACACAAATGAAGACTAGCGCAAAGCGTTGAGTTCCGCGGTAAAAGACTTTCCTTTATTCTTTGATGTAGAACAGTGGCGCTCCGTGCACACCAATTTGATTTTCTCATCAACTGCCATCATTAAAATGTTTGGCCAGCATAGGAGTAATTCCTGCTCTACTCACAGCCTGTCTTCTACTAATGGGGCACTTTCTGGTGCAGCTGTCACAAGGTAAGATGTTAATACATTTAGCTCAGTTTGGACCCATGATGGCTAATGCAGGTTGAGGAGCCCCAGCTTCATTTTTTCCAGGCTGAATACAGTAACTTGTTTTTATTCTGTTTGACTTTCTCCTCCTGTCTCCACTATTAGGTCTCTCTCTTTTCTTTAAATTCCCACAGTGACCCTTAATCACCCGTCGCTCTTCACAGCACCTTGCTCTCCTTTAACCCCTTACCCCTCTCTACCTATATCTTAGCCCCTGCACTGCCAGCCATCTCTCTAATAAGGGAGTGATGCTGAAACACATGCAAATGAGCAGTCAGCCAGCTGGTAACACATCATTCATGTGATCTATCAAGGTAGGGGGTTAAGGGGTGAAGGTGATGTGGAGAGAGGGGGGAGGGACGGAAGGAAGGGGAGTGCAGGGACAGAAGAGGAGGAAGGATGAAGGAGGGATCCGAGGGGATGAGAAGTGATGGACAGGTTCAAAGACATGCTGTAGAGACACCCAGGCAAAATAATCCCATCAGCCTTCTCTCCCTTTGTCCATCAGCTTCCTCCATGCTGTTTCTGCCTCTGCCTCCTTTATCCTTTATTTCTATATCCCTCTATCCTTCAAGGACAAATACCTGAAATGTCACTCGAGTGACACATGACACTGCACAGGGAAGCACATCACACCTCTCTCTTTCTTTATGTGTGTGTGTGTGTGTGTGTGTGTGTGTGTGTGTGTGTGTGTGTGTGTGTGTGTGAAACTTAGGTGCTTCACTTACTGCTGGGTGACAAGCCCCTGCAGCAGTGTGCATGAATGCATGTGTGTGTGTGTGTCAGGGGGTATGTGCGCAATCCGTCTTTCCCTCACCGTAGCACCCATTCCAGCAGATTCTGTTGGCATAAGATCTGGTTTACCCTGCCAACAGCAACCACCCTCATCCATTCCTCCTTCCTTCCTTCTCTCCTCGGGCTGCTCGATGAGGGACAGAGGTAGAACCCTATAGCTTGACACATTTTGTTAAGTGCATGTGTGTTGTCTGTGGTTTTGATTTGATAGTTTGTGTGTTTGTCAGTGAGCAAATACATCCACCCTGCAAAGCCAAAACAAGACCATATAGGCTCCTGACTGCAAAGTCTGCAAATTCCACCACAGAGACTGAGACATCCACCAGGGTTTGACAACAGAGTGTTTAAAAATGCATTTATTAAGACTGCCTAAAAGTTTTCTGCATGCAAATTTAGTTTACATGATAAAAGTGAACAATCACACACACGCACGGCATAGAGTGGTAATCACATGTTTATAAATACTTAATAGAGTGGACATGTAAATGATGGCTGCTGGATATTTGTATATTAATCATATTTATTTATTGATTGTCTTGTTTTTGGCCAATAAATAGGCCCTGTGCGTCCTCTGTATGCCAGCATTTGTCCATTTTGGCGCATTCTGGTGTCTGTGACGGAGCACTGCACTGTGCCAGGGTGACACCAGTCACCTGTTACCTGTCAAGAGAGATTCACACAGAGAAAAGACATTCAGAAATTGCATCTGGGCGCCTGTGTGTCTGTGTGTGCATGTGTGTGCTTTCATAGTGGGAAGGCTGTACCTCTCGGACCAAACATCTTCAGGTAGCAGTGTGAACAGTATGGCTTCTCATCATACTGAAACACAACCGGCAGGACATGTTTACTGCTTCATCCAACTCATTCATTTAATCTTTTTTCTTTTTTAACTATTTTCCTCATGTATTTCCTCATCCATTGTCCACATATACCTCTGCATGTTGTCCAGCTGTGAGCTGTCTGCTGCACTTTTGACACTTCAGACACAACGGGTGGTAGTCCCTCCCTAAGGACCTCTTCTTCTCCCCTGGATCAAAGAAAATTTGATGACTGTGTTAGTGAGAGGCAGGGTGGGCTATTTTTTTTAATGGAAATTTAACAAAAAGGAATTTTGCACACGTGCTGTATCCATATCTTATTTTTGGGATCTTATGGATGGATTCTCTAAAATGTGGGGCAATTACTTAAATTAAATTATAGTAATTTTCATTTCATTTACAAGAAATAATGTGATTCAAGAGTCAGAGTACAGACTGTTCAGAATACAGACTGTTTCTATCATCAGTACAACTAGACCAAAGTGGGTGATGTTGGAGGAAAAGAGGTAAGTAGGCCAGGTCACATCAGAGAATTTGAACTTGGCTCATGAATAGGAAAGTAAAACTAGCAGTAAAAAAAAAAAAAGACTTGAAATGGTTGGTTTAAGTGTTGCTGTGTATCTAACAGTGAGGTCTGAGTGTAGTAGAGGACTCAACTAAAGGAGACAGAAGATAAGGAGGAAACCGAAAGAGCTGCATGCAAGCTTGTTTGGCTAGACCCACATCCTGTTGTTATCATGGATACATGTGCATGCATGTGTGTGTGTAATCGAAAGAGAAGAAGAAGGAAAGAGTGAAAAGCCGCCTTTTTGTCCTCCAAACAGAGAATAGAGCCAGATATAAAAATAAAGCAGGTATTTTGACTTGCTATAACAGGAAAGCACAGATGTAACTAATAATGTTAATAATGTCTCAGTTCCATTTAGGTGTGTCTGTGAGTCAGTATGCACAACAGCGGGACCTTAGCACTGGTACACCGAAATGGAATGTAACCATCATTAACATGATTTGTTGCACCTGTGTTTGGCAGTTTATGAAGTCCACTGTAAGAAAGACCTATTATTAATAGAAATTCACCTGTTACTTACTTTTCTTTTATCCTCCAGACTGCAGATTTTGTGGCAAGTTAATGTTTTCTTGTTTATTTTAACATTTTCCTATTCAGATGAAACAATTAAAAGAAAGACGATGAGTTGTGAGAGAGAGAGAGAGAGAGAGAGAGAGAGAGAGAGAAAGAGAGCAAAAATAAGAAATCAGACAGAAATAGAACAGGACAGAGAGAGAGAAATGCCAGCCAGACAGAGGAAGACAGACATATAGAGTAAAAAATTAAAGAGGTCAGACTCACCAAAGTAAACGGGCTTCCCACAGATTGGACAGTAGCCTACCATTATGGTATATAATTATTTATCATACAGTGTGGGTGCGTGCACTTTAGCTGGCGTGGTGAGAAAATATATCCTAGTGCACAAGTGTGTGAACTGAAAATCGACAGGAAACCCCGTTAAACTGTAGATGTGTCGGCATCTTGTGAAGTCAATACCAGGATGTGGTGAGTGAGACGTCACAGGAAGAGAGAAAAATGTGATTTGAGAGGTAAATACTATCATCAGCGGAAAAACGAGACAGACAGCATCTCTAATCACGTCTTCTACGTGATAACAGATAGAAAGGCATGGAAATAGGCGGGATTTCATGGTCAACTGTACATATGTTTATACAAATGCTTTGGGAACCGGGCAATGACACTGTAAAGACAGAAAGAAAGAAAGACGTGTGAGGAGAAAGGGACAAAAACAGCTGTCAGCAGCTCAAATTCCCAGCTATCTTCTCCCCTTTCCTGCTGTTTTCACCCTCTTTTCTAGATTAAAAACAAGGAGTTGATCCTTTCAATTGAAAAGGGAAACCTGACACTTGTGCCTTTCTCTCCTTCTCCTTGTCGATTCCCCGCTCTTCTCTTTCCCTGTCACATACTCACACACATGCACGCCCCCGCTCCCTGACTCATACAGACACACACCATACACCCATTCATGCTCACACACACACACACACACACACACACACACACACACACACAGCAAAGAGGCTGCACTTCTTCTCAGTGACATCACATAAAGAGGCTGCAGCCAAGGAGCAGAGTAGAGGGAGAGGCAGGGTGAGGTCGGGTTGGTTGAGGGACAGACAAGGGGGAGGTGTGTGTGTGTGTGTGTGTGTGTGCGTGCGTGCGTGCGTGCGTGCGTGCGTGCGTGCGTGCGTGCGTGCGTGTGTGTGTGTGGAGGCAGTTATCCCCTCAGGATAGATGATGGAAGCAGACCTGGGGAGGGACAGTTGTGAGGAGAGATGAGCGAGACAAGGATGGAGACAGTGGCCAGCCTCAGCCCAGCAGGGACAAAGAAGATGAACTCTGATGAACTTTGCAGAGCGGAACGGGGCCGCTCAAGGCAATGTGGAAGACAGGCAAACGTCTGTGTGGTTCGATCCCTATCGCTGTCAATGGGGCTTGTTTCTTTCTTTTGAATGACAAAAGAGACGCACAACAGCATGATAGCAGGCATTAAAATACAGAGATGGAAGAACTGTACAGATCTTTGACTTTAGTAACAAAACTCTGGAATACAAAATTTTACTTAAGTAAAAGTTCAGAAGTATTACCAGCAAAAAATCCTCAAAATATCAAAAATAAAATTGCTCATTAGTGTTATACATTATTTTTGAATTATTATTACAGATGCATTACTGTAGGCATTTTTACAGCATTTTATATTGAGGCTGGTTAGCTGTTCCCAAAACATTAAAGAGGAACTCCACTGATTTTACATATCGAAGTCTTTTTTACACCGTCCATCATAAGTCCAACAGTGTTATAGGAGTAAATGATTAATTGATAGAGTGCACTTTTGAACTTTACTTTATTTGCAGATTATACAATTTTATATTGTTGTGATGAGAAACAACTTTTGAATACTGTGGAGAAAGGATTCAAATTTCTAAAGAGTTGATTTAATTTTAACAAGCTATGTCTGAATTTCAGCAAAACTAAATTCATCATCTTAGGTAACAAATAAACAAAGCAGCAAAATAGATTTTGGGTGTAATTATAGAGAATAAACTATGATGGAGAATAGATGTATATTATATCAAAGTGTGTTAAAACGGTATAAAATTAAGGACTTCTTAGATTAAGCTTCCATAGATTATTCAGTATGTGGAAGTATGGGGAAACACATATAAAAGAAGACCACATCCATATTTACAAAGAGAGCTGTAAGAATTGTAAACAAAACTACTTATCAAGAACCCACTATTTATTAAGTTTAAGGCTCTAAATGAGATGTGAGAGGTGACATAGCACAAATCGGGTCAAACAATCACCTGAAAACATCTAAAAGTTTCTTGAAACAATTAAAAAACAACAGAATATTCATGTTTGCACAGGGTCAGGACTAATGTATAAATCGCAGTAATTATGTTGAAAGGGTGAATTTCTGGAGCAGCGGTAGTGAGGAACTAAAAAGTGCAGAACATTTAGTCTAAAGTCTAAATGCATGTTTAAAACGATTAAATTGACAAATACAAACATATATGATCAGACGTCAAATTGGTTTTGTAATGACTAAAAGACTTATTTTAATGATTTTATTCACGGCTAGTTTGGATAGTTTAATTTATAACAATGCATCATGACATGAAACTGATGAAATGCATTAAGCCGTCATTTTCAAATTTACTTGTAGCTACTACAACTGTTCAACACATGTAACAGAGTGCTACATGTATATGTACACCCATGCATCTCTCAGCATTTGTGATGTCTCAAAGTGCATTTTCTCAGTCCTCACACATCACCAAAACATTTTTGTATCATTTCTGTTGCTGATGAACTTCAGAAGGCTATGAAGTATATGAAGTATTTCATCATTTGCATATTTGCCAGCATCCCTCTCCTGTGTGTCACGCTTTGCAGAGGGATAGAATACCAAGTAGCTATTTCATCTGACCAGCCTTCCCTTCAGGATAACCTATCATGTCTCTCCATCTGCATTCATTGTGTGTGGATAGCACTTGGAGAGTTACATCCTGGATGTGAGGCCTATATGCATGTGCAGCTTACAATGTTTCTTATGCAAATGATGATGTCATGATTTTAATAGAGAGTAGACAGTGAATATGCACACACACACACACACACACACACACACACACACACACACACACACAAAGCAGAGATTGGAGTCATTAGAGTGAGAAGGAATAGCTAGAAGGAGAAACAGAGAGGATTTCCACAGGTTGAATTAGAGGAAAATGTAAAGGACATTAAAAAGAAAGAGGGAGCGGAGCATGGAAACACAGAGGCGATGTAATTGTGAAATGGAGAGAGAAAGGAAACAAGAGGAGAGAAAGAGAGGGGGCGTTAAAACCACATTTCCCAGAGGATCTTTTGGTTAGGCTGCATTGAGAAAACTGCCAAAACTCTTAACACACACATTCCCGCACTGGCACGCACATATGCATGGTTCACTTCTGCCAAGTCATAGGAGATACAACACATAATGGATGGAGAGATGTGGGAATATTTGTGTGTGTGTGTGTGTGTGTGAACAGGATTTATAGTAACAGAGCTCACAGGAGGGAGAGAGGGAGAGAAACCCTGGCTCCGCTCCTCCGTCTCCTCTGGTGGGTTGGATCTTGCCGAGGCCAAACCCTCCGACGCCGGCTTTGAGAACTGTGTGCAGGGCGGGGGGGACACAGGAAGAGGCTCAGGAAAGAAAACGGCTGGAAGGATTCCTTCTTCCCACACATAAATGCACTCTTGATCACATGTGCGTACACATGAAAGTATGCTCACACACATAGACACACACACACACAGCAAAAAGGAGCATTTGGACGGCTTCCTTTTCCCCCACTCGCTCTCACACACCCACTCGTCATCACGTTTCAGTTCTTGGCATCCTCCTTTCTCCTCCTAGCCCAGAATATGACATGGCTTTGGGGTTGCATCTCAGCTGCATACACACAATCAGCTTTGCGGTACAAGACATATGGCAAACAAAATCAAGGAGCATTTCAAACATTTGACAGATGAAGGTAACCAAAGGACCACATGGTGATTTCCTTTGTGGTACCTGTTTGACGTGGGCTACAGAGAAGAAGCTTCTTTGCTTTCCTCTGATACTGTCGAGGTGAGAATTGTCAGTTATCAGGATGACTTTTTCAATCATCACACTGTCAGTGGAAGGGAAACACATTCCATTTTCTAACCAAGCTTATATATATTGTATTTATAAATAGCATGTACTGTTTATCACCCATCACTGTTTCAAAACCATTCTGGTGCTCATTTGGCACTGTCGGATATTTTAGTGTGCTGTGCACCATGGTGAGCCATTTCTGGGGTGTGTTTTCAACAAATATCCCCCTCTGTGACGGCCTTTCTGGAGACAGACGATCTAAAGGCTATAATCCTCTACTTAGGGTACCAGCGGATGGAAAAGTCAGCAAAATAAGTCCTTGTTTTTCCACTATTAATCTGGCAAAGCCTGTAAGTCCTCTCATGCCTCTATGTAGTGATATGATTATGGCATGGTGACTATTACGACATGATTAGTAGCTGTGAGTAGCTGGGTCAGTAAGATGGCATTATGGGATATTTTGTTGTTTTGTATGGTCTGTGCAAAAAGTAATGGAGGTATGTTTGTGTGTGTGTGTGTGGGGGGGGGGCAGTAGCATATATTACACAGGTGTTGATGCCACTCTGGCTCTCAGTTCTCTATATTGCTTATATACAATGCCATTCTCCAAATGGCTAGCTTAGCACTGAAATACACAAACTCTCTCTCTCTCTCTCTCTCTCTCTCTCGCTCTCTCTCCCTCTCTCTCTCTCTCACACACACACACACACATACACACACTTGGCATTCGCATGTTGTTGCGATGCCATTAATTTCAAGAGCTGCTTACCAAAAGCGAGTAAACACAAGAAAGGCCAAGTTGAGTTTTCTAATGCATTCTGAGTCCAGCTAAAGGCAAGCTGGTCAGTCAGATGGTCAGTCCATGATTTTGGTCCAGACTCAAATATCTGCGCAACTACTGGAAGGATGACCATGAATTTTTGTCCAGACATTCATGGTCCCCAAAGGATGAATCCCTCTTACTTTTGAGATCTCCAGACTTTTCCTCTAGTGCCACCATGGCTTTTAGTAAAATGCTATTCAATAGATTGCCATGAAATCTGACAGCCCTACTTTTCATCTAGTGCTGCAAGCAGCTCACAATTTCGACTTACTTAGTGAAATATCTCAGATGAATTGGACCAAATTGTGGTAGAAATAGTCTAGTTTCCCCATCAAGTTAAGATTGTAAAATGTGCAGTACTTTATTCGGCCTCAGCTATAGTCTCTGTTATCAGCATATGTTAGCATGCTAAGACGATAAACTACGACAGTGAATGCAGTCAACTCTATATCTGCTAAACATCTGCATGTTAGTGTTGTTATTGTGAGCATGTTAGCATGCAACACAATCCCTGAGTGCAGCCTCACAGAGCTGCTAGCTTGGCTATAAACTTATAATTTGTAGCATGACACACTAGAGAACATTTTCTAAGTGTGAAAAATTATGTACATTTTTTTTGTTTTTGGTAACACTGTGGGTCTGCTGGTGAGTCAGTCATTATAAACTCAAACCATGCAGCGAATCATTGATCCATCCCACAGAACTGCACATTAAATCCTAATAGAGACTGTTATGTTTTCAAAGGACCTGAATTTGGTAGAATGAATTTGGTGAAAATGTGTATAAAATGATGCACAAGACATTTTGAAGTATTTCCATTTGCTTGAATGATGCAGCCAAAAAAAAAAAAAAAAAACACAACCCAAACAAACATTATTTTTCAGGGGTTTAAATATTTCACTCATAGTAAACATCATGTAGCTTCAACAGAGTTGGAAAGAACTGATAACAGAAACACAGTACAGTTTACAAAACAGTCAGACTGTGTGGAATAAGATGATTTTAACAACCTTAAAGCTACTTAAGAGGAAACAAAAAAGGTTTAAACTGTGTATTAAAGGGATGATACGCTCATTATACACAGTACAAACTTCCAGAGTCGACCTCAGTCACTCAGCAGGTCCTCAGTGTATAGTGCTTGGTTCTTGAGGCTGGACCCACCTATTGTTTAGATCTGCTTGGGGAAACAGAAAGGCAGGCAGAAGGAAAGAACCTAATGTGTTGCTTCTTGCCTGTGCATTCTTGGCATAGCTCTTTGCCCTTTTCATTTTTTTGACTGTGATTTTTTTTCTCCCTAGCTTTAATAGTGAAGCCAAGGGTCCACAGCCAGCCAAGTCCCACCGCTCCAGTCTGGCTAAGCCACAGAAAGCTTGGCTTCCTCTTCTCTCTGCTCTCTCATTCTCCATGTATGACTACAGTATGCGTCCCTCTCTCTTTCTCTTTGTATGCTTCTCGCTATATCTCTCCTATTTGTCTCCTTGCTTTCTGTTTTACTTTTTTGTGTCTGTCTGCATTGGTCAGTCTGCCTCTTTGTCTCAGTTTCTTCTTCTCTTTTTCTCTTGTTCTCCTCTTACAAACACACATACACACCACCCTGTCTATTTCCCTGCCTGTCAGTCTGTCACAGCCAGCGGACTGGTTTAGCAGGCGGGGTTCAGCTGGGCTCCACAAACACATGGCTCTCAATCTGCCTTCTTGTGTGTGCTGGAATGGTATTTCTTTTTCTATGCTGTTCATGCTTTCTGCTTAATCTTCTTTTCATTATATGGACATGTTTAAAGAAAGTTAAATATTTTTAGACTTCTACATATGGATGAGGCAGACTTCATACTGTACACATCCATATGTGTTTCTTTTATGTAGTGAACTTTGTATTTTGCCTAACAAATTTCAACCACTTAGATTGTTTGAAGTGTCCTTATTGTCACATATACCCTCTATAAACATATTGCATAACAATTAGGTAATGCTGGAGGTATTAAAGCAATCCTGTGTCATCTCAAATTCAGCTGTTCCTCACAAGACATTGTTTTTTCTGCAAAATATCAACAAATGTGAGTTTGCGTGTATCCACAAGAAACAGTGTTGACAATTTGCTCCTCTCTGTCTCTCAAGTGAAATTGAATTATGGATTAAAAACCCCTAGTGTACACTAAAAACAGAATTCTCTAACTCAAACAAAGCCTGCTCCCTCTTCTAGTACGCCCTTTTCTATCTGATCAGCACCATTCATTCCGCCACTTAGACAGGAATCTAATTAGACCAGAATATCAACATTAAAACACATATCTGCCCCCCTCCCTCCTCTCTCTTTGTTTCTCTGCTCTTCCCTACAGCTGGTGAGAGTATGGTTTGTGGCTGCCCCTCCCCCGCATTTGAACAAGCCAATAAGAGAGCACGTCAGCAAAATACCCCCCCCACCACAACACACGCGCACACACACACACACAGCATCCCTCGTTTTCCCTTACCACCCCATCCATTCCCAACCCCATCCCCCAGAGCCCTCGCTACACCCCATCCCCCTTTCCTACCACCCCTAACCCACTTACTCATCCTGCCTCCACCCTCCCACACACCCACGAGACTTCCCCACCCTCTCTACTTTCTCACCCGTGCTCACCCTCCCTAGTAACTGCTCCCTAGTCTTCTTCCCCCTTTCCTCTCACTCTGCTTCCCACTCACCCTTTTTCCTGGACACCCTTACTTCAAAATCACTCCCCCTCATTACACCCACTCGCCATTTTTCTTATCCCCATCTCTACCGCTCTCCTTCCTTCCCCCCACCTTTCTCTGCCCTCCCTCTCTCTTCCCTCTCTTATGTGGCCTTATCTTATGAATATCGGTAGCACACTGGGTGAAAAATTGATCCTCCCCGCCTGTCTGTGGATGCTGCCACAGCGCATTAGCCTGTGTGTGTGTGTGTGTGTGTGTGTGTGTGTGTGTGTGTGTGTGTG
>JBBMOE010000037.1:1995979-2053892 GCA_037975065.1 Chaetodon trifasciatus
AGCCTGTGTGTGAGTGTGTGTGTGTGTGTGTGTGTGTGTGTGTGTGTGTGTGTGTGTGTGTGTGTGTGTGTGCGTGGAGGCTTTCTGCTTGAGGGAGGGGGGGGGAGGGAGGGGAGGAGGAGTAAGGGAAGGAGGGTGGGAGGGATATTTGCATATCATCAAAGTAGGGAAAGGGAGTGTAATGAGGAGAGAATGTGTGTGTGTGTATGTGTGTTGGGTGTGTGTGTGTATTAGGAGTGGTGTTGATGGGTTGGGGTTGAGTGTGTGTGAAATGAGAGAACAAGACCAAGGGAATAGGGTATGGGAGGTGAAATGGACTGGGATGGGTTTAGGTGTGTGTGTGTGAGAGAGAGACAGACAGACAGACAGACAGACAGACAGACAGAGATCACATACATGTTTCCCTTCACATGCCACCTATCACCCCCTCCACCCCACACATGCACGAAAGTTCAACAACACACATTATTTACACCTATTTATGCCAGACATGTTTCATATATATAAAATTTTTATCATTGACAAATGTGGCCAGGTCACACAAGCAGACTGGCCTCCTTGATGATCAAAACTGAATTAGGTTCATTTGCTTCACATGTGGGCTAAATAAACAGAATTTTTGTCACTCTTTTTTTCTCTCTGTCTCTCTGTCTTGTTTTCTACCCACTGTAAACTGGTATGCAACTTTTGCAAACACAGCGAATACTTATTTTTAAAGCGAACTTATAGTCCCAGAGGAAACAGCTGCAATGGGTAGGCTTGGTATTTGTAAATAAATAATTTAAAGCCCCCTTTTGCTTGCCTCTCTGCTATCCACAGCTTCTGATTTAACAGGAGACATAATCGATTACCGATTCTCAACACGTTCGTATTACCGGTAAACTCATGGTTTTAAAGCAAAGCGACTAAAAACAAACAATATTGTATACTCTTACATATTGTTTCGTGTTCTTTCATTCCATGTGAATGTATGGAAAAGGGATATGTTAAATACAAGTACAAACGCTTTCCGTTTTTTCGGTATCGATTGGTCGGGCCTGCTGAAATCCGACTTGAGCGTTGACGGTCTGTCACATTTCACGCTGACACTAAGCGAACACTGGGCGCATACACACATCCACATACACTCACACGCAGGGCTCACCATATTATCGACAGATCCGAGTCAGGAGTACAGTCGAGCAGAGCACATTGAAGGTAAGTTGTGGTAGAAAACTACTCAGGGCAGGAAAATTAGACCGGTTTTCAGCGGTAGACTCAGAGGCGGGGTCATTCCATAAGATCGTGTTAATTTTAGCCGTGGTTCTTTCTTTGTAATTTTAGGTTGACCACTTTTTATCGTTCTCTGTGCGCTTTGCTGTTTGCCCCTTTCCAGTTGGGACAACATTACCGGGTCACCCGAACTCAATGAAATCGCCACAAATAAGTTTTTTTTTAAAGCGTGTTTGTTTTGTTACTATTAACCAAGCAATTTAAAGGGATTCGAGGCGTGGGTGGCTAGCTACGGGGATTTTTCTCTGTGTTGGTCGGTGGAGGAGGAGGGGTTGGTATGGCTTGCCAAGCTAGCGAACGACGTTACGCAGACTAGCTAAACAAGTTTAAATGGTTGTTAAAGTGAACAAAGTTGCCTTAAACTCAACTCGGGGATAAATACGGCTACGAGAAAGCGAGTGAATATGCCAACACGGTTGTTGTGCGATTAGAATAAGCGTATTTACTACCGTATGCTATGCGCACGAACGTTAGCATGTCCCCCAACGTTAGCCTCCTGTGAGCTAGCGAGCCATGGTCGCACCAACTACTCGCTTGTTATGAACGGAACGTCGCTGGTGAGATGATATTTAACGTTAGTGCTTTGAGGAAAAGGCTTCATATACATACGTTTTTAGACCTAATTTGTTGACCCCTAGCCACAGTTATGTTTGCTTAGAAACACGAGTTATCGACGATATCTCCAATAGACAGCGTTGTTTAGTTGTTGAACCAGTTTGGGGAATCACGCTGTGTTCAGTAACATTACTCAGACCAGCTTGAGGGAAGTAGCTACACACACATGTTTGTCAAAATAAGCAACAGCACTGAACATTAAGTGTTTGTGTAAACAGTCTAACAGAGTGCCCACCATCTCAGTTTAACTGTTTACCACTCTCCAACTTTGTATTTTTAAACAGTGGCTAAAAGCTTCTTCTGTGAGAGGAAACGAGAGAAAAAACGCAGAAAAAAAAGAAACAGAGGAAATCCCCCGAAAGGAAATGCCAATCGCAGCCGCTGGACAGCCAACGACTCAGGAGCCAAGAGTTTGCCCCCGACTGCCCTCCACCCCGGAGCCTGTCCCCAAAGGGGCTGATTTATTCGACGAGGCGGGGGCGGCGGAGTCGGCGGAGCGAACAGAGTACGGGGGCGCGGAGGGGGCCAGAGGACTCGGGGGCTATAGTTACAACCAGAGCGGCGCTAGGGGCTTTGTACAGCCCGGATCCATCAACGGCTCTCCGCCGCAATCCCCAGCCGCGTCCTCCTCTTTTCTATTCCACCCCCTTCACCCCCACCAAATGGCCATGGAGCCCCCAAGGACTCGATCGCGTTCTCGGTCTGGATATTACCAGCAGTATGGTGTTGGGAATGGCAACGGAATTACCAGCAGCGGAGTCATGGGATCTAACCATCACCACCACCACCACCATCAGCAACAGCAGCTACATCCACAGCAGCAGCACGGTGCCGGTTGCGCACCACTTGGAGCTCACAGCAACCACTCGGAGAACCAGCTGCGAGCCCCGGGAAGTAACGCCTCTCCCGGCATTCAGAGACTTTCTTCGGTTCCCGGAGCGCACCGCATCCCGGCGGCAGGTAAATGCCCCCAGTTGTCATTTTCACTGGCTGTGTGTGCGGTAGTGTACCCTCGACCAAGAGAATGAGAGGAATCACACGTTTATTGGACTTCATATAAGCACGTTGCAAGCAAGTTGAAGTGATAGAAGTCGATGTGCTTAATGCATCGGGGAGGTTTTGACAGTGAAATTGAGAGAAGGAGGGTGTGTTCCTGGGGTAGGCATAACAAAATTGTCTGTTAACACATTTCTTGTGCTCTAATTAGACGGGGTGTTTTATGTGCTGGCCACAGAGCTGCAGTGTGGATGTGCTGCACAGTTAGCACATACAGTAGGTAAATGAACAACAGCAGTCTGTGGTGTGGACTGGGTTCGCCTCAAGCTTATTGAATTGCTGTGCGTAGTTAGTTACCCAGACCGTGTTTCTTAAGGCACTGTGGCATATCCACTTTTAGTCAACTACACAAATATTGATGTAGCTAGGTTACAAGCCTCACAGTGTATACAGACTGATCTTTGTCTGAAATAAGTACGATCTATTCTTTTACAAAGACTCTCGCAAGTACATGAGGTGCGCATGATGGCTAGATAACTGAGAGGTTTGGCTTTGTGGCCTACAAGTGTGAAGTTGTTAACAAGAAATAAGACAGAAATTAGGCAGGTTTGTTTTCACACTCACATAATAAAATCATAGCACTTGATGTATGTATATGACAAATTGTGATGTTTGTGTTGACCATGGCCTCTATAATAACAGACCAAGAGTGAGAAGGGCATATGCTGTTTCAGTTGGTGGGGGGTAGCTATCAGCGTAAGCCATGCTTTGATATTTGTGCTTCACTGCAAAGCAAAACTTAGTGAGAGTGTGCATGGTGTGCTGGGTGTAGAATGCATGTGGGGGCACTCTCACACAGCGAATGCAGTGCAGTGAACCACACAACATGGAAACAGCACAGCTAGAGTTTCACATTCAGCAAGGCTATGGCAAAGCTTTTCTTTCAGAACACTAACAGGCTTATCAGGTTAGGAAAATGCTTGGTCAGTAGATGTCTCCTGTGGTGCTTTGGGGAATATTTTCGAAGTGGTAATTTCCAAACAATGACCTCCTCTGGACTCACAACCTATAGGTTGTCCAGCAATGTGTGTGTTATACTGTATGCCCAGCTTTGTATGGTCTTGCTGGGTTAGATGGAGTCGAGCTCTGTTTGTATGTTTGTGATAAAAAGAGAGACAAGGAACTTGGTCAAAGTATTAGAAAATGAATAAAAATACACATGTCAAGTCACAATGCATAGCCACAAAAGGTAAACTAGTCATCGTCAAAGTTAATCAGTTTGCTGTGACCTACAACCCATAGTCTGCCATCGTAGCTTGGCTATGACATGTAGGATAGCACAAATCAATGGATAGAATGAGTGTATTGTATTTCCATCCAAATGGATTTCGATCTGAAGGGGGGAGGCACTGTCTAGAAACTCTGTAGACTCTCAGTTATTATCTGGCTTAATTTCAATTAGACCTGAAATGCATAGCACACAAAAGAACAGAAAGAATACAGGTGTGTGTTCGTGTGTACACATTTGTATTTGTACTCTGTGTAAGTAGCAGAAATGATAATCTGGCTGCAGCAAAAGTGCAAGAACGAACAAAAAACTTCATTTAGTAGCTGCGAAACGCTTCAAAAGTAGAATGGTTGCTTCATTTTGAAATGACAAAAACAAGCACGTTTGTTTTATTCTTGAGGGTTATTTACATTGTTAACTTAGCCCAAGGAAGCCTTAGAGATAATTTATACTTGAAAATTCTCATAAACAAGTGAAGCAGCTGGCTAGCTGGACCTTTCCCAACACTACACACCTTTTATTAGACCCTCTTTCCATTCCCAGAATGGGTCCTGTTTGTTGGGAGAGAGTGAGAGAGAAGGGAGATATACTTAGTCCATTCTTCCCATGCTAGTCACCTGCGTTTGGCATGAAAGCTAATGATATCCTGTACTCTTCAATCCCTCCCTCTTTTGCTCCTTCTTGTCGTCTATTCTAAATCTCTGTCACAGCCTGTCCTCAGTAAGTCACATTCATTTCTCCCTCCCCTTTAGATCAGTCAACCCTTTCTGTACCCCTCCAGTCCATTTTCCCTGGCCTCCTCCTCCACATTTGTTTAATGGAGGCATCGTTTTAATGGACTGCCCAAAGCAGCTGAGGGGCAGACGCTCCAGCTACTCTACCTTTACCCCACCACTCCACTCCTATCCTATTCTCACATCCTTCTGTCTGCAACAGTAGTGGAAACATGCGCTCTGTTTTTTCCCTCTCCTTTGTCTTGTCGCACAGCAACCCCCCCCACCACCACCACCACCACCCCCCCCATTTGGAGAGAAACTCTTCCACTTGGTTTGACCAAGTAGCAGGGCTTCGCTGCTACTCCATCACTCCAAATAAACAACAAAGTGGTGACTTTGGTCAGCAAGACAAGATCCTTGGGGTAGAGGATGGTGACTTCAAATTAGCTTGAAATCCAAGGGATTGTTAAATGTATAGGAGGGAGTGGGAGAGAATGCCAAAGTTCACTAAAAAGCCTTAAGTAAGGTCAGCACTGAGATAATAGAAGATGAGGAGCATTGAGGGTGTTAACACTGAACTGGAAAAGAGTTGAAGAGCAGTGTCGGTGTTAAAATAACAAAGCATAGGACAAATGGTAAAAGGAGGATGTGAACAAGTTTCATGGAATAGGGCAGACTGTGGCGGATGTCATGAGTATTATTGTGAGGAAGCATGCTTCAGACAGCAGTTAAGTGTGCAGCCTGGGAGGAGGTGTGGATACAGTTTGAGGCATGGTAGAGGGTAGGAGAGAAGGTTGAGGCCCAGACCGGAGGCAGTAAGTTTGTGAGTGTAGGTAAAGGTATGTGTGAGGAAGGCATGAATGAATGTTGAGTGATTTAAGGAGAAGAGAGGGAGGATGGGAGGGAGGGAGAGGTTGTTTGCGCCAGCTGTTTGCAGGTTAGCCTCCTGTCCCTGTTGATATAATGGGGAATGTCCAGTGGATGTGGCTTGGTGGTGTCATGGGTGCAAATCTGTGGTTCCAAAGTCCACTGGATGTAGTTCAGAAGGAGTATGTCTTCAGGCAGCTGGATTTGTGTTGTTTTGTAGCTGACTCTCACTGACTGGACTGGAAACTACATGTTATCTTCATGTGGTTATGTCAAAACCTACACTGTAGGTATCTGCTGGTAACTCCTTGAATCAATTTTAAGTCCAGTTTAAAGATGAGCCACATATACCAACTGTTCTACCCTTTCTTGGTCTTTCACTTGTGTTTGAACCTGTAGTTGCGCCTGTGTCTCAGCAGTTTCTTAACACCTTCAGCTTTTTGCCTGTCATTTCAACATACCCGGTCTGTGTTCTTCCCTATTTCCATCTCTTGTTGTCCTCTTCCTGCCTCTGTTGTAACTGTTATGCAAAGCAAGTTGGTGCTGTACACATGGACAGCACCCCACTGCAAGCCTGTGTTGATGTTGACTGAAGTAGTAAAAACATTCATTGTGGTTGTTTTGTAGTCTTACAATCGTAAGAAAACAAGCTTTGTTTGTTGTGTTTTGGCAAAACAACAATTGTTGACAGTGGCAATACAGACGGGCAGCAGAGAGGTAGAACATGCTGCAGGAATTCTTTGAGAGGTTTCAGCAAAATATTTCTATGAACAAGTTTCTACTGTGATACTGTTTTGTGTTGTGCAAAGGTACCACCATGAGTAATTGATTCTCAAAGGTTAGATTTTGTTTTATATGATATTTTGAGTTGAGTTGTCCTCATTTGTGTTGAACTTTGCTTTTGAATAAATAGATTGAGTGTGCTTATTTAGGCACTCATTGGTGGTCTGTTTAGACCAGTAGACTGACACCTCTCAGTTTATGAAGTGCCCTTAGCTTTTTGCATTTCAAATCAGCTGTAACATTTTGTCTTTAGAGCGTGCACATGTATTACTGTGGCATCATCGCCTGCTATGTAGATATGTGTTAATTTCACCCAAGAAATCAAATTTGTCAACAAATGTCAGTGTCTTGGTGTGTCATTGCTTAGTGGGGCATCTGTCTTTTCTTGTTTTTAAATTTCCTGATTACACAAGCCTTTTCAGACGGTCCACATGGGTTGGTTGTGTATGCTGTACAAACACCTTAGTAATCGTGTGTCTGTTTGCATGTTGTCACTGTGGTATTTCCTTCATCTAAATAAAGTGACACCTACCTTTTTATTATTATCATCATGCAGCCATGTAGTGCAGTAACTGTGGTTGCTTCTTGAGCTGAAGAATACCAAAGAAAAGACTGAATTCAGATTCAGAATAAATATGTGTATTTCATTTGAAATATTCTTCATTTCCGACGTGCAGACGCTTATCCTGGGCCTACGAATTGTGTAGTTGTTACCCCAAAGACACAGAATGAGTACATTTCTTGCAAGTCGTTTCCATTTAACTCCTCAGAATGTTTTTTCAATGAGTTGATGGCTCAGTTAGTGGTGATAGTGTCAGTATTTATTATGGAAGAGGAGAATTAAGACTGTCATCTGTTTCTGCCTTTCTGTCGATTACTTTCTTTGCCCTAACACTCTCTCTCAGCTGGTTTCTGTCTCTCATTGTGGGATAAGGAGGAGAGGGCGATTGTGAGGAAAGGAGGAGTGTGAGAAATAGTAAGCAGTGTGAAGGAGTGGTTAGTGTGTGTGTGTGTGTGCGTGCATGTGTGCACATACCTTGTTTCGTTGCTGCCTGTGGGTGGGCTGGGAGCAGAAACAGGACTGTCAGAAACATGCATACATACAGAATGATGTCACTGTAGAAACTTTACTGCTCTAAGAAGTTGACAGAAGTGAAAGCAAGAGAGATGTACATCATGTGCAATTGCAGTGTTGTGTGTATCAAGCCAGCTATGATTGGCTAGTCAAAGAAGGACACCATAGCATAGCATTTATTTTCTTATTTATTTAATTTTACATACTTGTATACTCAGGCTGAAAACGGGTTTTGTTTGATTCCACTGCATTCTCCTTTTGCCTGAAGTAATGCTGCTGCCTGTACACAGAAGAACTTCATGATCAAGTATGTTGAGAGCGAAAACCTGCATATGTTCTGTGGAATGTAGAAGCAGTTTTCTGACTTGAGGACAAGTGCAGGATGGAGGCGCAACCTCAAAGACTGTAGCAGTAACAGAACAGAGAGGAGGATAATGAGAAAGGTAATGAGGAAGGAAAGAACAATAAATAGATGGAGGAGGACAGTGAAGTGGAAGAGAGGTAGAATCGTTCCCATTTCTATATGTGTGTATATATACACACACACACACACACACACACACACTTGCCACACGGCCTGTGCGAGGCAGTGTTAGGCAGGTAATGGCTAGGCAGGCGTTACATGCTTGCCTATTTTCAGCCTGTATGCCAGCTTGTTACTCGACTCTGCTTTGCGCGAGGGTGTGAAGTGTGCTGTGACATGTGTTCAGGAGGCGGGGTGATGTGAGAGGTGCGTATATATGTGTGCCTGTGTTCGTATTACACATATGTTGGGCTGAAATTGTCTTTACTTCCTCTACATGTTATGTAAATTGGTACAAGTTCAGGAACAGTCAACAAGGTTTCTGTGCTGTTGAGTTTTTAAGTAAGCCTGTCCCTTATCTATCATCTTATCTATCCAACCACCCTTTCTGTTCATCCTCTTTCTCCTGTCTTTTTCCAGTTTGACACCAGAAAGGAAGACTAGTTTAATAGAGAAAGACTGTAAGAGAGAGGGTGATGGAGATCATGGACTGAGATGATGCGATAGGGAAAGCAAGGAAATGTGGATGCTGTGAGATAAAGCAGCAGGAATATATGGGAGAGAGACAGGCTGGCAGATAGGGAAATAGATCGGTGGCAGGGAGGGATGGTGATGAAGTGATGGAGAGAGTGAGGAGGAGGAGGATGTGTGAGGAGGGTGTCTGAGCTGACTGTGGCGGGGGGATGAGAAAGGGAGAGGTGGAGGAAATGGATAGAAATAGCTGATGCACTCTGAGGCTTACAGAAAATCAATAGCAGTCAAGAGGGGAAGCCACAACCCCCACCCTGCTCTCACTCTCTCTCCCCCCCTCTCTGACTGCTCTCTCACCCTCTACTGCTCTCTCCTCCTCCAGTCGTCTTCCCTGTTTTTTTTCTTAATCTCCCATCTCCCTTTCCTCCTCAGTGCTCTCACCCTTTCATGTGCATTTCTAACCTTGTCCTCTTCTTCTGTACCACCACTTTGCCTTCGTCTTGTCCCACACATGCTCTTCCCGGGTCGTTTTGCTCCTTCACGCTCCCTCTTCATTCTCACCTCCCATCACTATGGTCTGGCCTCGTCTTTTATCCTCTTTCCAATACATCCTCTTTTCTCCTCCAGGCTTGTGGTGTGCCTTAGCTGGAAAAACAGGGGTCATGGACATCCATTTTGTTAACTTGCCAAAACAAACCCCCAAAGTAGATAGTAATTTTGTGCAGCCATCGAGGGTGTGGTTGGGTGTGAAATTATGAACTTCTCCACATTGTGAATTCAGCTAATTGACTGTAGATTACTTTTTCTTACATTTGTATTATTATCATGCTCCACTTTTTTACATTTAAACTCACACAGCAGGAAATGCTGATTAGAACAGAATTTAATGTTTCTGTGTTTGCTGGCCCGTCTTTATTTGGTCAATCTGTGTGTTGTAAATTTGACACTTCAGCACAAGGTTAAACTTTCAGAGTCGAGACCGTGGACTGTGGTGTGCTGTTTTTGCTCTGCTTGTAAAGTAGTCCTTGTGTATTTTTAGGACTTTAAGTCAAAATATTTCACGTTGTCTGCTTATCACAGCAGAAAATAAGATGAAATTATGGAATTAAGTTCATAGTTATCTCCGTCATGTTGACCTTCATTGCTCTTGCAGTGCTCCAAGTATGGTGCCATGTATTGAAACAGAAAACAATGTTTTTTTTAATCTTGATGACAACCACAATAATAATGTTTATTGCATTTGTCAAAAGAAATGTCACATTATTAGCACAGTCGTCTGTCATTACTCCAACCATGTCTTGCTCACGAGCACAGCCCTCCTCTATGACAGACATATCTCATCCCAACTTTACCTTCAGAAAGTTGCAGGTTGGCAGTCTGTAGTGGTTAAAGCATACACATCCCTTCTGAGCTCATTTTGTATTCCATCATGCTTAGGAAAGTGTTAAAATTGCACTTTGCAAATCCTATTCTTTTCACCAGAAGTGAAAATCTCTTTCTCAAAGTACAAGTAGTACAAGATAATGGTTTAAAAATCTTCAAATAGTTCCTGTAAATGACACCTGTCCATGAAGAACATATTTGTAAAGTTTATGATGGTTTCAGGTAATACATGCCCATGTCCATTTTGGATGTTCTTTTTCTTTATAGGGAGAATGAGGAGGATTTTCCAAGAAAAAATGTAGTCTCATACTCATCAATGTAGACTCATACAAGTAATTCTACTCATCGCTGACCCACTAGAGGTGTGTGGCAGTGTCTGTATCTGCAGAGACCCTGCCCTCTGCCTGTATTTCCTTATTTTGCTGTGTTCATTTCTGGGCACCAGCCTTTGGGCAGTGGCTATGGCGCCCAGCCACTAACAGTGCACACGGTGTGATGGTGGGACTTTATAGAAACGTAGGGACCAAGTGCCAGATTGTCAGCACTCATCAAAGAGGAGCTGTTGAGCCGTGGAGGAGAGGGCAACTATGAATGTTGCGTTTATAAATTGTCCCCATTGTACCTTTAAGTGAAAGTGCAGTTTTCCTTCATTAAATCTCATTGCTCCAAATTGACAATTATTAATGTTTCATTGAATTCAAACCGTGAATTCTCTCCTCCACCCAGCCACTTCCTTGTACAGCGTCAGTCGTGTATGCATAAGTCTCCTTAATGTGTGGGTGGTAAGGCTGTCGAATTTGGCCAAAATCTGATTATTCCTTCTTAAACAGAAAAACAAATAAACAAAAAACACATAGGTTTGAACCAGTCGAATATCTCCAAGAGGGAAAACCAGTATGCAGGACATACTGCTTGTATATTATTTCAACATAAACACAACTTTAAAAGATCTACGCACCTACACATTACAAAATAAACAAATAATGTTCTATACCGTGTTGTTGAATTATTCACCCATATCAGCTTGACCTACATTACATTTTCAATCAGATTGTTTTTTTTTTCAACAGAGGCAGACCTTTTTGTTATAGTAAGATGTGTTTTGATTAACCAGAAGCAGCCATTACATCTCGCCAAAGCCACCAGGCTCCATCCACAGAAACTGTAATTTTATCATCATGAAACACACTTTATTCAAACACAACAAAGACCAAATAAAACTCACCAAAACCTTCTTGGTTCGTCTTTTCACTGTTCCAGTAACGATCACTAACTCTGGATCTGTTGCAATAAATTCTTAATTCAACGAATCCGGAGAGGAACAAGAGAGAGGGCAGACATCAGAGAAGCAGTGAAAACAGTGTGTAGAGTTGGAATATTTTCACATCTAACTCAGGAATTATTTGCAGCTGACTTTATGGCAGGAGTGATTTAAATTTGTCGGACATAAACAGATTATCCTGACTGGGGAAAAACCCCAAAAATGTTAATTACTGGACAACAGAAACTGGTTTTGTGACTCCTGTTCGTCATGCAGTGCATTCAGTGCATCTGCTGCAGTGTTGCTGCTTTTTCTTCTGCAATCAAATATTAATTTTCACAATTGAATGGATGGATTCTTTTCCAGTTCCCATATATATTAGAATTTAGGATGTTCATTCACAGCCTTACTCTGTTGTCTGTACTGTGCTACTAGTTGCAAAGTGTTCATGGAGACAGCTCACTGTTTTCTTGTCTTCAAGTCTCACTGATGTGATCCGCGGTGTCTGTTCTGCTTCTTCAGCTGTGCTGTTGTCTTAAAGTCCAGCTTTGACTTTCATCTCTTTACTCTACTGTTAGACTAAGACCATACAAACACACAAATCATGAATGCATACAAATCTCACCATTGAGTCACACCATTACATACACACCATTAAGTAAGTCAAGTGGTGACTCATGTACTGTATATATCACAAACAAGAAGACTTTGTGTTGTGCAGAATCTCTGACTGTCAAATGAAGTCCTATATGAGAAAATCTTTCACATTAACATATTTAAGTATATTATTTATTAAATCGCCCGTATTAGCATTTTTGAAAACTTCCAACATGTAGAAGACAAAATGACTGCGTCCACACATGCATTGAAATTCATACTGCAATCCTCCCATTCAACTTTCCTGGAGGTCATAAGTGTGGAAACTAAATTGTGTGTACTGAGCTGAGTACAGTCTGTTAGTCCAACAGTGGACATGATGTCATCGAAACATTTTAAACCTGTTCTGTAGCTTCTGTATTGTGCTCTATAGAGTGACTCCAGCTGAATGACTCGTCTCTGACTCAATTTACCACACTCTGACAATGTGCAAGTGAGACCATATTCAGGGAGGGAGCTGGATTTTTGCCTATTGTGATCGGTGAATGAGTGTCATACAGAAGAGAGCTATGCAGCCGGCGAGTCCCATGAATGCTTGAACAGTACTCCGTCCCAAATCATCTCAGTGGAAATAGCCTTTTAGCCGGTTTTCACTCCACTAATGTAAGCTTTACTTACCTCAACCTTTTTCAATCCATTTATTTTGTCTGCTCTGGGGATTGGAGTATGAGAGGAAATATTTTTTTAAGGATTGAGGAATTCAGTTGTGAAAACCTCACTCTGTCTGCCTCTTCTTTCTCTTTCTCTCTCCCCTCTCTTCTTTGTTGTCAATCACAGATTTTCTTCAAAGAGGGAGGTTGTGAGCAGGAAAAAATCCCACAAACAGACAGCCGAGAAGTGACAAATGCTCTTTTAAAAGGCTCATTTTGCATCTATGCCCTTCTACTTTCTTCCTGTCTATCGTAAAGGTAGCCTCTTCTGGAGTGCCCTTGGGAGTGCTTACCCTTGGTGTGTATACCACTGCTACCATCTGTGGTGAGGACGTCCCCAGCCAAAGACGTGTCCATGAACAAAGGGCAAAACAAAAGCCAGAATAAATAGAAAAGACAATAAAAAGATGAAAGGATTGTTGAAAAACAAAAGAGTAAAAGTCTTAGCTGTGATGCAAGCGGCAGTGTCATCAGAAAGCTTCTCTAATCCAGGATTACTGTGTTTATTTTGTGTGTGTGTGTGTGTGTGTGTGTGTGTGTGTGTGTGTGTGTGTGTGTGTGTGTGTGTGTGTGTGTGTGTGTGTGTGTGTGTGTGCGCACGCACGCTTACATCTACTGCCTCTGATCTGAGACAAGAGTATACCATATGGGTTTCAGTCACTTTGTGCTGCATGCACGGTCAGCACAAACATGACACTTCTCACAAACATGTTTTTGTTGTTTTTTGCTGTTGTGTATTAAATCTAAATGGTACAAGAACAATAAACAACAAGATTAAATGTACTGTATCTAGATTAACAGGGGTCTCCCCACAATGCCTGGGTATGATGGTGCTATCAGTTTCATGAAAAGGTATTGCCAGTATGTTTTGTATATTGCGTTGTGGAGGTCTGTATGTCAGAAACACATTGATTGGTGGCTCAAATGGAATCATATTTTGAAAAAAACACATGCACTTTATTACACTGTTGACTTCATATGAAATGTCGTATCTGGTGGAGAATAGGCCTCTATGAAAATTCACATTTTTAGTATTATTTGGAGAAGTGACAGTTTCAAATGCCTCAATGTATTATTTAGGAAAATGAGCTATTGCTCTGCTCAAATCAGAGATACACTGCAACCAATCACTTTATATTATGTTTTGATGCATTTTTCACTACAAATTCATTCATGAACATCATATGTGTTACAGCTACAAAATAAAGAACATGTACAATCCCTAGGCAACACTTTATATGAATGTGTATGTAACAAGCACTGTGTGACCTTGTAATCTGCTCTTACCGTCTCTGTGTAGGAGCCTCTGGTGGATCCTACCACTGCCACCCAGACCTTGCGTATGGAGAGGAGAGTGATAAGGTAAGCTATGTACCCTTTTACATACTTATGTTCATACCAACACAACTAATACAGGGATGATGCGTGTGTGTGTTCATGTTTGAGTCTCTTGCTCTTGTCTAAGAGAATAGGAGGTGTGAATGTTGTAGTCAGTAAACTACACTGGATGACTGGATTTATTTGATTGCGCTGCAGTGGTAATGAACTCTAGTAATGTACGATATTGACTTATTGTGATGTGGAAAATCTAGTCAAAAAAGAATAATTCTTAGTAACATTTTGTCCAAAAAAAGCACTGGAATTACATGTCTAGTACAGGTGCCCCACTTTGAAACACTGCTGTCCAATTAGTTATAAAGACGTACAGATACGATCTGATCCACAGATTATGTTCTCCTGTTTTGTCATTTAAAATAATTCTTCTTTGACAACTTAAAACCAATTAAGTCAAAGTGACACATTTGTTTGTTTAAATGAAATGTATTCACATTCTTTTATTTTGAAATAAACCCATGAAACACATGAAAGGGCTGAGATAACTGAATGAAAAACTTAAAAATAACATCTTCTTTCTGCGTCCTTTTCAATGATGGAACTTGGGCTATTTTGGTTGAAGCTTTAGCTCGGAGAAACACTTGATGTTGTCCACTACATCACACTCTCGTGCTGTTAATCATGTTTGTGGTGTTTAAACTTTTAACAGTTTTACCTCCTTGAGAAAGTCCAACACAGCATAGTTTGCAAGACTCTGCAACTCTGTTGCAACCGTGCTTTACGTTTCACATATGTTGAAGTACATTTTCACTGTATATATGATACACATTATACAGGTTTAGAGAGCCTTCAGCAGTATAAGCCTTTGGCGCGGGTGCCCCCCAAAGATGGAGAAATGCAAAGTGTGCTTGTTTGTTGTTTAAACACATACCATATTATGGTCACATTGCTCCAGGTTTTTGTTTGTCTTTCTTTGTCCAGTTTTGGAAACTTTTTGTTTTATCAGCTAAGTACTGGATGATACATCCATCTACCCCTCATATCTACAATTTTGACACTAATGTTTTTCCTTTTCCATTGGGTGTGCTAAGTCTTTATCGGAAACTATTTACTTAACTTAAATCCATATGGGGAAAAATTAGCAACATGTATATTTTCGGCATTGGTATTACTGATAATTTCAGCAATCCTACCATGTCAGTGGTGGGAGAATTGAAAAATATACTCATGTAGTTCATATAAGCATAATTTAAAACCTGCCAGAGTATAAAAGTCTACTACGTCAATAGGATGGCCTGTATAAAAAGCAAGCAGATGAAGCAAAAAACAGTGGAAGAGAGGGGAGGCAGGATGCTGAGGAAGGTGTTGCAGAAAGCTAGGAGGAATAGACGGAAGGGAGGGTAGGCCAAAAACAGGGAGGGGGTATTGCTAATGATTTCACCTCCAGCTGTGGGACTTGGTTGGAGCAAGAGAAGGGAAAGGAGGGGAAGGAGTGAGGGAGGAGGGGAGGAAGGGAGGAACAGTGGCAGAGGAAACAAAATGGGCTTTGAAATCTTGTTGATGGAAAGAAAATAAGTGGGGGAGGGAGGAGTGTTTGAGTGTTAGTGGAAGTATGTCTGCAAATATTAATGAATCTGTAAAAGCAAATGACCATATTTGCTCAGTGTGCACATTCACGCACCATTAATAGCACATGAATGCTGGAAAAGAGAGACCTACGCTCTGTTGTATTTTTTAGGCGTGTGTGTGTTTACATGCACTCTGTGGGCCTCTCTTTATTTTGGTTCTCAGCAGTGACAGCGAAGCCACAACAGCTGCCGGCCACAGTTACTCTGTGTGTGCGTGTGTGCGTGTGTGCGTGTGTGCGTGCATGCGCGCGCATGAGTGGATGCGTGCGTATCCCAAATGTGGACATGGTGAAATAGAATGTGGATGGGTGTGTCTGTACTCGTGCTTCAGGATATCTGTCCAGCTTGGTGTGTGCACATGCTGAATGTGGACACAGTGAAAGGAATGGAGGGTGTGTATGTGTGTTTGGTCCCAACAATGTGAGCACTGCAGAATGTGCTGTAATATCAGCCACAGAGCAGTTCACAATGTTTCTGGGCCATGCTGGGAAGTCACTGTGTGTGTGTGTGTGTGTGTGTGTGTGTGTGTGTGTGTGTGTGTGTGTGTGTGTGTGTGTGTGTGTGTGTGTGTNCACACACACACACACACACACACACACACTCCTTTGTCTGACACAGCTCCCCTCCCACTAACGTGGGGAGACAGGCCCATCAAACTTTCATACTAATGGACAATAGTCTGCATGTGTTAAGACAGAGTGTGTGTGTGTGTGTGTGTGTGTGTGTGTGTGTGTGTGTGTGTGTGTCCTGTCTTAGAACTTCTTGTCTTGTCACCTCAGATTTTGGGGCGGGGTCTCGGGCAGGACAGATAGACAGACAGACAGACAGAGGAAAAGGGGGGCAGGGAGCTAGAGGAAGAGGGGACTGTAGAGGGGTTCAGCTTATCTGATGGAAGGAAAGGGGGGGATGGGAGGAGGATGTTGAGGAGCATTGGGAGAGTGTGAGGAGTGTTAGAGGAGGGAATGTGTCAGGCTCGGGATGGAGAAGGCTGGCTTAGATATGAAAATGGGCACAGGAGATGTCCCTAGGGTGTTGAGGCTAGGCTGGTAGAGACATTTTGGGGTGTCAGCTTGGAAGGGAGGGGGTTGTTATTCAGAGGAACAGAGAGGTTTGGGGGTGGGGTTGAATTGCTGGTGCCCTCCATCCTGTGTAGAAATGGGCATAGAGTGTGCCTTCCATATCACTTTTGATAAAATAAACCATAAAAAAGTTCAGTTTCTTACCTTTTTAACAAAGTGACACTGGTGCATTACAGATGTTGTGTGTAATAGTGTTTCTTGCTGATATTACTTTTTTGTCTGATGTACCTTAAGGAACATGTAGAACTGTTAAATGTGTCTTTATATGGACATGTTTTCTGAAATGTAAGAGGATCAAATTGTCTTGGAACATTACAGACTTGACTTCGACAAAGTATGTTTATCTTGTAGAGAGTCCTTACCTTCACCTCCTGGCATAAGTACTACCTCAAACATTGCCGATATAAAATTCTGAGCTATGAAGGACTCAGATTTTAACTGCAAGGCTTTCTTTTTGACTGTGAAAGAGGCAGGATTTTTGTGTTTGAAAGTTAGGGTCAGTGTGTTCAGATTCATAGCATGTCTGCATTTTTTTAGATAGGTATTAAGTACCCTTGTTTGAAAGTTAAAATTCACTTTCTAAAAGTAATTGAAAGTGTGTCAAGACCAAGCAAGTAAAGACTGCGACTTGTGGGAATTATCTCGAAATGTGTTTAAGCACATATAGTATGAATAAGAAATGTAAAAAATGGATATCTTTGTCTGTTATTTGAACATTTTTGGGTCATTCCAACCCTTTTGCCAATGCACAATTCAAAAACTGGCTGTCAAAGAAATTATACCATTACGTCAAGAGAGAACAAGAGAACAAAAATGTACTTTGGATGATGGAAAGGGCAGGTAAGGATGCCTTAAGATGTAATACATTTTTGAAGGGGTTGAGGCAGCCTTGCTGATGCACCACTCATCTTGGACATAAATGCTCAGGTATGGTCATTTACACGGCTTATAAAAAATACAGGCAGACACAGACAGACGCACTCAAAATCATGGTGTATAACCCTCGCTACGACCTAAATTTGTTCTGTCATTTAGGGTCTGGTGCGCCCTGAGGCTCCACCAAGCTTCACCTCTCTTTCATCTCTCCCTGTCTCATACACTCATTCTGTCTCCGCTTCTCTTTCCTTCCATTGCCCCTTACTTTTCAGCCCTCTCCTGTCTTGTAGTCCACCCTGGTCAAGACTAAATGAAGTCATTATCATTGTTTGTCTTTCCCATAAGCTTGTCCAGCTCAGGTCACGCCCAGTGCTAGTGAGCGATGGAGCTGTGAATGTACAGGGCATTTGGTCCTACAGTCAAAATACATTTTGTTCAGGTTTGTAGCAACAGTAGAATCTGCCTCCAAAGAGCTTCAGAAGGTGTTCTTCTTTATAGGCTGTAGACCTCAAACAGTGGCAGCTGCCCATGTGTGAATGTGAATTTGCGCATGTCTACAGGCGTTTCCATAACTGTGTGTGTGTTTCTGCAGCCTGCTCTCCAGCTGTTTCCTGTTAGGTATCACACTGCTCTCAAGGTTGCTGAGCTGTGTATGTGTCTGTACGTGTGTGTCTGTGTGCATGCGCGCGTGTGTGTGTTAAAAGTCACAGCCGCTGAGTCATTTTTATCACACTTTAACAACGTGTCTCTCCCACGAAGAGGGGAGGTAGAAGCAGGGATCAAGTAAGTAGAGGAAAAAAAGTGATGAGGAAGTGAGTGTATGTGTGTGTATTTGTTTGTGTGTGGTGTCTCTTAAAGAACCGGCATGTTCTTCAGAGCACAGCTAAGGTCCGCGTCAGGGAGAATGACTAAGAACTGACACATGAACGTGTGTGTTCTTGCCTCACCAAGTGCCAAAGTGTGAGAGTCACTGTTTGACTGTAAGTGAAGTGAGTCACAGATGAGTTGAGTATATGATAACTCCTTAGTCAGTCTAAACCTTGATGACTACATCTTCAGCTATGTCACTGTTCTTGTGTGTGGCTTTTTTTTTGTCTCTGAGAGAGAGAGAGTATTTGTGAAGCTGTCCTGTTAAGGGTGTGTACGTATGACTCGCACATGGGCCTGTGAGTGCTTGTCTTGCGTTTGCATTTCCTCACTCCAAGAGGAAGTGACTTTGAACCCTCAGGGCTGCAGAGTGCTGGTGGTTTAATATGCTCTCTTTCACACACAAGCACAAATGCAAATAAGCAGACACACACACATACACATACACACAGACGCACTGGATCATACAGGAAATGCCATGAGTCACAAAAGAACTTGGTGTCTATGCAGTGGTATGGATTGTAAGCCAGAGGGACTGTAAAGCATGGTGAAATTGATTTGATCCGAGTGCTATGGGTCACTAACCACAATACCCATCCACTCTCCCTCTCTCCTTTTCTTTCCTCTTTTTCCTCCTCCGTTTTCCACCCCTCCCTCTGCAGAGTGAGGAAAGCCCCAGTCCAAAGCGCCAGAGGCTGTCCAGTCAGTCTGTCTTGGAACAGCTAACCTCATCCGCTCCCCCACCATCCACCCCATCTCCCCCCATCCGGCCCTGGGAGTCAGCACCCCCAAGTCGGAGACAACCTCACCCCCACACACACTACCACCAGGAGAGATGCCTCACTCCTGCCCGAAACAGACGCAGGTATGGTGATCTCTTGATCTTTACAACTTAGTTCCACTGTGAGAATTTAACTGAGAGTCCCAAATGTAAAACCCTCTCCCTCTTCCCACCTCTAGCCCACCAGCAAGGCGTCAGCGCGGACGTCTCTCCAGACCTGCTCGTCACGTGCCTCCCCATCACCACCCCTCCACACAAGGCCCCGCACCTCGCCTGTCGCCATCAGAGCTCCAGGATGAAAACTACCACCGCAACCCCCATCCTTCCACACACCAGACATACCCAACACACACACCCAGCGCCTATGGCCAGCCTCCCACAGCTGGAGGTGGGGGGGCAGGTTTGGAGGAGCCACGAGCTTTCCACCCGCCCACCTTGTCGTCACGACTGCTGCACCCGGCTGCTCACCACCACCACCATCACCATAACCATCAGCAACAGCATCATGCGACGCAACAGCAACAAGGAGCCATGGTCATGGACTTACATGAACAGGTTAGCTTGCAGATAATTTATGCATGAGACCGCCAGGCCGGGTATGTGTATGTGTGAGTCTGCATACTAACTGTTCTGTGTTTTCTCTCTAGTTGCAGCAAGCCAGTGTACCAGTCTCCTACACAGTGACACCAGTCCCTCCACATGGTCTTGCAGCACCTTTGTGTAGCGGCCAGCACCTTCCCCCTACTTGTTCCTCACAACAACAAATCCCTGCCTGCAGCGTGGTCTTCAGCACTGGACAACACTACCACCCGGTGAGAAGAACACAGCAGTGTGCAGTGGTAGGAGTGTGTGGGTTGGTTTGTTATAAAAAATAAAAAAAGTACACTTTGTGCTGTACAGGCTCTCCTATGGATCAACCAAAGAAAAGGAAAATATTAAAAAGAAAAGTGGATAGAAAGTGGCAAAAACCTGCAGAATATTTCTCTGTGTGACCGGGCTCCTTAATCTTCCAGGTCTTGGCTGCCACCTTGTGGCAAGACTTGGCACATTTCAGTCACCGCAGTGAGAAAACATGCATTTAAAACTTGTCTTCTCTCTTTTTTTCTGATCACCCTTTTCCAGATGCTACAGGCATGTTCAATGCAACATTTGCCGGTGCCGTATGCCTTTCCCTCGCTGCTGTCCAGTGACCCTCAGTTCCTGCTTCCGCATCCACCCCACCTCTCTCACCACCCGCCCCACCTTCCCACACCTGGACAATTCCTGCCTTTCCAGACACAACAGCCACGATCGGTACGTGAATGATTTATGTTTTTATGTGTCTGGTTCTTATCCGTATTAACTTTCATCATTCTGAACTGAAAATAACGGCAGCACAAGGACTTCAGTATGCCTAAAGGAAGCCATTAAACTCTTGAAGTTGTAGGTAGTTTAGTAGTAGTAGTGTTATACAGACTAAAAATGTTTCTAGTCAGATAGCAGAGGGATGTCTGCTAGCTACATATAACATTTGCAGTCAATTAATTAATAACCAAGGGAGAAACTTTGTCACACAATCAGCAGACAAAAGCATTGCAAAAAAAAGTTTTAACCTGTTTAAAGTACCTGTTTAGTACATCTACTCTCTATCATGCACATTCAACTAATAGAAGTTGCAGAGGAAGTTGTTTATATACTCTTGAGCGCTTTTGTATCATACATTACTACATGAAATGGATTTCAGTAGTTTTTACTGGTTTTAAAAGCTGCCTTACTGTTAACTGACACATTGCTAACATTATCTGACAGCCCTGACAGAGTGAAATTAACTGTAAATAACATTCCTGTTAAGTCATTTTATCTACATGACAGTTTTTTCTTGAACAAAGTTTCCTTCTGTTTAAATGTTTTATGATGATGCGAATTATCATACTGGTCATCACAGTGTAGATCATTAATTTTTCAAAGTATTTGCAATAACCTTTCTCATAGTAATTGCAACATAAAACATTCATTGGACCATTAAACCCATGACAAACATGAAGCCACCAGAAGATCTCACTGTCAAATTCTGCCTCCCTGATTTTATTTAAGTATCCTGTAAATCTACCTTTGGCCAAGTTCTTGTCCCACAATAACACTTGTCAAATTTGATAACCTAGTGCGTTTCTTCTCAGCCATTACAGAGGATCGAAAATGAGGTTGAGCTTCTGGGAGAGCAGCTGTCTGTAGGTGGAGGCTTCAGCTATGCCCACCATCACCACCACCATCACCACCAGCCTCCCTCCACCCTGCCACCCTCCACACCACTCCAGTTCCTCTCGCACCACGACCCGCTGTCGCAGGAGCTCTTTACAGTGGTGGGTACATGCATTACCTGACACCATTTGTTTGGATTGTAATATACAATTATGTTGATGTTACACTTCTATATTATGGGGGAATAATTAACTTTTTCTTTTTCTTCTTTGTCCCATCATCTCTCACAGCCCTATCCCCACTTTATGCCTCGTCGATTCACAAGTCGGCGTTACCGCTCTCAGCAAGCTGTACCCCCATCACCCTACCACCCCAGCTTCCTGCCTTACTTCCTGTAAGTGTTTTTCACTTCCTCAAGTTAGTGTTGGAACTAAGGGTGGGTGATATGACCTAAAATTTATATCACTCTTTTTTGCTACTAGCACTACAAGCTACAAGCTTTGCTACACTGAGAAATGTAGCATGCTAAGCTACAGCAACATGGCAAAAGTAGTTTACTACTGTTTGGCTTATTTTTTTACTTTGAGCCATCATTCCAGGTCCACACTATCTCAGTGATCAATAAAACTGTCAGTCAAACAGATAGGCAGGTAAAAAATGTCAATTTCAATTGCTAATTAAACAATAAGCCGTGCTCTCTGCTCCACAACTAATATGGCAACAAAAACAAAAAAAACATGTGCTGCACATAATAACAAACAGCAGGTGTCGAGAGTGTGTGTATGCTCATCTGTGTGTGTGTGTGCATACACCTCTGCTCTCATGGGTGTGCTCACTTTAGGATATGACTATGAAGTATATTTACATACCGCAGCAACAGACACACACACTGATGTGGCACGCAGGAGAGGAGGCTTTCCTGTGACATCAAAACCAGTTTAATTTGTGTTGCAGTGTAAGTGTGGAGATAATGTTAGGTCGTGCTATGTGAGACGACACATCCAGAGCGTGACCCCAGTGATAGTGACGAAACCGGTATACTGCCCACCCCTTGTGGGAACTATAAAGGTGAATTTGCAATAGATGCAAACTCACCTGTTGGCATGCCTCAGAAATGGGAAAAAATGCAGTCTCCTAAACTTTGTGTACCTTGTCTTCATCCACTTACAGATCCATGCTTCCTGTGCCCCCAAATGTGGCCCCCACTATCAGTCTAGAGCTGGATGTAGATGACGGCGAAGTAGAGAACTATGAGGTAGGACAAACTGCTGCTGCAACGTTCAGCCAAGAGTGTTATTACATGATGTGATCCACATTAAGATTTAATTTAGACATGTTTAAAAAGAAAAACGGTTCATGAATTCTGCCGTTTGTTTCATACTTTGTTTCCATTGTGGACTTCGTCCTCTAAACTCTGCCTTTCTGTGTGAAACCCTCAGGCCCTGTTGAACCTTGCTGAACGCCTGGGAGAAGCCAAGCCCCGTGGTCTAACTAAAGCTGATATAGAACAGCTTCCATCATACAGGTTCAACCCCAACAACCATCAGTCTGAACAAACACTGTGAGTCTCTTTCTGCCTTTAAAAATCTGTTTCTTGTGAGGAATTTGTCTTGTGGGCGACTGTAGGTTCGATGAGGTATAAATTTGTATATGATGCTGTTTTAAATGTTGCCAAACTTGCTCTGTCTTCCAGGTGTGTGGTATGTATGTGTGACTTCGAGTCTCGCCAGCTCCTAAGGGTCCTGCCTTGTAATCACGAGTTCCACGCCAAGTGTGTAGACAAGTGGCTCAAGGTGAGTAAAGACATTTGGCTAAATGTAACTTCATTTTGCGACTGTGCCCTTAAACCCCGGTCACATCAGAATGTGGAACAGCAGAATTCAATCATTCATTCATTCATTCATTCATTCATTCATTCATTCATACTGTAGATGTGCAAATGTCTAACATGGTGGCCAGCCTGGCACATGTTAGCACTATTCTGTCACAATAGCTCTCTGAACTTGTAATTTTCTCAGTGCTGGGTCATTTATTGTCTCTGGCTTTTTGCTTTACAAAGTGTACATATTTTCTTTCAGTAACTGAAGGGGAAAAAGGTTTTTAAGCCTCATGAACTTGTTAACTCACAGTTACATTTAGCAAGATCACTAGCAAGCATTTAGCAAGCACGCTAACAGGACAATAAGTTGACAGTTAATCTGAAAGATGTATTTGTCCCATTGGCCCCTGGCATACCGTTCTTTTGTGAAGTAGTTTTTGCTCTGACATGTTAGTAAGTACGTAAGTAAAGCTTTATTTATGTAGCACTTGTTAAATACCAGGTTAAATAAATGTGGATGGAGTGACACCGTTAATAAGCTATGATCCATTTCTGACTGTGGTTCTCCTGTCCAACAAAGATCAGCGCTGTCCTGATTGTTTCTGGACTGGTATTTGCATAGTTACATTGTATATTAGCTTGCTGCTGTCCAACAGCATGAAATTGGGGTGTCAAAAGTTCACAAACTTTAAGTTTAGATTTACTTTGCTCCCTTGCACAAGTCCAGATTGCGAGTCCAATGCAATAAATGGACTGTTCCACAAAAATGCTGGTGTGACCTGACTTTTAATTGGCTTACTTCTAAATAGCTTCAAAAAGTGGATGTATGTATTGATCTTTTAGTTATAGATTTGACCTGTTCAACCCTCATCTCCTTACTTTTCGTTCTTTCCAGGCTAACCGAACATGTCCTATCTGTCGAGCCGATGCCTCTGAGGTCCAGCGAGATTCTGAGTGACCTCAAATGAACAACGCCCACAATCCTTTTCGGATGCACCGACTGAACAGTGAACTTCTCTCCTTCTATCATACGCCTCCACTCTCACATTCTGCCACATAACTGGGACCAGTGCGCCGTATTCATTCACTCCTTAATCCCCCAGGACACTGAACGTACTTCTCACCTGGGATCAGCAATGTTCTACTGAGTCACGCTCACTTTACCGCTGGACTTCTAGGCCTTCTGTTTTGTACTATTATGCCCCTACTACTCTGCCTTCTGCTCATGGTTACTCCTTACAATGAATGGCCTTTGAAACACAAACACACTCTGTCATGTGCAGGTGGACGTATATAAGTGTATTTTTTTAAAAACCATTATGAGCCGTTCCAAACTGATGCGACCTGTTCAGACGTCTGGGTGATGGACAGAGAAAAAAAAACTTCTGTATAGTTGTACTAATAAATATTTAGGGAGAATTGGCAGTCCAAAGATTATGATTATGTCATTGTTATTGTTCTGGTTATGATTAAGCATCCACTTCTTGGCCTGCAGAGACTATTTTTACTTGACTCATTGTAACTGCAGTTGAGCAGTATCAGTCCATTTTACTTTCTGTATGTTTATTCTTGCATTCCTCAGCGTGAGAACCGTCTGTATGAGGTGAAACAAAGATACTGTACACTGTGTGACAAAGAGTGAGCTGCTTTGGAACAGTGAAAAATATACTTTATTTTCTCTATACATGTGTCCGTGTGCAAGTGTGTGTGCGTATGTCCTCGCGCTTGTTTGTGTGTGGAGGTGTGTGTGTGTGTGTGTTACTCCTCCCGTGGTATTTATACAGGTCATGTGGTACAGTGCATTGACTTCCTGTATCTGTTTTACTCTTCGTCACATAGACTCACTGGAGGTTGAGGGTATCTTTCATAGCCAAGATTTGTTCAAAAATCAAAGTTTAAAGTCCAAGTGTGGACCAGGAACACCTCCAGGGAAGTTAACAATGCTTGTGTGTCATGTCATGACCACGGTCTACAGCTCCGACTCTGTCACTCCATGTCTATCCTTCTGCATTGCTCTCATCTGAAACTAATAATGGCTTGAGGCTTTTGAAAGACAGTTTTTGTGACACAGTGTGTCCTAACCTAAAGCAAACAGATCAGGACTATTATCTTTCTCAACATATCCACTCAGCTCTCCCTCAAGGCTCATAGTGAATACAGGTAGATCTTACAGAGCTCACAAGTTGGATGCAAAACATCCATTAAAAATGTCACCAATACATTCATACATGCTTACTGTACCAGCTTTCTTTTAAAAACGTGTCTAGATCTTGGTACCCAAGCAGCTTTCTGTAACTGCTGGAAGATATAGGTACCATGTTTTGTCGGTCACTGACAAGGAACAAGTTTGAAGAGACTTACAAGGTCAGAGCTAAATCCATTGTTTCACCAGACAGTGGATTTGACACTTGCGCACTTTAATACGTAGAATTTAAGACCTACACGCTCTTTACATTCTGAATAAACCACTGATCAGTTCCCCACAGTCCATGTGTGTATGAGAACAAACATTTGAATGCATTAAAAATATATATGTTCTCCGCATCAACTTCCAGTACCTACAGTATCCCAATGTGCCGATTCCTTTATATTCTTCTCACTGCACATCTGTTTGTTTCCAGAGGTTTTGGGCCTCTGTTTCATAATAATACTTTATCTCTGTAAGGCCTATGTCAGCATGTGTAACTCAGAGATGTTCACCTCATGCACGGAGTAGGCTTTCTAATGTAATTTATCACTATTTATCACAATTGGTGTTTCGTGTCAAGACGACAACCTAACATAGGCCTTAGAGAGATTGCTGAGACAAAACATTGGTTTGGAAAGTTCTGCCAGGCACCTGCAGTGTCTTACATCTGAGATGCCTTTTATAAACCTTCATTTTCTCCATGGAGGTACGACCTGTATCAAACCAGTGTCACCACATCAGACCAGTACATTTGTTCAAATCTGAGTTTTGCAAAATCAACAGAGTATCAGTGTCCAGAAGATTAACTCATCATTTTATAAAACCCTTCTTTAGCGTTGTCAGTGTGTAAAGTCATGTAATATCCATGGGAATGGAGGAAGTTATATTTTCTGTCATCTTTTTTTCCTTTGTGGTCAAAGGTCATATTTGTGACTGTATGCATCCATTTTGTGTCTTAGGATTGTTTTATGTTGGACAGGTTTTTTTTTTTTTAATTTTTTGTCATTGCTTGGTACACTAGCAATTACCTCAGTCCCATTATTTATGTCTTTTCAGAAAATGGCGCAACCAGTATGATTAGTGCTTATCAATTTATTTTGCTAATCTTTTCCATGCAAGTTGTTTGGTTGTTTGAATATTTTTCCTTTTAAACTCTATGAAACTGTCATTAAAATGGTGTCATAGTAGTTTCATTATGTATTATATCTGTAACCAAAATCATTTGAAGGCCTGTTATGATGATAATGAAATTTTTAACAAACATTTGTACATTTTGTATGAGAGTTATTACTAGTAATACTTTATTAAGTAGTGCAATGATTTTTTTAATCCCTTACCCCGTCTTTTGGATTTCAAAAGCTGGTTCAATAATAAATGTATAACATCCTCTTCTAAATCATTGTGTTTTCCACTGATTCTTTTCTCAACCTTCCTGCTCGGCTTTTAAAAATGGAATTCTTAGGAAATGTGTCCATGTGCCACCACAGGGCCGCAGGTGAGTCCTGTTTCAGAGAAGTCCACTTGGTGGCAGTGTAGTTGTGTTATGTAAGAGGCAGACCCCTAACACATACACCATACACACGGCATTTATTTACACAGTGCTAAAAATCCTTCATTCAAGAGACACATGTTCTCTTTACATCCAATTAATCTTATTTCCACGTATGTATTCGTTAATATCTTATTTTGAAAACCGGACATGGTCACACGCTAACTTCACTTAGTGCGAGATGTGAATATGTGATGTGAGCGTGATGCTCTGATACAGTTAAGATTTCATAGCTTCTCTTCAGTTAACATTTTCAGGTTGCAACACTCTCGTTTTCGGAAAGTGAGTAATCTGTCAGAATAAAGCTGCTAACACTCCCTGACAGCTCGCTCTGTACCGTTTCATTGCATTTGCCGTGAAAGTGAGCTATCTACCACTTCCACTTCCGTATTACGAGTGCCTCGATGACTGCCTTCCCATGGAAACTGCTCTCACGAGGGTCAAATAGCAGCAGCTAGCAGCAGACTCGGCCACCGTTGACCTGTCACGCTGATGCTGTTGTTGCTGACAAATGCCACCGCTGCAGAGGAGATACCGAGGACATGACACTGTCACTGTCGCTGTTTGTGGCTTCTGCTCGTGACATGAGGAAGTTTTCTGAGTCTTACTAGTCGTCAATATAGTGTAGGCTCACTAGAGATAGCATTTCTATGATGAGATTTTTGAATTACTTTACATGTTTCTTTGAGGAGTCTCAGTTTTTTGTGAAGGTGAATCAGTTTGGTGTTCATGCTGTGAATGGGCCACGTGACTGAGTGAGCAGACAACAGGTGTGCCTGATTGCAAGAGGAGAGACGCTGCGTTCAGGGCGGCGGGGATGCGAGACCCTCGGCCCTTTTTATGAATCGCTGAATGATTTCTATTTTTAATTACTCAGCTTATTGTTGTATTTTGTTGGGCTCTATCTGCATTCTGTGGTTATTCCATGGTTCTGACTATCAGTTCTTTCCTGCCACGCAGGAGCAAAACCCACTTTATGTGTTTCAAGTCATCAGTAACTGCAGTCTCACTTTCCAGTTGCATTTAGACCACTTCCAGTTTAATTTACTTTCTTAAAATAGTCTTGGACTTGAAATGTAGAGGTCACATACTAGTCTATATACATGTTTGGGGTTTGGCATCTGGGATTTCTCTTCTCCATTTCACTACAGCTGGTATGATGACTAAGCTTTGCATTAATCAGCTTCTTCTTACCATCTCTCCCAACCAATCAACTGTACTGCTGAGGCAGACAGGAAAAACAGAAGTGAAGTGAGCATAGGGTGAGCCTAATTAATCTAACTAAAGCACCTTAATCACATTCATGTATTTTTATGAACATTTCCATGGGTCACAAATATGAAATTGAAAGCAAAGTGAGACAAAACTCTACATACACGAAAGGTGTGTTTTGATGTTGGAGTGGTGTGTGTGTGTGTGCCTCTGTCAACTAAACACACTCAGACTGTGTGCTTAGGGCCTTGGAAAAAAGCCTGATGTTCAGACTTTGTCCTGTGTGCACAGACAGCCTTTTTAACATTACAGCTCTATTTTTTCATGAAGGAGTGGCTTTGAGGCTTCTTCTTACTTAGCTTTGAATTTGTTCATGCAGCATGAGAGCATGTTGACAAAGCTGTGTAATGTTACATTTTACAGACCTCTTATTGGGAATCATGAAGAAGTTGAGCGTCCTCGTAACCATAGTAACTCACTCCTGTGTGCGTGTGCACAGCGTGAGAGGAGAGGCAGAGACACTGTGAGCAACATGCATACAGTATGTTACATCACAGTCCAACAGATTTGTGTGTATTTCTCACTTTCTCCATGATGGTCTGAATAACTCGCTGCTCTGTCTTGTGAGCTTTTGAATTGACTCTTATCAGAATATAAAATATCAGAAAAACCAAACTGGTTGACTTTCCTGCACGTTTCCATTAGTTAGTTGTACATGTTTTGTGAGTTGTTGCTTTGTAGTGTGACACAGTTCAAGACTGAAATAATTCTATTTCTATTTTGGATTTTTGGTCATGGGTCGCACATTTACTTACACTTAGATGACAAATTTGTCCTTCAGATAAAAAAGATGTCCAAAAGATTTGTTTATTGCACTTTTGTTGACCTCAGCTGTCCTGGCTTTTTACATAAAACCACTCCCAGTCAATACTTCACAAATCATATGAGACACAATGCAGTGACAGAGGGAAGATTACATGTTTGACGCTGTCATGTGTCAGACAACAGGAGGTGAATCTCAGTGGATTGAGAATAAATACCCTTTGCACAACTCTGAAAACCTTTGAACCTTTGTTTTGTTGTCTACACGCCACACGTTTTATTAGATTTCTATATTTTACTTGACAGTCATTTCTGTTTTATGTTGTCTCATCTCCACACATCATGGACACATTTTGAAGTCAGGCAGCAGTTTTACTGACAAATGAAAAAACAAATAACAGTAGCCCATCATGCAGACCAGACATGTGGCTGTTTCATGACATTTTGTCCTGATGGTGGAAACAGAGGGAGAAAACATTTTTGATGATGTTAAAGAACGTCTTGCCACAGCCCGGCCTCTCACTGCTGCTCTCCACTACCACCTCTGAAAAACCAGGCTGCATGTGTGCTGCTTCATCCTCCTCTTCCTCCAGCTTTTCAGAGAGATTCTCTGAATGAATAGAAACTGTTTCCTCTTGTGGAGTCATGGCCTTGGATGCAAACTTCAACCCTGTGTGAGGAAGGCTGCAGAGTGACAGCTGGCCCAGCATCCATCACCTGTTGGCTTTTGGATGTTCATGTCTGTGCTGCTGTCTATGTGCTGCTCCACAGTGAAGAAAGGATGCTCCAGCACTTTCAGAGGTATTATCCGCGCACATTTGTCCACCAGCAGCATCTTTTTTAAGAGGTCCACAAGTTTTGGAGCTCATTCTTCTCACCCTTGTTTCTTATATGCAGCATCTGGAACCACAAGAAACTGAATTCCAAACATGTCTGATAAACTTACAGGATCATCCACTGTAATCAAAGATAACCTTGTAATAACTTCACATTAATGACTGACCTCCTCCAAGTCTGGTGACTCTGAAAGGATTTCCAGTCTGTCTGGCAAGCTCCTCAGGAGACTTCAGTCTCCAGGTCCCCTGGTTGCCGAAGCCCTCGCCCTTTTCTCAGGCTTTAAATCGGCATGCACAATTTCCAGGGCCTCAAGGTGGAGCAGTGCTGTGGTCAGCTGAGGAAACACAGAGATTTCTATTTATTAGGTCAAATGTTGATTTTCCACTAATTGTAAGTATGCAGTTAAATGATATATAGGATACTTGTGAAAAAAGCAAAGAAGAAAATTCAACATACCTGATGTAGAACTGAATGGATCTCACTCATGATTACTTCACTAGATTATCATTCGCAGACACACTGGAATAAAAAGATGGTCAAGTTAATATTCTACATAATTATTGCAGCCATGTTAAAGCAGAACAACCCAGCAGACAATATAGCAGACCATGTGTCTGAGGACACACTTAGATTTGCCTTGGCTGATTGGATAAAACTGAGATTGCAGAGGTGAGATGTCACTGTAAAAACAGGTGTGTACAAAATGAAGCTCAGGAACAAAAACCACTCTTCAAACAAGTCCTACTTCTGCATAAAGGTATTTGGGCTCTCCTGATTCATTAATTTCCCCTTTGACGCAGTCTCTGCATGATCAGCAGCAAACATGCATCGACAGAACGTTAATCCATGGACCAGGAACTCTTCAACTCTTTGTGTTATGGTCTGCTCTGTTTAGTTTTGTTATTTCCTGTTTTATTTTGTAGCCATCCCTCCTGTGTCAGTTTACTTTACATCTTGTGTTTCGTATAATTGTTTTCACCTGTGTGTAATTAGTTCTCCTGCTTGGTCTATTTAAGTTAGTGTGTGTCCCTTTATCCTTGTCAGGTCACCCCTTATATGTGGCTTTCCTGTTCCCTGTTCCCTGTTTGAGTATTTCTGGTAAGAGTCCCTGGTTTCTCTGTTTGAGCCATGTTTTGTTTCCCTGGAGCTACTTTTGTTTTGTTTTTTTATATTTGGACTGTTGGACACTGGTTCCTTTTCCATTCAAGGTTTGCTGGTTGTGTGGACATTTTGATTTGGTTTAATTCACACCAGCTTCACCTACTGTAAGTCCTTTGTTGCCTTATTTTGTAAATGAAATTATTTGAATGGCTTCTGCCCTGCCTTTTTGTTTAAGTCTTACACTGACTTTAATCTCAGAATCTGCAATGACAGATAAGCAGAAACACAGTTCAAAGTGTTTAGTGAAGCAAACACCAAACAATCACAGGCAGACAAATAAAAAAGAAAGAGCAGGGCAAAACTCAATAGTCAGAGACAGAAAACTGAGGTATTTTGAACAGGTGTAGTCAAAGTCAGGCAGGTTCAATAATGAGAGATCAGTCCAATAGTGAAAGCTGGAGAGTCTTACATGGATGCAAAGAAACAATCTGGCAGTTAGTGAAAGCGTGAGAGCAGCTTAAATACTGGGCTGATTGGGAATGAGGATCAGCTGAGGGGACAGGTGGGCACGGGTGGCCAAGAGAGTGTAAGTGGAAAAGTACTTGCTAAGCAGGTGAACAGATGGATGGAATGGCAGCATGTAAGCGACTGAAAGCACTGTGACAGAGATAAAACAAGACAACAAGTGCTTCAAAAAATATAGAGATACTACTGAAAAGTACTGGAAATATAAAAGTTTCAGGATATATAGCTACTATATACAATGTAATGCAAATACATTGGGTCCATAGTGCAAGAACAGCATTTATTTTCTAGTCTATCTCAGTCTGGTGGAGCTCTGGTACCTTCTCCCAGGTGGTGAGAGGCTGAGGGGGCTGTGTGAGGGAAGGGGTTCACCTTGTTCCTGTAGTCTCATCATTGTTGCTGATGAGACCCACCCCAGTCATGTTGTCCACATATTTTCTGAGGTGATTGGTGCTGTTTAGTGTGCAGTCATGGGTCAGCAGAGTGAGGAGCAGGCACTGAGCACACATCCTTGTGGGGGCCCTGTGATCAGTGTGTGGGCGAGCATGTACAAGCACGCACATAAACGATGTGTGAGCAAAACCGTGCATATGCCTTTTTCCACACAGAGCTAAGTGCTGGAGGACAATAGACAGTAACGAATGCATTTAATGAGTACATTTCGTGACGTTTTGCTGTTGTTGCCATCACTGTTGCTGCTTTATATTATCGTCACTTGATTTAAGTTTTATTGTCATGCTTATTATTCATCTATTGTATCACTGCAGTTGTTTGTATTGTCAACTCTGGTTTTGAAAGGCGTGTTATAAATGAAGTTTCCCAACTTACTACTTTTGTCTTTTTTGTTATCTCTAAGAAGCTTTTTACGTATTAGGAAAAATCCTAATAGTGTCAGATTTTTGTTGCACAATTTGAGTGATCTGTAAAGTGAATTAATCACTCAGGGATTGAGATTAGGCTCACTTTTTGCTACCTCCCCTGACAGCAATCAGCTAATCTCATCTACTTTTGAGTAGCCACACCTATCATTGCTGATTTACACACTCCATTGTTCATCTGTCTTAATTTTAATAACTTACTCTTATTAAATTGTTCTTGTAAGTCTCTTGCATGGACTACATCCTGTTTGCATCCCCTGAGCCAGTTTGTGACAACAGCCATTACCTTTGCCTTGAAAAATATATCAGGCAGCAGCTCAGATATCTAGATTTAAACCAGGATGTGTGCTGTAACACAGGATAAAAAGAGTACTCACAACTTTCATTTTGATGCCATATATTGTTGTATAGGACAGAAGTTCGAATTTAGACAATGTCAAATTTCATCAACAGTACAGCACAAACTTTATATGCTGTGCATATATATATTTATACCAACATACAAACTAGTTGATCGAGGCAGCTATAGACTGGTAACTCTCATGTTCTATGAGGTAAAATTGCTGTTTTTGTAGGAGTCTGGTAGCTTTGAAGAGAGCAACATAATAGCCAACAAATAAGTACCACATACAACACTACAAATAGGAATATATTCATTATTTTCACTTCATTTTTAAACACAATTGTGATTTTATTCAGAGTGATTTCAGTCCCTCTGACTCATTCTCCCTAGCATGCTTCTCACTTGTTGCTGTCAGATGTGCAAACTTAAAATCCAAGTCCAACAACAGGTCTCCTTCTCTTGATACTACTTTTGAAAGGGAACCTGTGAAAGAATAAGAATTTCTGTCAGGAAAAAAAATGGTCATGCAGACAGAATAAACAAATTGATTGCTGGTTAAAGTGCACTGCTTTTTGCTTTTTTGTTTTTGCTGATCATTAATGCAAGTTTTGTTTGCTGCATCAGAACTTTTTCAGTAAAAGTGTTTCCATCTTTTTCTAAAAAGGCGTAAACCACCCCAAGTGAGCATCGAAAGTTTTTTTTTTTTTTTTTTTTTTTTTTTCCAAATTTTTCCATCTTCATCAAGCTTTTTGAATGCAATATTTCAAAATGTGCATTAAAACATAATGATGGAAACACGGCTCTACACTGCTTGCAGTCTTCAGCTGCAGTCACTGAACATACCACAACAACAGCCTGCCTCATGCTGTCCACGTTCAGGACGGCACTCGCTCTGTCACTGTCAACCTGGCGGAAGTTTAGTCTGATGATGATGGGTGATAATGTGTCATCCACACATTCCTACAAGACAAAAAAGAGCCATCTGCATATTCTTGAAGAAACATGCAAAAGCACAGGCATCAAGATGGTAGGTAATTTTTAGAAATTTGGCCTCAACATTAAGCAAAATCACTGAGACATGAATGTGGGATATGGGATTATTAATGGTAATACTATTAATGGGTGGTGAATATTTGAGCTTTTCAAAAAAATCAAGGAACGATAGATAGATAGATAGATAGATAGATAGATAGATAGATAGATAGATAGATAGATAGATAGATAGATAGATAGATAGATAGATAGACACAGAAGTGGGTAGGTGGATGCATGAAGAGATAGATAATAGACAGGTGGGGGCATACAACACTTGACAACATATATGATGACTAAATCTCCATACTGGCATATAGATGGGGAAGCTGAGGCAGGTGTGTTTATTCCTCAGCTGAACAACAGAGGAAACATTCCTGGCTTCTTTATCAGTTTGACTGAAGGAGCCTCGATATGTTTGTCCCATTGGATCCACATTAAACGTGTACAAGATGTGTAGTCCGGAGGTCATTGCCCCTGCAAAGTCATCCAAATGGATTAAATTCACCAAAAAGACATTAAACAGGGGAGCAACATCGGAAGCTGTCAAGAAATCACATTTGGGACTTTATGAAAATTGTTGGGGTGGGGAGGGGCAGCTGAATCTTACATTTCATTAAAGTAAGGCCCTGCACCAGGATGAAGAGCACCACAGCCAACCACACAGTGATGCAGGTTCTGTGATGCTGTGCTTTAGTGGAGGACACCTGTACTTCACTGCAGCAAGGGGTGGTTAAACCACTGGAGGTCAGCATAAACCAGTTTTAAGGGGGGACTCTCAATGATATTTGTTATGCCCCTCCCCTGACTTTAGACCCTCCTCCAACCCCCCCAATATCATACCTCCTAAGACACCTCAGTTACTCTTTGGCTTTTGAAAGACAAAATAATGTAATGAGACACTTCCTTGTGCACTGCAATGTATGCTTTGGTGCAGCAGAACCACACCAGTGTGAACCTAAGTTTTATCCATGGCACCAACAGATTTTTTTCAAACAGAGGAAGGGTTGTCTAATCAAAGGGTAATACAGCCACTGAGTGAATGAAGAGCTCTGTGGCTGCTGATGGACTTGAGCCCTCCAATTAGAGGTTTTTTGCAGGTTCAAAAATGCGTGCCTGCAACCAAAAAGACCCAGAAATGTTCCTCTACACACTACACTACTAACTCCTCTTGGGTATCACACAACATGTTAATAGAACAGAACCTGACTAGGACCCATTTTGTCCCTTTGCAATATGTTTGGTGGATGGCGGCCATGTTTTTTGTTTGATCTTACTCATTTCTATTAAAAATGTCTCAGTGCTGTAATACTGCATACCCATTTTGGTGTTGATAGAGTCAAAAATGAATACTACGACAACTACTACTACTAATAATAATAATTAACTTGCACAAGTATAATAGGGTTCTGCCCATTCAGGCCTTAAACTCAGATTAGATCAGATGATGCTGTAGTCTAATATGTGCTGTATGAGATTGGATGTCCATCATAATGAAACCAACATTGAAACACTTTTCTCACCCCTAACCACACTATATCATTTTCACACAGTCCCACTGGGTCAGGTCCCTACCTGCTTTGCTCTTTGTTGTTTCTACCATTTCAAAGCAGGCTTTTAAGGTACCCATTGGTAAATTTTCATCTGTGTTGGTCATGCAGTCAATTTTTTCAGTGCTTATCTTCTGAGGTTGAAAAGACAGATGAGCCAAGACATTATAGACGGGCCTGGACCTGGAAGACATTCATTTAAGTTCCTTTATTAAGCCACAGAATGACAGTATACTTGTACATGAAGTTCTGGCAAAGCCGTGGCTGAATTAATCTGTGACAGATTACATTTTTGGTTTGTTTTGTACATACGCTACTTACCTACACTCATGTACAGTATCCATACCTTAAGACAACAGCTGTGCTCTGTGATCCGACCACAATATCTGGGAGTCCGTCCTCTCCAAGGTCAATGGCCCCATCAATGGCCTGTCCAAAGAATCTCAGCCCTGGTTTTATTTTCTGTCCCATGATTCTCTGGAATAACAGAGATTTGACAACTGAAGGACGGTCATGTAATACCAGCATTATTAAAACACAGCTATCTGTAGCTAATATTTACGGTTAGCATTTAATATTTTTGCTTTGTGCAATGTTTTCACAAAGATTCAGGTGTCCTCTACATGTTTTACAGATTGCCACCCCCAGTCATATGCTCACCTCAATCACATCAGCAAGATGGCTTCTGAGCTTTAGCCTAAAGTTTTCGGCTGATCTATTGGCAAATAAGTACATATGTCTAACTCTGATGATATTGAAGCTCTACAGATTGATGTGGAAATGTGTCTTTTTTTTGCTTGCCTGCATCATGGTGAAGTGTCAAGAAATCTGCTGTTTTCTCATCTAAAGTGAAAGCAATCTTTTATCTCTGAACATTTAGATAATGTTACCTTTTCTCTGTCTCACCTGGCTGAAAGTGCTGCGTATGCCTCTGTGTCTGTCACCAAGGTAGATGTACACAGCCCCCCTGTTATCATCCTCAAGCGGGGCTCCAACAGCAACGTCTCGGAGTCCATCACCATTCAGATCTGCAAGACTGGATATGGCAGTGCCAAATCTCCCCATGGATGGTGCAGTCACATTCAGTTCATTTTTCAGTTGCATCTGGAAACAAGACCAAAAGTTTAGGAAAATAAATGCATTAATTATCTCCCCGTGACCTGATTAAAGCTCAAACTCTGGGTCTGATCCCACCTCATCAGTGAGCGTGTAGACGTATATCTGGCCTTCTCTCTTCTCCTGAGGATGGTAAAATTGTGGAGCTCCCACAAGCAGGAAGTCAGTGTCACCATCTGAGTTGACATCTATTGAGCACAGTTCTGCACCANATTTCCTGTCTTGTCAATTCTGCTACTTCTACTCCTCTGTCCTCTCCTCCTACTCTGGACTGTATCTGTTCAATCACCTGCAGGCCCGCTGGGCCACCTCTATCTTGTTACCTTCTCACCTTGTCAGTAAAGGAACCACACTAAGTTTGTATAACTCCTATTTATTTGATCGATTTCGGTTTGCACATGTTAATGATGATTCTTCTGTGCACGCCAAAGTTACACAAGGTTCTGTGCTTGGACCAATTCTATTCACCCAGTATATGCCTCCTTTTGGTAATATTATCAGGAAACAATCCATAAATCCTCATTGCTATGCAGATGATACTGTCATAATCTGCAGTTCCTGCTCCTTTTTGCCCTATTATGCCTTTATGTTTCCCTTTCTCCCTGTCTCTTGTCCGTCTCTCCCCTGTCTGTCTTGTGGGTGTGTGTTTTACCGCAGGGAGTGGCTGGCAGGTGTGGTCTCCTCCTCTCCTGAGCACACCTGTGACCAATTACTCAATGAACACCCATCTGCTGACACAGTATGAAACGTCGGCCTTTCACCCAGTATTCGTCGAATCATTCACCTTTGTGGTAACACTGACCCTACGTTTACACGTAGCAGGGTATTTTGGAAAACGGATATTTTGGCCCCTCCGTTTTCAAAAATAACATCGTGCACACAACATCGTTTTCAAAAATGTTGTCGTTACATGAACCCGGATAAATACGCTGTCAAACACATCATAACTATGGCAAACCAATGGGCGCGAGTGTAAACATAGGTCGCTCACATGACGTTAAGTATTTTCAGCCGCATGTTGTGACGTTTCAGAACCTAAAACGCTGTTTAACCCTGTTTACACGCCAACACATAACTGGCGTTTTCAGAAATCTCTACTTTGGCCGGAGTTTTTAAAAATGATCGTTTTCTGTGAAAAAAACTCTGTTTGCATGCAAACGAGAGGCCAAACCGCATGAAAACATATGCGTTTTCCCTAAGTGTAAACATAGTATGAGACTCCTGAGATCTACCCGGGACAGTGACTATTTTTGCCCTCTCTGCTTCCTCTCTGCCGGCCTCTTCACTCTCAGCAGACACTGCTGACTCCTTGTGTGGATCAACTGGACTCATCTGTTGCCCTGGCCTCCAGCACCACCATAAGGAATCTAGGAGTTATCTTAAATCAGGATATGTCTTTTAACTACCTGCAATGCCCTAAAGTCAGGGTTCCTCAAACTTGTCAAGGTCTGCATCTCATTATTATTCAAGGTCGGGACAACAAAATAATATTTAATCAATTAGTTGACATCACATCTCTTGTGATTGAGCCAGCATGAAACAGAGGCAGACAAGGTTCAGACAGTTTGTGCATATTTATGACAAATTCTGACAGCTACATTTACATCAGTTATGGAAACCATCAGTCATCACTCACTGTCACTGTCAACACACATTTTCAATTTCATTGTGTATATTGTTTATTGCCTCACTCATTGCCTCGTTCTTTATATGTATAGTTTATTTAAGACTTTTGCAGTTCTTAACTTATTGTCTTTTCTATGTCTTTTTCCTTGTATGAGTACACATACTTGCTTCAAACTGAATCTAACTCTGTAATGGTGATTTTGGAGCTGATAGCAAATTCTCTGGTGTAATGGTGATTAATGTGTGAACTCAGCAGCAACAGACCACACGCACTGCAGCAGTTAACGTCACCATGAAAACAATGTCAACGATAGGGAAATAAGCCACATTAAAACCATGTTCATCTGAGGACAGGATCACTGTGAATGACCTCCAGCTACACTACATTCAACAACACTAACAATTTATTGATGCACAGAACATTTCTAAAGTTTCTCTAGTACGCGCTTTTATCTCCAGCAGGCTGGCAAGCTGTTAGTTAAGTTAAGTTAAGACATATGTGCCTGCAAGGTCGCTTAGGTCCTCAGACTTAAACCTCTCGGTTGTTCCTGAGGCCAGAGCTAAAAGGCACAGAGAGGCAGTCTTTGCTAATTACGCCCCAAAACTCTGGAACAGACTCCCTGAAGCTCTGACAGGTTCCAAATCTGTTGATGCCTTTAAATGAAATCTTAAGACACATCTTTCTAACATCGCCTTCTCCTGAAGTGTCTTTTCTTTCTACCTGACAGCTGTTTTATCTGGTCTTATCCTTTTTTTTATTCAACTAGATATCTTATTTCATCTGATTTTATTGTTTTATCACAAGTTATTATCATTTCTTTTTATATTAGGCACCCTCTGTTGCATTTAACGTGTGAATTGTGCAAAATAATTAAAGATTCTTATTATCAATGATAGCAAATACTGTCACTAGTTCCAGTAAGAGATAAGGCTCAAGGCCATTCAATCAGAAGTCTGCTGGTTTTGTTCAAACTGCCATCTCATCATGCCTTGAACCTTGACCTTGTGTGTTTTATTTAGGTTTATTAACCTCCATTTCAGCAAAACATTGCACAGTAGTTGGTTAGTGATGAGTGTAACACGAAAGTAATAAAAAAGACACAAAGAAAATTTAGTAAGAAAACAAACTGTGAGACACGTGAATGTTACTCATCAGCATTCTAGGTTTTGGACATTACATGGACAAGAAGTTAAGACACATTTGACATGAAAAAGCATGATGAATAACAAAAATGCTTTTTTTTCCTTAAAAGTCTGTCCATGGCCTTCATATTAGCATGCAACTCTGCAAAAAGGCACAGATTTGATGGTTCTGAAGTTTGTGTACAGGTTTGAACTTTGGACAGACACAGGTTAGCTCTTTCTCCCTGCCTCCAATCTTTACTTAAAGTTAATATAAACAGACCCTGACTCCAGGCCCGTACTTTAGGTGTGGATATCAGATTCGTCTTCCCATCTCACTCTCAGAAAGAAAGTTAATAAGTATATTTCCCAAACTGTTGAATTATTCCACCTAATTCTCAGCCTCAAGATCACCCTCAACTTTTCCCACAGGCACATGAAGCATCCTGATCTATTTGTTTTTGCTGATAAATATTGTTTTGATCTTACCAACAGCCATCGTGTAGGTGAGCCACACTATGCGATGCATCCTCTCCATGAGTCTTCTCCAGACTAAAGGGACAATATGAAAATGACACCACAAGAAGGACGGGTCAGAAAAGGGGGAGGGTATTGTAAAGTTGTTTGCTGAGGGAAAGGAATCCTAGTTTAGTTTGCTGAGTAGAGGAAGGCCTTTAACTTTTTTTTTTTCTCGCTCTGTATTTATATCTCTAATTCTATCACTTCAATACCAACGTGTATGCAGCAATTGAATCGAGTTAACTTTGTAAAGCCGAGCACAAAAAAACAAGATGTTTCCGGTCAACATTTTGACCATACAGCATCAATTATGTATTATTATTATTATTACTTCCTTCACCCTTGAAGCCAAGATTAGACACAACAAGACCTACAAATGCACCACACTAAAGTGCAGTTTATTTCTTCTGGTCACTGTCACATAAACAGAGAAACGTAATGTCGTAGTCTGTCTTTCTTCCTCTTTCTATCACACAACCCATCACAACCCCGAGCTTTTGCTGTTTCATACTTTCCAGAACTTGCGATTTCTCACCTGTCCACCAGATGCCCTCAGTTTCCTGTCCACCCGATCCTACTCCACTCTGCACACCTGTCCCTCATCCCCTCATTACCCCCACCTGTACCTTCTCTCCTCTATCCCCAACACATTCTTAAGAAACACTTCCCCTCTTGCACTAAACACCAAGGCAAGATTGTCAAAGTTACAATGACTCATAAAAAAGACGATATTCCTATTAAGCTGTTTGGCTGATGACAATAAATATTCCACTAATATTTCAGTTCATATGCAGCTGTGCATACTTCTGATTAACAAACACAGCCTCCCTGTTTCATTTGTTCAGCCACCTTCTTGAAAAGGTTGGTGCGATATTTGCTCAAAAAACCTGTTGATATCCAAGTCTTTTATAATGTTTAAAAGTAGGTGTGTTTCTATTTCCATACAGAAATGTGGACTTTTCTTTTGTGTAGGCCTCTCTACCTCAGCCTGACGAACTGAAGGCAATGCACAGGGCTGGTTGGTAACAGGCAAGAGGCTGTGTGTCACAAACTGCGATGAAAACCTCGAAGTGGTTGATTGAGCAATGCACAAACCAACACTGACCCCGCATCAATCCCACTAGATGGTTTCTAGATGGTTAACTGTCACCAAGCCACTTATTTCTCTGAATGACTTGTCACTGAAAACTGTTTCTTAAAAGCACAAACATGACCAGTTTGCCTTTATTAGCAGAAAAATTAATGAAAACAGCAGAGAACACGAGATAATACTAGAATACAAAATTAGTGCTCATCTAGACATGATGGGCAGCAGGTTTTAATTAATAGAGAGCATAAAAAATGTTACAAAATGAACACATAGCACTTCACAAACAGCTTAAACAATTAAGAGCAATATATATACATATACACACACACACACACACACACACACACACACACACACACACAGAAACAATGGAAAGCCTGAACATTCAAACCTTTGAGCCTCTATTCAACAGTCTGATTGAAATAAGACCTCTGGTGTAAGCTACATGTGTACTCGCTGGACATACTGTATGACAAGTTTAGAAAAAAGTCTACTTGGTTTCTTCCCTGTGACCTGAGCCTTTCTACCACTGGTTCATTCCTCACTCTTTCCACAGTTACTCCTCACAATATTTGCAGCATAGTATAAGTGTTTCCCACCCACGGACTGCTGGAAATGATAGTATATTACAATGCAAATAATACATGCCTTAATAACACTAATTTAGAGTAAAGAGTAGGAAATGCAAGTGGCGTCGAGAGTAAACCCTCACTGGCTTTCCACCAACAAATACAGTACAAGTGGTTGCGTTGAGATTATCACACCAAGCCGGATGTAATACCATTTGGCACCTGCTCCACCTTTACATTTAAAAAATCTGATGTAGCCTCAACATGCCTGTGAATTCAGTATCTAGGGTCTGAAGACCATTTGATGATTTTGACTGAGCTTTTTCCAAATATTCTGCTGTCTTTCTTAGCATATGCAGTTTGTGCAGGTGTCATCACAAGTGCTGCTGTAGGCATGGAGCATTTGTCACATGATAACAGTCATATGTGGAGGGGAGATTGTGATCCCCTTCGCTGTTCAAAGTCTCTGGTGTCTGATGTGAATGGCATCTTTCACAAGTGGTCCACTATGTCCTGGTTAATGAGTGGTCGATATGAATGTGATATGATATGAATAATTTACCTTAGCATGAAGGCTGGAAGAACGAAGCTAGCCTGACTCTGTCCAGAGGTTAATAAAAAATCTAACATGTAATTTTTGCACTTTGGCATTTCTACAGCTTAAACAAACCGCTATAATGTGTAATGTACAGTGAGCTTTAAAGTTGCTGGTAGGTGGATTTCATCAGCTTTGGAGAGAATCAGACTAGCAGTGTCCTGTTGTTTCCAGTCTTTATGCTAAGCTAAGATAATCATCTACTGGGTCAACAGACAGAAATGAGTAGTATTAATTTTCTCATTTTACTTTTCACAAGAAAGCAAATAAGCACATTTCCATATATTTTAATATCAAACTATTCCTTTACTCACTCACTACTCACTAATGCTGCATGATTTATTACATGAGTATCTCTATTTTCAATCAAAATAGACTGACTGATCACTGTCAACAAGTCATGGTTTTCATCCAGCTCCTCCTCTTTGTCAGCCAGCGGGGTAGTGATGTTTGCCTCATCATCATCAAGAAGCGTTTTTTCCTCTGAAGGTTTGTCAGATTTACCGTCAGCTTCTGATTGGCTCACTGACCCATGGTTGAGGGCAGGGGTTAACTCCGTAGGGGTGCCAGCCGAAAGAGAAGCTTTTCTCACTTCGTTTTCATAATCCTCAATCGTTTTCCTCTTAAAGCATCCCATCTTGTGACAGAGAAAAAAATCATTGGATCAAACACCACGGAAACCCATTTCACGGCGGAAAAGCATCTTTAATTCAGTTAGTAATATTCAAGCAAGAGCTCTGCATATGAAGACAGAAGTTTTACTTGTATTTCGTGCGCTGGGATTGTGGTTTGCAATTAAACTTTTACAACTTGGAAATTGACACTCACCTTACACATGATGACTGTGATTATGATCAGGAGCAAGAGGCCCACTGTAGCTCCAGTTAAAATGATCAGCAGTTGATTTGGGGGTATTATGAACTCAACCCGAACTTCAGTCTGTTGGCAGAGAAAAGAAAAGTTTTGTGTTTAGCTTATGTGTGTACATGAATTAATATATATGAATATATATGAATGAGGATCTAAAAATTTTTGGAAGATAAAATAGTTTTGGTTGTTCATGTAGAGACTGAATGTACCCGTTTCATTGTTGGATCGTTGTCTTTCCACAAGAAAGGTTCAGCAGGCTTCTCCTGTTCAAAACCACCTTTGTTCTGTGGGTAATAAATATGATGCATTAGGTATAGTGAAAAACATTTTGAGCTATATCTTTGAAATGGCATTACCGTGCTCACATGTCAACATACCTCTTGTTTATGAGGATCCAGCACATATCGTTGCTTGTCATAGTTTACATATATAAAGCTTTTAAATTTGACCTCTGCACCGTCTCCAGTATAACGTTTAAGAAAGGCAATATTCTGCAAAGCAAGAGCACAATGATATATTCACCTCTTTCACTGGTGCATCACCCATCTGTGTGTGTAGATGTAGTTTGTGTGTTGTTGCTACATACCGCTGCATGCTGTTTAAGATCCCTAAATTGTACATTTCCTGACAATGTAAACAGGGTGGCTGATTCTTTCTCCAGGATGAAACTGTCACACACAATGACCTTGCAGTGTTTTCCTGGTGAGCAGTACTGTAACACAGCAACAGGTCATGTTATTAAAGGGATCTGTCATTTCATGAACTCTTCACTTTAGAATAAAGAATATTTTGATACTAAATATGTTTTACTCACTTCAGACTGAAAGTCAGTGACGCCTGTGCATTGAGTTTTGTCCTTAAAAAAACGACAAAGTAATTGGTAAGCATTAAATATTTGTAATTCTACTCACAGCAGCAGTATAAGCAATTAGAAGTAGTGTTCTGGCAGTCGCCGAGTTACCTGGTCGACAGAAACTTGATAGTTCTCCATTTCAAAATCATGTTCCAGTTTCGTTGGGAAGAACAGGGACACATTGACAGGAAAAGCTTTAAGACCAGGATTATCTATCTGTGAACAGTGAGAGAGAGTGAGCCCATTTTAAAAGAATAATACAACATTTGGGGAAAAATTGACAAAAGGTGGCAAATCAGCCTACCAGCATCTCTTAAGCTCAGTAATGAACACCTAAAGCTCGCTAGTTCCCTTTTTCTTCCAGTCTTAATGCTAAGCTAAGCTAAATGTCTGCTAGCTCCAGATTTATATCATATATTCCCACATGGTAGCGAGGAATCATAGTCTCACAAAGAAAAAAGTCTTAACTCAAGGTCCAATATTCCATTGCAAGTTAATTCATTTCTTTAGTCCATACGAACCCCCCCATAAAAACACAACTTATTACACTTTGTGCTGTACACCAGTGCCCTGCAGTCGGCTGGCGACCGGCTCAGGGTGTACCCCGCCTCTCGCCCATTGACAGCTGGGATAGGCTCCAGCCCCCCCCAACCCCGAAAGGGATACAAGGGGTATAGAAGATGAATGAATGAATGCTGTACACCAGTGTTTCCCAACCTTTTTGAGCCACAGCACATATTTTACATTAGAAGAATCACAAGGCACACCACCAAACAAAAATGTCACAAAAAGTATTATATTTTTTGAAATATAATGAAAATCTAGTCTCAATTTACTCAATTTACTTACTCAGTGTGAAACCTGAGCCTGTTTAGTTGAACACAAAGCTGATTTTCTTGCAGGAATTGAAGAAAGAAACACATGAAGATTTCACCTGATTGGTGCTCTAACCCTTAGAGCATCAATCAGGTGAAATTGGATAATCTTCCACGGCACACCTGATGATTTCTCATGGCACACTTATGTGCCGCGGCACAGTGGTTGGGAAACACTGCTGTACACTACCTGTCAACCACTTGTTGCTGCATAATAAGTTACTGCCTCACCTTATATATATTAACTATTTCTTTTGGTGCAGCATCCTCAGTTGTAAAGTTCAGATAGCTTGTGGTGTCTTCTCTCCTGTAAAGAAAACAGGATGATCACAATATGCACGCAGTTGTGGCATGATGATTAATTACATACAAGGACTACAGATCCAAAACACTATTTATGTGAGTCGTCCACTTACACTGCTACTGCCATTTTAATTTCAAATTGCACTGGGATGGTTTTGGTCAGGGAATTAGTCCTGGTGGAGTTTGTGTTGTCACTAAGGATGTAAACAGCATTTTTTGTGAATATCAAACATGAAATATGTAATGATAATGCATAATATTTTAATCATACAGTGAAAATGTTTGGCTGTGTGTCAGATTGTATGAGAAGGCCTGTACCTGTTTCCAGTGACGGTTATTGAAACAGTGTCATTCCACTCATGTTCAGTCATGATGTGGAAAGACGTTTTAAAAGTTGCCTTCACAGAAAAAAATAAAATAAAAAATTGTGAAAGATGATTAGGGAAGTTGTCATGGTTGTAAATGTCAAAGGACAGTTTTTGACAGTTTTTCAGTTCTGAAAGTTCACTTCCGCTCTGTGAAGGCGGCTGGGTGCAGTTCTGACTCACGGCTGATTTGCTGCGATACACAGGAAGGCTGACACCACACACAGTTTTGTCGAGGACTCCGTCTAGATCGTGACAGCTGTGGAGCACTGGTCTCGTCGCCTGTTTTAAGAAAAAGACGCACAAACACGTGTGAACTAACACCTTCTGAAAATAAAAGCTTTTACTTTGAATCAAATGCTGTGGCAGTGAACAGTGAACTTACTTTCAGAAAGTTTAAAGAGTGAGAATTCAAACAGCATTGGTTCTCAGAGCTTGATGTGACTAAAACACTCCTGCCTCTGACAACACCCACATCCTGCAAGGGTTTCAGATCCACTAAGGATTTTCTGTTCTGTTTCCTCTATTCTTTAAGTGGCACAGAAATAATGGAGCACAAGTGTGAGAGAAAGCGTTGCAGGAGTTATCCATCAGTGGAGGTTTCACATTATTTGTCAACATAATTCATTTTTCATAATTAGTAACATGACGTTTAATAGTTTTTGCAAAAAGGGCAATGTCGGTAAACTCATCTGTGTGCATGCAGCTTAGATAAAAGTGGTGCAGAGATGTACCAGTGTGATGCATGTAAATGAGTTGTTTTCTCACAGGCGCTTCAACAAAGACTGAACAATCAGGCCTTTTCTCTTCTGATGGAATGATTATAAAGGCATATAACTGGACAAAACACAGTTAAGTCCATCATGCGTAGCTGAAGTGACTGAACTGAACTGGGGTTTAGCACTGTACTACAATAACATTGTCTGTCATGATGGACAATGATAAAGGAGAACCTGATATGTCCTTTTATTCCACTCAGTTTTCTTCTTCTCTCAAAACCTGTGTGGATCTGCAGTTTCCCTTCCTTTTTTCCCTGTGTGTCTTGTGTTCCTCTCCTTCTGTCTCCTATCTGTCTCTCCCCTGTCTGTCTGGTGTGAGTGTGTCTCCCTGCAGGGCGTGGCTGACAGGTGGTGCTCGGCCTCCTCCTCCCCTGAGTGCAGCTGCTCTAGTTCATGCAATCAAGACTCAACTGCTGCCACAGTATATAAGCACCAGCTCTCCACTCATTGTTTGGTGAATTGGTGGTTCATCCATGTGGTAAGGAGAGTTGTCCCCCGGTTTTCTGAGTCTTGTCTTTTGGTGTGTGTTTGGGTGCCTTGCCTTCACCTGTCTCTGTCCATGCCCTGCCTGTCTGTGTCTTTGGAAAGGATTGGATCTACACTCCTCTGGCCTACTTGACCTCAAGTCTCCTCCAAGTTCTGGATCCTCTTTGACTCATCAGTTTGCCTCAGTTATCAGTCATCATTAAATATTTAAACTCTTTGTAGTCTCCCGTCCTTTAAGTGTGGCATTTTGGGTCCTGTAATTTGCAATCTAAATTGCAAAATTGAGGTCTGCTAAGGTAATTTCTGAACTCCTCGCCCGCAGATGTTAATCACAAACTACTAGTCATCATCTCCTGCTGACACTGACTTAAGTGACTTTGAACAGCTTCCTCTGTAGCCACAAAGGGCTCATACAACTTTTTTTCATATATGCAGTAGTGAGCTGCAAAGATTGATTTTTTTTTTTTTTTTTAACTCACCTCTGTAAGAGTCATCCTAGAGAAGGAGAGGCCCGAAGGATAGTACATTGAAAGGCTGGTGTTGTACGAGTCATCGCCATGATTGGAAAGTTTCACAGACAGGTTGAAGTAGTTATCTTCTGCCACCAATAATTTTGGGGTCCTAAGACAAAGAGTACTTCTTACATTTGGCCATAAGATGTTGATATCACAGTTGCTGTGCTGTGTTTGTCATATATACATACATGAAGTCGAAATCCACCTCAAGTTCGGCAATACAGGTGTCATTTTTTCTGCACTGCTTTTCGAAGGGAACCTGTAGAAAAAGAAAAAACTTCGTGTTTGTGTCATGCTTGAAAATAAAAAGCAATCCTGAAAGACCACGCATGATTCCTTTAGAAAGCAGCAGACACACATACATACATAGACTTTTTTTGTCCCCAAATAAATTGTAAAAACTTTGATGTCCTGAGTTCTCATCTAGTGCCAATAATGCAATCCAAATGTATCCAATACTTTGGTTTAGGACCACACACCTGCAAAAATGTTCAGCAGCCTCAGCTGCACTTTGTGTGCTGAGTGCTAATTAGCAAATGTTAACATGCTTATACATATGCTAAACTAAGATTGTGAACATAGTAAACATTACACCAGCATGTCAACATTGTTAGTGAGATTATATTAGAATACTGACTTTGTAGCAAATGTGTCATTTGGACAGTCAGTGTTGAAAATGACAAATTTACATCCTTAGTCGTCATCACATCCATAAAACACAATCTCATTTCACAGTGCTTGTGTAGAGCACAGAATGCTGATCGTTTTCCACATGAAAACACAAATGTCTTAGAACTTCAGATGTGCTCATGTAAAACAAGCATCAGTCAGGATGTGAAATCCACTGACAGCCTGCAGCCTTTGGCCTTACATACCTCGACAACAGCCTGCTTTTTGCTGTCCACATTCAGAACCACGGATGCATTCTCACTGTCATCTTGGGCAAAGTTTAATTTGATGCTGATGGGTGATAATGTATCTTTCACACATTTCTGCAAGAAAAAAAGAAGAGTCATCTGCATATTGAAGAAATTTTCAAAACTTGCAGATTCTCTTGTCCGTCTCTGTCTCTCCCCTGCCTGTCTTGCATGTATGTGATTACTGTAGGGCGTGGCTGGCTGGTCTTGTCTGGCCTCCTCCTCTCCTGAGCACACCTGTCTGCAATTGTTCAATCAAGACCCATCAGCTGCCGCAGTATATAAGCACCGACCATCTCCTGCCTTTCTGTCTGAGTCACAGCGTTTGGGTCTGAACTCTTACCAAAAAGAAAAGGTGTTGCTACATGGGCAAGAGGGTTGATGAGGATTTCTTTTTTTAAAAGACTGAAGAAATGCACATCACCTAAAATGTACAGCACATGTCCATACTTTAAAACAAGCATGTAAGTTTTAATGGAGCTCATCAGCATTTTTTTCATTTTTTTAAGCCAAATCTTAACTTTAAGGCTAAAAGAGTTCCACAGTGAAAGTGCACACAGCTGAGCCCAGTTTATACGAGTCACTTTGTTTTGCATAAAAAAGTGCAATCTGTTAGAATTGGCCACCTGTCCAACATCACTAACAAATAAGGAGCACCATATCATCAGAGTCACTGTTAATGGCTGCACACTGTACACTTTACTGTAGTTGTCTTTGGTTGTAGCTATGAGCTGCCATTAGCAAGTTAGCTCAGTTACCCATGCAGCTCGCAGCCCTATTAGTTGACAGGAGTCTGCCCTGACCAAGAGCTCTGAGCACTGGGGGATTGTTGGTGTTTACACTGCGGGCAACGGAACTTGTTTCAGCAGGGTCCCAGTGAACGTAGATGTACTGGGACCAATGGAGGCCAGTTTAATGACAAGGATTACAGTACAGGGGTGATTTACAGTGACTCGACCAGGACAATGAAGACAGGGCAGACAGAGACAGGAGAGAAATGATCCACCAAAATAACGATTGGTGGATGAGTGGGAAGACAAAGGAAAAGAAGGAAAATAGGTGTAAGAATATTTCTTTTGTTGATGTTTATTTTTTATTTATCAGATTAAAAAAACCTAAGAGAGTCAGTGAAATGCAGCTCACATACATCTCCCAGCTTGAAACTGCTGGGGGAGGCCTGAGCTGTGCACTCAGACTATCGCTTCTTGAGGTGCAAAGTGATGTTATGTGGCAGGGCACCTCAGTGGTAATAAGTGTTGTCTTCACTTTTCCCACCTAACTTTATCCTGCCAGTCCGGAGAATTAAACCAACAACCCTTCTAGTGACCCCCGCCCAAAGTGTCAATCATTAATCATTCCAACCATCAAAAGAAAATGAATATACTCAACATACTTTAAAAAACTGTCTTGGATTTGAAGTGTGTTGTACAGATTAATGGAAAAATCTAGGAATTGACCAGCTGAGACATAGACACATGGACAATATTTATACAGACAGGTGATAGCTGCTCATATGCAGATAGTTCTAGAGTATGTGATGGTAAGTATTACTAACTAATCTCCATACCGGCATGTAGATGGAGTAGATGAAGAAGGTCTCTTTGTCCCTTAGCTTGTAGGTAGAAGTAAGATTCCTCATTTTCTGGTCAGTTTGAATGAAGAAACCTCGATATGCGAGTCTCATCGGATCTACATCAAGTGTCCATGATATGTTTAGTCCAGAACTCATCACCTCTGCAAAGGCATACAGCAGGATTAAAATAACACATGGTAGGATGTGCAGCATCAGCAGGTGTTAATGAATCACATTATTGGATCAGGTGCCTACCTATTTTGCTCTTTGTGGTCTCTTCCATTTCAAAGCGGACTATTAAGGTAACCATTGGTAGATTTTCATCTGTCTTGTCTGGGCAGTGGATATCGTCAGTGCTTATCTCCTTAGGTTGAAAAGACAGATGTGCCGTGACATTAAAGACGGGTCTGGACCTGGAAGACATTCATCAAAATGATTAAAAATGGATTATTAGACTGTACATGATTTTTTTTCCTACAGGTAAACAGTACACTTTCACTACAATTTCACTGGTGGTTTTCTCTGGTTTTCAAACTACAGAAAATGTGGCACCTGTTCTGGAAACAGTCTACACATTCTACTTGTATTTTGAAATCATTTTGTGTCAATTTTCAGTCAAAAAATCCATGCCTTTGATTATTATAATTCTTTTATGCTCACTTCTATTGTCTATAAGATGAAGTCTATGTTCATGTGGTTTTGAGCATGAGTTATTTCATGCAGACATTCATCATGTACCATTAACAGTGCATGATGAGTGGATTGGTCAGGTAGAGTCTCAGGCAATGTGTTCAGCTCTTTTTTTGGCAAGCACTGAGATGTGGTCTGGCTTTGAGTGGCTACATTTCAGCAATTGTAAATAATTAATGTACACAGTGTCCATACCGTAAGACAACGGCCATGCCCTGTGATCCAACTGCAATATCTGGGAGTCCGTCCTCTCCGAGGTCAATGTTCCCATCAATGGCCTGTCCAAAGAATCTCAGCCCAGGCTTTATTTTCTGTCCCATGATTCTCTGGAATAACAGAGATTTGATAACTGAAACATTGAGCATGATTTCTCAGGGTGAGACAGACAAAGGTTTTTGATAGTTCACACCAAAATGATTGAAAAATACTTACTCATGTCATTCCAAGGAAGACCTTTTAATTTTATTCAAGAACAGGTTTAGTCTGCTGTATTGGCAAAAAAAACACATTTGTCTAACCCTCATGATGGTGATGCACTATTATTATTTTTTGGACCTGCCTGACTCAACCCAGGGACATTGTGGTCCATGGTCAGCTTTTCTCTGTCTCACCTGGCTGAAAGTGCTGCGTATGCCTCTGTGTCTGTCACCAAGGTAGATGTACACAGCCCCCCTGTTATCATCCTCAAGCGGGGCTCCAACAGCAACGTCTCGGAGTCCATCACCATTCAGATCTGCAAGACTGGATATGGCAGTGCCAAATCTCCCCATGGATGGTGCAGTCACATTCAGTTCATTTTTCAGTTGCATCTGGAAACAAGACCAAAAGTTTAGGAAAATAAATGCATTAATTATCTCCCCGTGACCTGATTAAAGCTCAAACTCTGGGTCTGATCCCACCTCATCAGTCAGCGTGTAGACATATATCTGGCCTTCTCTCTTCTCCTGAGGATGGTAAAATTGTGGAGCTCCCACAAGCAGGAAGTCAGTGTCACCATCTGAGTTGACATCTATTGAGCACAGTTCTGCACCAAAGTAGGAGCCAATCTGAAAAGGTACATTTATATAATTCATGATGATGGTGCCGGTGCAAGGAAGTTCTCTGGTTTCCTCTCTGCAACCACTGAAATAATGTGCCTTTGCACACTTTCATGAAGATGCAATATGTAGCATTTTCTATCTCTAAAGGCAAATGAAAGTAATCAAAGAAATCAGTTTGACTTCCTCAAAAAATATAACCGTAGCCCAGCAGCTTGTTGCAAGAAGCAGGTTAACTGTAAATCCTTGTACAGCAAATGTAATCATGACAGGTTTCTAGAAAGTACACCTGCCTCTTGAACAGTGTCCTTTTTTATTCAAGTATAAACAAGGTTCATGAGAAATGTCCTAAAAGTTATACATACTTACTCTAAAGGTGGCATAACAACAAGGTTTTCATTAACTTGCAATGGCAGATTGAGGTTTAAATATGTTAAGTCTAGCAACCTTCAGGCAAACTTAAAAAAAATATTTCTGTTTAGGATATGTAGGATAAAGTACATTTTGGAAAAATATCAAGACACCAACCTGGTCGCCATTTACTCTTTGAGCTACGATCCAGTTGTTTCCATCATGTTTGAAAATAACAACCTGTCCTGTGTGCTCAAACCTTGGTGCACCACTGAAATACAGAGGAGCGTTGTTCTTCTCTCCAACAGAAGTGGAGTATCCTGCAACAGCATCAGTCACAATCTGCTATTTGTTCACTCACATCATGCAGTGAGGAAGTGCTCACCTTCTAAAATAATGTACATTTTCCTACATCATTTCCTATTGCTTTACTACATTTATAATACAAAGCTGTTTTAAACACATCGTTTAGGTTGGAAACTGATCAAGGTAGTTTAGTGAGACATAGAGACATATCTTTGCTTTTTTTGCCAAGCCTCATGTAAAACAAAAATAAAACAACATCTCCAGCCTAATAAAACACTCATGTACAGAAGCAGACAATCTGAAATTATTTTAAATAACTTCATGTTAAGTACCCATGTAGGAGTCATTCTTCATATGCGGATCCTCAATTTGTGTTTGTTTTCCTTCATGATGTTCTTGAAGAGAACCACGCCAGGTATTTGATCCCACTGAACCCAGAATCAAGGTATCCTGTTAACAGAAATGTGCAGGTCTGGTTACAGCAAGATGGAATCAAGCTTGCAATGTAATGTTAACTGTCCCCTTCAGCAGATTTAATAGCAGTTTGTTGGGAAACTGCTTGTTGGGCGCAGGGGATTTTTTTATTATTTCAGCAAACAGTCCTTTTGTTTTAGACCACATTCTCAGTCCAATCCTTGCTTTTTTATTGCCCCACTAGCTGTAAGACTCAAGGTTTACCTAGTTACATGAGTTTGGTTGTTGTAAAATAAAATTATTTAAATCTATTTATTTCAGTAACCATTCAGTGTAACTGTATTTACTAATTATCTCTCTATATAGTAATTTTCATTGTTACTGGTGATGTCTGCCTGTCCTGCATAGATTACAACGGTACTTTACACTCTGCTGTAAACATACATGTATTTCTGAGTGAGTAGCTGCTCAGGGTATGTTTGCTGCCAATACACGTGTGATTTCATATGGAATTTCATTTTTGATTTCATTTACTTCTAGTCTGATATTTACCTGGATGATGTGCTCCTAATGTAAAACTCCACCATGGACACGACAGTGAAAGATCAAGTGTCACTGCTAAAAGTATGGGTCCAAATTTCTAACCTTCAAAATGTGTTGGTTTTGTCCACATTTTGACTTTACTCACCTTATAGAAGACAGCACTGAATCCGCCCTGAGACATTTCATTAGTCATGTCTCCTGCCCGAGCCACTTTGGAGCCTGAATATAAAGAAATTAGCATTGCATGATACTATTGCAGAGGGACAGCAGGAAGATTACATTGATTTTCTAACAATATTATCGTACAAAGAGTGTAAAAAAAACAACTGAACGTCACCTTCCATTGTGAAGATCTTGCTTTGAAAGTTTTCCAGTATTCCTGTGAGTCCGTCATAGTTCTCAATTTTAAAGGCATTTTTGTCCTTTGGTTCTGAAGCAATGGCTCTAAATTTATCCAGCCGGGCATCTTTGACCTGAAACCAGAACGCTGCTTGAAATTATGAAGGATCCTCAGAAGTCTCATGTCAGCAACATAAACACAACAGTTTGTGCAATATTGGACTCAAAACTGGACTCAAGTACAAGTTGCAATATTCAAAGCTGAGCTTGGCTGCAGCTGTTACTGTATTACTTAAAAACATGTCTGAACAATTGTTTTTGTCTGAGTAGTATGTCTGTGTATCATCCTCATGGCAGTGAACAGAATAGTTCCAAGAACTGATTTCTGAGGTATACCACATGTGATGACAGCTGATGACTGAATAGACTGATCTATCTATCAGACAATTAGACCAAACAATGAGACCTGTTACATCACATGACAGCTTACCCCAATGACAAAGCGAATTATGTTTTTGTCATCGTATCTTTTGATAATCCCACGTCTGTCAGTGTCACTGGGATCTCCATCTGTGATTAGTACCAGAACTTCAGTTGCATCAGGAGAGGCGCCTGCTGCTGGGTCTTCAAGGATTTCTTCTCTGTAACAAATGTAAAAGAGGCATTTGTAGGGCTCAGAATAAACAAAACTGCATCTGTAAGTATGAATTAATGAACGTTACATTCATTTTAATAGTCTTGTGGTTGTACTGTATCACTGTAACTTACAACACAAATGTGAGAGCTTTGTGTGTGTTGGTAAGACCTCTCATATGGGGTTCCTTCATTAGTTTATTAAGAGCACCACCATCTTGATAGTCGTTGAAGTCAAATACTTTCCTGTAATCTGTAGAAAATTGAACTGCTGCAAACTGAAAAAAGCAGAAAACAAAGTACAGTATTCTTTGAACACTTTTCTGTACAATTTAACAAATAAATATTATGAAGGCTTTAATGTTGCATTAGTGCACGGACCTTGATTGATGTGTTCATAAGGCTGTTCATTATATCCACTATGAAATTTTTATTTTTTTCGAACTCTGCTGCGGTCATACTCCCTGATCCATCAAATAGAAAGACAAGGTCCACTGTCTTTTTTGTGCAGTCTGAAAAAACACACAATTGTTAAGAATATTCAGTCAGGAGAAAAACACTGAGAAAAATGTTTTACTGCAAGCAGGACTTGATGTGATTACCACAGAGTGGAAGACGCTTCCACTCTCTAAATTTCTTTTACCTTGGAAAGCTGGTGTGAAAGAGGAGATTTTCTGGAGATCATCGGTCATCTTGTAGCACACACTGTTCAGATAGGAGTTCTCATAGCATTCATGGACTACACTTGGACTACAAACCTAAATCAGAACGTGAGAAATCTTATCGAACTGTTTTGAATAACTTTAAAATAATGTCACAGGGAAATCTAATGAGCTTTGTGATTTTCTTACAGTAAATTGGGAGTGTGTGGAGTCTTTAGCCATCGACAGGCCAAGGTGCTTGACTGGTATTGTTGTGTCTGTGAGAGACATTTCTGCAGGATTGGCATTTGATTAGTATTTCAAAAAGCCTTTCAGTTCCTTTATGGGATGTTTCCCTTTTATAATTCATATTTCTGCATTGATGGAAGCTGTTTTCAAGTTTTCAACTTTTTAATAGTGGGATTCATCATGCAGTGTTGCCTTCAAAAACTGCATTTGTATACCTTTAGGGTTGAAGCAGTAGGTGGTGTTTTGGGCTTGGTCAGGTTTGCATATTCCCCCAGATCCGTTTAGTTGCAGAGGTGCAGTTACAATTACTCTGTGGATGAGGTCAACAACCATGATAACAGTAATCTGAAGCATTTCTCTGGCCAGATAGACATGAGCTGCAGAGTTTTAGCAACAAGAAAACACTTGCTGATAAAAGCATGTTGTCAGAGTGACAGGATGCATTGTCACCCAACGTGAGAAACCATACAATGTTACTGCTGAAGTTACCTCAAATTATCTTTCATCCACACTAAAGTTATATGCATGTGTAACTACATTATAGCTGATGGAAATGAAAGAAATTCAACTTTATGAGTAAAAAGGATTTTGACAGTTGCAGCAATGCTAAATACCAACAGGAAGACCAAGTTGCAAATGCAAACTTACCCTTTGTTTGTGCCAGACATGTACTGAAGAACTTTGTATCCAAAGAATTCTTTTTGTTCACCAACATAGACATCAGGATTTGTCATGTCAACGTTGAAAGTCAAAGAGATGTGGATGGCTGCGGTTCATGACAAAAAAGACCACATATTTAAGTTTTGTAAGCCTTAATTTAAAGAGGTGGCAACACATTTCAACATGGTTTACCAGGGGAAGCCCTGAAGCATTAAAAGAAAACGGCAAACAAACATGGAAACAGCTACTACAATAACAATAAGCTGACAGTCAGTGTATGCTGCTGTTTTGACAAAAATGAGAANACTGATCCAATAGTCGTGTTATTGCCTTCATTGTGGATATTATTAAAACACAAAGCTGGTCAGAGTCTCAGGAGAAACACAATAACAGGACGTGCAGTCGTTATTGTAAACGCATAAAGCCTGCCTATTTCAGTATTTCCCCTCTGGGGTCTACTACGAGCAGCGGTGGTGACGTCACACAGACAAGCCTGAGCGGCTTTGCGCGCTCCCGACGCCAGCGAGCACGAGCCGAGGCTTCCTCCACATCCAGAGCCAGAGCAAGAACCAGGAAGTGAAAGTACACACATGGAGGGTGTGTCTTTCTCTGCCAGTGAATGTTTTATTTTTAAAAACGCGGTCCTCCTCGAATAAATAATGGGGGACTCGGCGAGGACCAAACGGCGGGAACAGCTGAAGCGCTGGGTCGGCTCTGGCACCGACAGAGCGTCGGCCGTGGCCCGTCGGAGGTGGCGGGGCGATGCCGAGAACGGATCAGGGGAGCCGGAGGCCGAGCTCAACGACCCGACGAGGGACCAACCAGTGTCTGTGAGCAGAGATGAAACCAGCCCCCTCCTCAAACGACGGTAAAGAAATGTCTCTTGTCAAACAGCTTTTAATTGATATGGTCAGCTAACAGCTAGCTAGCTGGAGATATCCTAAAGAAGGAATGTAGTGCGTGGGCTTGGAGGGGGGGAGGACAAAAATACAGAAACATCTTATAGTACGTTGCACTAACTTGGCCCTCCAGCAGCTAAATAACGTTTACTGTTCGGTGAAGCGCATAATGTTAAGTTTATGTGGAAACTCTCAGTGGTCAGGTGCCATTTCTTAGGGCCTATTTTGCAGTGTTTATGTTAGCTAATTAGCAAGCAAAGTTAGAGGCGGTCTTGGTGAGGGTCTACTTGTCCAGCACTGTGACTGCTGTTGGTTTTTGTTCATTCATTTTTCAGCTATTCACACATGTTTTTTGGGGACTGGTATAATTTTACAGTGCTTATTTTTAACCAGTGTATCAACAATACAGTCAGTGACCGTCTCTGTTTAAGCTGACATGCTCCTCCTGCTAATTGGTGTTCAGTTTGTTAAATTTGTCTTGTATTACAGTAGTTACTGCCAAATATGTTGCAACAGTATAAATATTTTTGATGTCATTATTCATGATGACATCAACTGCATTAGCAAAAGGTGGTCACAAGCAAACCCTCACCAACAGAGACTAAAAGACACTGAAAGGGACATTTGTGTGACAGCACAAAATCTATGGCTTCAGAAATGACCATCAAATCCCAGATGATTACGAAATGACTAGAAACACCAATCAACTGATCCAACCATGTATTCAAGGTGTGATCTGGCTAATTTCTTTCCATCCATCCATCCTCCATCCCAGTCCAAAAACTATTACTGACACATCGTGAGCCAGAAGCTTATATTGGGTGACATGTTCCATCAGTAACAGCAACATTTGATTTGAGTCGATCCCATGTACATCATCCTGCTGCCTTATGTAATAATGAGAACACCAAATCCACTGCTGACAATAATCCCTACAAAATACATTTATTCATTTATTCCTGTTGGAGTATCATCTGCTCTCCTGTGCCCAGCTGGTTCAGGAAATTATCTTGCCCATTTTAAAAATCAAACTTTATTTGTGACGTGTGTGAAGATTATGTCTTGAGTAGGAACAAATGGCCTCGGGCCTGAGATGCACAGACAGGGTATGTCTGACAGAAGAATGCCTTGTTGTGCTGGTTTTAATCTTTCAAGGTAACTGTCGACTGGCCGTTGTAAAACTATAGATTATCGCCAGTCTCGTCCTGTTTCCTACAATGCTACTGCAACAGCGTTTAAAGGTGTCTCTTTCTGTCTGCTCCTTGGATGAAACACACAGGTGCTACGAGACATGTTTTTAAATTAGCAAACCAGCTACAACAGCTAACCACTTACACTATCTGGCTTCCCGTATGCTCCGTCTTTAGGAAAAGGGTCAGGTTTGACAGGGCTGCAGAGTTCCTGGCAGCCTGTGCCAGCGGGGACACGGAGGAGGCCCAAGTGATGCTGACAGAGGCCAAAGAGTCCAAAAGGTGGAACGAGGACGACGCAGCAGAAGTTATCAACTGTTCCAATGCAGATGGGATCACTGCTCTCCACCAGGTGAGGCCATTTCTCCCCCTTAGGTGTAACTGAAATATTGGTTGATGCTGAAATAAATGAAAAACATTTGCATTATTTTGTCTTTTTCTTTTCCTCTGTGCTACACAGGCCTGCATAGATGGCAGTATGGAGATGGTGTCCTTCCTTTTGGAGCGTAGTGCAAATGTGAACCAGGTTGACAGTGAGGGATGGACGCCGCTGCATGTCGCTGCCTCCTGCGGCTACCCTGACATTGCAGAGTGTGTATAATATGTCTCTACGTTTAGCAGAATACAGCAG
>JBBMOE010000037.1:2068892-2079725 GCA_037975065.1 Chaetodon trifasciatus
GTGTGTGTGTGTGTGTGTGTGTGTGTGTGTGTGTGTGTGTGTGTGTGTGTGTGTGTGTGTGTGTGTGTGTGTGTGTGTGTGTGTGTGTNTGTGTGTGTGTGTGTGTGTGTGTGTGTGTGTGTGTGTGTGTGTGTGTGTGTGTGTGTCCCTCTAGCTGTACTTCAAGGTACTGCAGGAGAACTTGGCTCTTAAGGACAAGCTGCAGGAGATGGAGCTGCTCCTCAGCCAAAACAAAGTGGAGCTGGAGCGACTCCGACAGGTTCGGCAGGTTTGCTGTGCATCTGACCTTTTAAGTGTGTGTGACATTATGAACAGAGGGATGCTATGTGAGCGCTGATGTTTGTCTGAGTCAGCCTTAACAAGTCGAGTGTGTAAAAGTGGACAGCAGGACAAATCAATAGTTGTTTTATGTTTGATTTTTGTATTTTATTTAACAACATCAATCAAAAACTTATCCATCAGAAACTTCATTTCTTAAGTATCAAAGTTGAGAGTTTTTGTTAGTTTGATTCCACTTGTGTGAAAGTGGTAAACGAGGTGTTTGTCTCTGTGGCAGAGTCAAGAGAGCAGCACAGACAGACCGGCTCTGCTGGAACTGGACAGATTTGTAAGTCTGATTTTTCACCGTCTCTGTCTTCCAGGAACAGCCCTCCTGTCCTGTACACATAAACAATGACATGAACTGTACAGAGTTTTACGTGTCACAACAAATTGAAATGCATCCCAGCTTGTTTTCTCAGTCCATGAGTAGACGGTACACATGCTCTCTGCATTCACTTTGCATGGCGTGATAAAATGTAAGACCAGAGAACGGCTGGGTGTCAACAGCTCTACAAGTTCAGCGGAGCATGAATTCATGGTGTCAGAAACAATAGACGACCTGCACACGTTTCTATAAATAACAGCAACCAGTTAGTGACGTTCAAACTGCTGTTCACAGGAGAAGTTGGCCCTCCAGAGGAAAGCAGTGGAACTGGAGGATGAGCTAAAGGTACAGACGTTCACTTCAACACTGATAACTGACTGCACTCCATGGACTCCATTGTAGTCATTTGACAGTAGCAAGCAATGCAGTGTTTAAGTTAAAACCTCAGAGTAGAAAGAAATGTTGTTATTGGATGTATTTTCTGTGTTACTCAGGTAGCAGGTAAGGCTCATCAGAGGTGTCACATGAATAGGAAAAAAGAAACATTTGTCTCAGTTCATTTTTGCTGATTTGAACTGAGACAAATGATAACTTCATCGCACATCTGGCTTCGCTGCAGTTTAGCTGAGCCCATTCACTGCAGCTTCGCTTATCATATGCAACGGCCCCGTTGATTTTGGGAACATTTTTATAAATGCATGAAGTTTGCTGAATTGTCTCAACCGTTTCAATTTGAAGGAGTGGAAAAAGCTAAAAACACCAATGTTTCATGATGTTTCTGTAGGTTCTGGGGGACCTCAGAACAGACAACCAGAGGCTCAAGGATGAGAACGCCGCCCTCATTCGAGTCATCAGCAAACTCTCAAGATGAGCCTTAAAAAAGCCGACGTGGAGATAAAAAGTATTACATTCTTCTTTTGCCCAATTCAGACGACACAAAACAGAAAGGGAGACGGCAGCATCGAACACCTGCACAGCACATTCAACAGTAACTGGAACAGTGTACAGTTTTCAGGGTTATTAGCCTGTTTGGGCCTTTATGTTTTGGCAAATCTACTGTATAACAAGCTGAACTGCACCTCCTGTGGAGTGACAGGGGGTTCCTGCTCACATCCACTTTTATATTAGGTTTTTATTGTTGTATTTTTTTTAACTGGAATATTTTAATGCGCTTTGCTTCTCTGATACTTTGTATAAAATCTGTATTGAGAGACTTAAAGCCATGCACAGTGTGAGCTCAGAGTAATGTTTTAGAGTGCTTTCTTGACCTCTGAAGGGGTGGAGACGTAAAAAAAAAAGGTCAGGTGTAGGGGGTTACTAAAAAAAGACAAAAAACAAACTTAAATGTGCCAAAAACTAGCCCCAGTTTTGCATGTCCTTTGGGGAAAACTCCAAGTGGTCAGTGTTCTCAGGATGAGTTTTGGGTCGATGCTTTCTGTTTTGGCTGACTGCTGTAAAGGTGGACCAAATTTGCATGCTCCTCTGAATGTATATTTAATATGTATATTTATGTACAGGGCCCATCTGTCCTGACAGTGATGTAAAGGCGTGGTCATATAGTCTCTGTTGTAAAAAGAACGGCTAGCTTTGGGCTGATTGTGGACATCAGGCGCAGCTCATGTTGAGAGGGGTTTTTACAGGAACTGTTACAAAAGACACATCTTTCAAGAGGTTTAGGAGAGTGCATGCTCTATCTTTAGTACTGTAAGTCTGTAGAAATTTCACTTTGCCATTTTGTCTGGACGCTTCTGAAAGCGACGACCAGTAAGCTACAGTAAGTATTCACCCTGTGATGGACGGCTGTTTGTTTTTATTGGACAGGCCAGATGGATCAGCTCTTGAATGTTTACTCCAATTTTAAAGAAGAAACTGCATGTCAAATTGTATTTTGATGCTGTGCCTTTCAATAGACATTTCTAAGTGATATTTCTATTTTGCTTTGGTAAACGTACACTGATAAGTATAAAATACAGTATGGGCTTAAATTACTCTGGCTCTGTCGTCCGTTATCCTTTTTTCATTTTTTCCCCTAGTGACAGTGTGGTGTTTTAAAAGTTGATAACTATGACCACATAAACTATTGTTTCAGATATTATCTGACTTCAAATCTGTCCTGCTGGTGAAAATGGGGCCAATAAGTAACGAGAAGCTGCATTACAGAAAGGGCAGAAATACAGAGGTAATAGAGAAAATGTGAATTTGTGAAATTTGAAGTGAACCTGGAACAATAACCTGACAAAACAGATCCTGCATTTCCCATAATTCAACACAACAGCATCTTTTCATGAGACACTCCTTGTCTAATAAATGCCTCCAGCTCTCAAACTTGACACTTGTAGTTTCTAAAGTAGACTTTGTTATAAGGCCTTTTTCCTCACACCTGGCTCAGCTCCTCCAGAGCCACAGGAAACCCCATGCAGCCGTTTCCACAGGCAGACCTGAGCTCCTCATGGTGACTAAAGTGAAACCAAGGCTCGACAAGCAGCACGTCTTATTTGCAAAACACTGCAGTGTTAGAGGCCAAGTTGAGCAAAATCTTTATTGACTGAGAAGAGCAATCACAAATGATGATAGAATATACAACCCCACCAGCATGCCAGCGTTTTCATAGAAACTGTACAATGTGAAGGAATGTATGGCGCAGGAAGAGCTAATTAGAATCAGAAGAAACAAAAAAGCTTTACATCCATATGTTCTGGTACAGTACAAGTCGATTTCAGTTTACTTACTGGTAAGCTGGGTTTTAAAACCCTTCTCCTCTCATTAAATACTAAGCACGTTTCAGTTAGTGTCACCTGACCCTTCGTTTCACTGCTTTCACTCAGGGTCACTGGGTCAGTTTTCTCTCTTTACTACCAGCGTCTGTGTGGCTGAGACCAGACACCCCCGAGGTCTCCGGCAGCAGCAGACGGTGCCTGGCTCAGCCTCCTCCACACCTGGGGTCTCCTGACTGCAGGCTGCCACTTATGAAGCAATCTAAACGAGCAGGGGGGGGGGGCTGCTTTGTAGGGGGAATGATGAACATTAAGGCAAAGGGGAACAACAAAGAAAGAAAAGGCTAAATAAGACATTTTTGTTTCTCTCCGTATGATTATAGTGAATGCTAAGGCCTCATGGCTAAAAGGAACAAGAGTGCCAAGAATCAACAATACTGATTTTCACTTGGTTTGGTAACTTTTCTCCAATTCTTCACATTCAGTCCCCTCCAATTCCAAGTTTCTCATGGGGGCAGTGAGTGTGTGCAGAGCTGTATCTGAGTAACCTGTATAAACAGTCTCTACTACAGCAGGGCTACAGGTGGTTATTAGTCAGTAGTGAGAATAAGCCCTTGATATACAGACTACCTGATAGCAGCACTGCTCGTACACACAAGGCATGCTAAATACACATGTTATAGACATTAGTTGATACATAAGGCAGCTTTTTTTTTTTTTTTTTTTTACCCTTATTCTTTTTACTCCCTTGTTAGCGTTGGCCCAAACCCCCATCTGAAGGGGAGTGGGTGAATACATTTAGGGAAGGGAAGGAGGCGCTGAAGAGCAGATCTGAATGAAGGCAGGTATCGGTAATTATATCAAAAGACAGCAAGCGATTAAGTATGTAAGCAAAGCTGTAGTGGGGGTGGGGTGGGGGGGGGCAGGTGGATGTGGTGGGGCCTTTCATGAACATAACAGCTGATTGACAGTGATGTGAATACAGTCACATTACACAACCATTGATACAATTATATAAAAAAGGCAAACAAAAGTTGATTGTACAGTTGCTTTTCCACATGTACTTCATACTGAGAGAGGAAGACACCATTCTGGAGAGGTGGACGGCGGGGTTAATCTCTTCAAGCAGCAAAAGGCTGGGGCAAAAGAAAAGTAGAGGGCTGGGTGTCAGGAAGTAAGGTGCTACATGGCACAGCTCAGTGGAGGGGGTGGGGGAGGGGGGGTGGAGCGAGTGAGGATGGCAGGTTGGTGAAGAGGTGAGGTGGCTCGTGTGCAACCAATGAGATGTTGGGCAGTTCGGGAGGTGGTGGGTGGACGGATGCGGGGCGTGGGGGAGGCTGCTGCTACGGCTGATGCTACTGCTGCTGAGGAGGGAATGATGCCACGGGGTTAAGACAGCGAGGAGGGAACTAAGGCATGAGAGCATGAAATGCACAACAAAGTAAAAACAAAGAAGGCAGAGATGGTGGACGCGGGGTGGGGATGAAGATGGGGGGAGTGGCTGAGGAACACATGGGGCTGGGGGATTTTGATTCCCTCGCACCCCACTAACACAAAGGCCTCTTTTAGTCTTTCCAGTCTTTCTTGATGTGGAGGTTCCACTCCCAGGACAGGTGGTCGTGCTTGTCGTCGTCAGTGAACTTGGATTTGATGACGTAGTTGCCGCGGGCCAGCAATCCTTTAGGGGCCTCCTCCATCGTGGTCAGGAAGTCATACTCAGCAGGACGGGGCCCGTAGCTGCCCACCATGTAGTCCGACGTATCAACTGGAAACAAATGAGAGTGGAAATTACAGATCAAACACTGAGTGGAGTGATTACTTCACACGAGGCAAACAGAAATGCTCACTCACTCTTCATTCCTTTCCTGTATGTCTGCTGCACATACTTCAGACCCGAAACGATCTCCCTGTTCACCTGAGGAGACACAAACATCGTTAAAGACGACCACAGATGCAGTTAGATATCAGCGAGGACTTCAAAGCGTCCCTGAACCTTTAGAAAAGGTTGGAAAAACATGCAGAGTGTCATGTTTGACATTTAACCTGCTTCTTTCACTGACTTATCAGACAATTAGTCAGGACTGTGTCACTCTTTTGACCACTTTTACTATTGCTGTCCTGATGTTACACAAAATCAATATCATGACATTTGACTGGATACTTCCTGGGATGTTTCTGTGTACTGTGATGCAGCTGAATCTGCATTGTGGATCTACCATCGACGATTATTCAGCCATTTAAAGAATGGATTCGTACTACACTCATATTCCATGGAAACAGACTACGACCGTTTCTTCTGTACGTCCTGTAGCTGGAGCTACAGCAGCTCTCACCTTAAAGCTGATCTTTATTTTGTATTCAACTCCCTCCATCAGAACAAAGGCCTGCTTCTTAAAGGCCTCCAGGTCTCCTGTTACAAACCGAAGGGGAAAGGAAAGCACAGGATCAATATTCAGTCCATCATAGCCACAGTGATGCTGATCAGGATCATCAGGAGAACTCAAACCGAACCAGTTCAATATCTTATCTGTGCAGAAACTCCTTGCCACGTTCTCTTTAGTTGAATGTGAGCCATTAGCAACAGGAAACCCCTCCATCGCCAAGTATAAAAGTACTTTACAAAGAAACTTTCAAAACACAGAAACACTGGCTGGCCAGTTGTGACTCTTGTCTGCTGACAGGGAACCTGATCCACAGATTCATCCAAAACACCGTATCTTGTAAAAACATCAAAAATGTGTATGATCCATGTACTTGTAAATATGAAATGTTAACCTGCACATACTCACACAAAGGATTAACATAACCAAATAACCAAGAACGCATGTAAATGAAGCCCATCACACGTTTGATCGGCCTGCAGAAGTGATTCTACAGGGTTTTTGGTTTTGTGGCACAGGATGTTCAAAGTGCCGAAACAGGACTTTTCAAAGTCTGCCACTCTTCCTCCCCAGCAGCCCATCACAGTAAGGCTAAAATGCTGCCATAGAGTCAGTCAGGTAACCAGTTGTAGGCTACAAGAACCATTATGCCGAATTAGTTATTAGCAGCTACCACTTATTAGCAACTACCACTGGATTGATTTGATGCTGAAGTTCTGAACTTATCGACACACAATCACATTCTGTTTTATTTATGTTTTACACTGCGTCCCAACTTTGGGTTGAAGTAGCATCGTTTTTGTCTGTGATTTGGATTGAAGTGGATTCTCAGATATTAACTCGTGATGGACACTGGAGATAATGACTTAAGCCGCACTGAATCTAAAAAATCTGTGCACCATGTGTGCGTGTTACTCACTAGTTATTACTGTAAGAAGAAACAGGATATTTGATGCAAACTGCAGCAATCTGGCGCTCTGTGTTTTAAAGTACTTTAATTAGCTTCATGAACTGCAGCCTCTGCTGCTGCTGGAACTGCTGACTGTGTTGATAAGTGGGTCAAATCAGCAGCCAAACTAAAACAACTAACTTCCTGTTTTTTCAGAACACGGCATGCGCCTGTCCCTTTCACCTCATGCAGCACCTTTGCCTCCCATCTCCCCTCTGTGGCCCCTGTGGAGAAGCAGCTCCCAGTTTGATTATCAGAGACTTTAAACTATTAACTATAACAATAACAAACATTGTAGAGAAATAAATGGTCCTATACATTTATACTACGGCAGACTTTTCTTCTGAAATGAACCTGGCAGTCTACTGGGTGCTGACCACCATGTTGAGAGTCATGTTCCTGCTGAGCTCAGAATGTGTTCTCCTCTGCCCGGGGGTCCTTCTCTTACACTGGTGCCTGAGCTTCAAGGCCGCAATAATCCAACATCAGACAGGTCTGACGTACAGAGGCTGCATTGATTCCTTTACTGGCAGTGAGCTCACTCACTGACTAAGTTTGCATGACTCATCCTCAGCAGGCTTTTACTGTAACTTTAAAAAGTACCTAAAGGTGCATTTCACTCACAAAACAAACAGCATTAGTCTGATCTTGTCATCAGGATGTTTCTTAAATGGGCTGAAATATCTGTTTTTAACATACAACCTTTTCAACGTTCAGTACAGATGTTGGCTGTACACACTTATGAGCTACACCTGTACAATCAAAGGCAATCCAATACAACAGCCCTGAAAAAATACCCTCTTATGATGTTGTGATGTGCCTGTGATGTTCCCTTCTTGTTGATGAGAACATTCACGCAGGCACAAACTCTCCTTTTAGCCACAGAAACTTCTCGAGAAGCACAGAAACACTAGGAGATATTCACTTTATCTGCATCAGCTGTAGGAAGCTAGCTCCAGCCCCGCAGGAAGCGCCTACTCCTGAGGCACTCATTTATTATGACGGCCCAAGAACTGTCTAAGTGCATGTTCAGGACTGGACCGTGAGGACAAACAGAAGCCTCACGTGCTCAGGCTTGTGTACAGTATTGATTCAGTACAAACAAGCACTCTTTGCTACTATCAATGTTAGAACTCGGGATGAAAAATGTTAATGTTACTAATGTTTAAATGTACTGTAGCTGACTTCCTGACACATAGAGCAGAGACAGAGAGGATGTCCAAAGGGCAGAAAGACATGCAGCAGGCCTTTGAAGACAGCTGTCTAACCTTTTTTTAATCTCCCTATCCACCTCTGCAGCTCTCTTTTCCCAACATCAATCCTAACATCACAGTCACAGGACACCTTCACAGCTTTTATCCATCCAGATCTACCCGGTTCTGACGATAAGCACATTTCAGTCAAACTCTGAATGGTTACAGTTCTATTTCCAGGGTGGACAGTCACTCATTTGCGCTGGGAAAGTAGGAAAATGCAGAGTGATGCAGAGAAAGGTAGACATAGGACAGAATGTTCTGGGTGGATTCAAATCTAGGCCAGCTACAGCGTCTACAAAGGCGGGGGTCTAAACCGCTAAACAGTCACGGGGAATAATGAAAGTACATTTCTACAGTCATCAGCCAAACAGAGAAAAAGATTCCAGTCTGTGTACCTCCTCTGTACCTCTCTACCTCTGTAGACAATCAGTGAATCCATATTCATTTACAGCATGCTCAGCACAGACTCAAACCTTCACAGACGGATCTGTAAGTACTGTTGGATGAAAATCAAAACAAGCAAAGTCAGTGCAGCGGTCAATGGGATGCTATATTTGACTGCGACAAGTATAGAAAGTGGGAGAAAGATACAGAAAAGATTTCAGTGATGAGATGATGTGTGGAGTAACACACTGTTGGTTATTAATGTCTGGATCAACAACAGCTGCTTATGACCTCCTCTGAGGTGACACACAAGCTCCACAACCTGCCCAAATGGGGACTCACCTCGCAGGTCCAGGATCAGGGGATCTGGGGCAGCTTCGCAGACCAGAGTCATCTGGGTCACTTGGACATTGGGAACAGCGGGATCTGAGACAGGAAACACACAGCTCAATAAAGACAACACAGACGTCTTCAAACACACCTTCCCTGAGGTGGATGTTCTGTATGTTTACAGATCTTTATCTCAAACACCTTTGACTGTACGGTGTGTTCACCTCCATTCACCTGGTGGCAAACACACGATGCAGAGTTTTGCTTAAGTCCTATTAACCAGAGAAATAACATCCGGATGGCAAGTGAGATCAAATACTGCATGTGTGTACGATTCATTTACAGGTATTTGTTGTGACAACACTTGTGAGGAAGCATGCGGACAACTTAGACCAGAATCCAAACATTTCCAGGAGGCCTGCACATGATGCGCGTCCTGTAACAAGCAGCTGTCTAAGCGCGTGGGCTCCGGGGAGCTGGAATCAGGACGGCTCTGCTGTAGTTGGGACAGCCTCTGCATTAATTAGACTTCACCTTCTTCTCATTCACACTGAAGCAGCCAGTTCTCCTCACTGAGAGGCAGCAGACTGATTTATCACGTGTTCAACACAGAGCCCAGAACATACTAAGTCAGGGGGTGCAATGAATGCATGTGCACTGAATTTACACACATCCCTGTGGAAGTCTGATTTATCTGACTGCATCGTAGCCCTATTGTAGTAACATCCTTTATACAGTCACTAATTAATGTTAAATCTGACTGAATGAAGAAATTCATGGGTGTTATCTGGTTAACATGCTCACTTCATGCCAGCGTCTGTACTATTTACATCTTGTCAAAGATTGCGTAATGACCCACATTTCACTCATGCAATATGCACATAAACCCGACCAGAAGCTTATTTATAGGCTTTAAGTCTACAGAGTCACAGAGTTCACCAACGGCATCATTAATTAATGCCATCTTAACCTAATTACGTGTCATCAGTCTATATGGAAAGGCTGTCATATGACCACTGCTGGCCACCAAGCTGTTATCAGTGAATCCAGTTTTACACCAACACCAACAAATCATATTTAACTCCATGTCAACCACAAATTCAGGCCAGTAGTTCACTTAATATGAAATCTTTGCAATTCTAATAACAGTCACAATATTGGTTAGAGAAACTGCAACTAGATATTTTCCTCCTCACGCAATTGCACACACACACAGTGAGCAGCAGAGCCAGTAAAATTCATTTATGAAAATGCAGCAGTGTTTTTAGCCGTTATGTCCACAGTCCCCCATTCACAGCAGGTATGTTTTAGCCACAGCATGCTCATTAGGCTAACAGCTAACTATTGTGAACACAAAATGTTGACTTAGATCGCTTTTGGGGACATAACACAGACTTACGTTCATTTCCTGGAGACTTACCCTGTACCGTACCTTAACCTTTGACCCAGAAATCACCCTTTTCACAATCGGGGACACAGCTTTTAACCCCAGTTAGACCAGCCATCCCCACTTCACTGGTCTTTAGTCTGAAATGTGCTCCTGAAAGTATAGTAAGTCAAAAATTCACAAAATACATTACCAGCTTCAGAGACCCCGGAGCCAAGCAGGGCTTCCTTATATTTGCGTAGACTCTCATCGTCCTTATCCAGATCGTGGATCTCTTTCACCGTCTTCTGGGCTGGTGGCTTGTAGTTCACTGGCTCTGGCTCCTCGTTTTCGGCGGCGATGGCTGCTAGCTGCTCTGGAGTCACCTCATCCTCAGCCATGTCTGGGGACAGAGTGGTTGCGAGAGGAGGAAAAACAGTGGGCGTTAATGGCACTTTGACCGACAGAAATTAATTAAGAAAAGACACAAGCTAGGAGAGGATTCTTCCTTTAGTCTTCATGGACACTTGCTTCTTGGGGAAGAGGTTGTAAATCACGGAGACGCTCTCAACAATAAAGCAAATCAAGCCTGCTGGATCTGTAGCTGCTGTGTGCAACTACGAGGCAGTGCAGATACTGTAAGGCAGCGGCAGCAGATGATGACCTAACTGCTGTGTGACATCATCTGAACACACTTCTGTGAAGAAGCATCACCACCAGGAGAGTTATGAATGAGGCATCATGCATCACATGATACAAAGCCTCTCCTGGGGGGGGGGGGAGGAAAAACAGTGGGCGTTAATGGCA
>JBBMOE010000037.1:2092246-2126626 GCA_037975065.1 Chaetodon trifasciatus
ATTATTATTATTATTATTATTATTATTATTATTATTATTATTATTATTATTATTACTGTTGTTGTTGTTGTTATGTATTAGAGTATATAATGTGTAATTACATGCTAAAAGAAAATATATAGGGAACTACAGCTAACAGTGTCACCTCCCCTCTCGTTAAATATGGAAGCTCCCAGACAGCCAATCACAGCTGTTTTTAATCATAGCCTGATTACATCTCTCCTCAGTGACTGTCTAGGACTGACTGACATCACTCATAGTATATATTTTTTATCACAGTAACTAGTGAGAGTACAAAGCTGTAAAACCTATAATACTGTGCGCAAACCTTCGTCCAATAGATAGAGCCATAATATCGAAAATGGGGTTTGCTGTACAAAAAGTGTTACAGGGATCTTGGTGAAAAGCATTTAGATGACAAACTTTCTGTCATGTCAACTATGGCTGATCCTAGCTGTTTTGGACTATTTAGGTGCAGAGAGGACGCTATCTATGCATCACAATGACATATACTGTATCGGCAGTATACAGCACATGACAAAACTACTGAGATGATTCCAGCCAATTTTTCATTTTAATACATTTTCCATTTCAGACATACATTAAATATTGAAGTAAGAACACCAAGCAGAATGTATATTTCTCATTTTGCAACAGTGTAATTAATGTTTGTGTTCCTGATTATCGCCTGAGCTTTAATTACATGTAAAATTCTCTGTCATATCCTGCTCTGCCTCAAGGTTAGCTAACACTAACACACATTTAAGATGCTCTCCAACAGAGAGAACAGTTATTCTGAGAGCGTTTTGTATGAAATGATTTTGTGCCCTGACGTTTTTAGACCAAGATACAGAGATGGCCCCCCAATATTGGGATGTAAGTTCCTCTAATTTGGTCCCACCAGGTTACACAGCTCCATCTAGTGGACATCTGAAATCATTACAGTTGCTTTAAGAGGGCGACCACGTCAAATAGAATCAGAATCGGAATCAGAAAGCTTTATTGCCAGGTACGATTTTACACATACGAGGAATTTGCTTAGGTGAGGTTGGTGCATGACACGTCTATTAAAAAGAAGCTATTAAAAAAGTAAAAATATAACAGTAAGTAAAAAATATAGCAATAAGTAAAAAATATAACAATATAAATATATACACACAAGTCTGTTTTTTTTACAGAAGCACAGTCTGTTTTTTCAAAAGTAAGTCCAAACAGAGCGTTAATGTAACGCATAGAGTTATAGCAGTGTCAATGTGACAAGTAGAGGCAGAGGTGGTGTGTGAAGAGTGTCGGGGGGTTCCGGGCCTTGTTAATAAGGCTGACAGCAGACGGGAAAAAACTGTTCTTGTGGCGTGAGGTTTTGGTCCTGATGGACCGCAGCCTCCTGCCAGAGGGGAGTGTCTCAAAGAGTTTGTGTCCAGGGTGGGAGGGATCAGCCACAATCTTTCCTGCACGCCTCAGGGTCCTGAAGGCGTACAGGTCCTGGAGAGACGGGAGATTGCAGCCGATCACCTTCTCTGCAGACCTAATGACACGCTGCAGTCTGCCCTTGTCCTTGGCGGTGGCAGCAGTGTACCAGATGGTGATGGAGGAGGTGAGGATGGACTCAATGATGGCTGTGTAGAAGTGCATCATCACTGTCTTTGGCAGATTGAATTTCTTCAGCTGCCATAGAAAGTACATCCTCTGCTGTGCTTTCTTGATGAAGGAGCTGATGTTCGGCTCCCACTTGAGGTCCTGGGAGATGATAGTTCCAAGTAAGCGGAAAGACAGTGTCGATATTGGAGTCACAGAGGGTGATGGGGGCAGGTGAGGCTGAGTTCTTCCTGTAGTCCACAACCATCTCCACTGTCTTTAGAGCGCTGAGCTCTAGGTTGTTCTGGTTGCACCAGGTCACCAGGTGGTCAACCTCCCACCTGTGGGCGGACTCGTCGCCATCAGAGATGAGTTCGATGAGGGTGGTGTCGTCCGCAAACTTCAGGAGCTTGACAGACTGGTGACTGGAGGTGCAGCTGTTCGTGTACAGGGAGAAGAGCAGAGGAGAAAGAATGCAACCCTGGGGGGATCCGGTGCTGATGGTCTTTGCGTCAGAGATGTGTTTCCCCAGCTTCACGCGCTGTTTCCTGTCCGACAGGAAGTCTGTAATCCACCTGCAGGTGGAGTCAGGCACGCTCAGCTGGGAGAGCTTCTCCTGAAGCAGAATTGGGATGATGGTGTTAAAAGCAGAGCTGAAATCCACAAACAGGATCCTGGCGTAGGTTCCTGCGGAGTCCAGGTGCTGGAGGATGAAGTGGAGGGTCAAGTTGACTGCATCGTCCACAGACCTGTTGGCTCTGTAGGCAAACTGCAGGGGGTCCAGGAGAGGGTCAGTGATGGCTTTGAGGTGTGAGAGCACAAGGCGCTCAAAGGACTTCATGACCACAGAGGTCAGGGCGACGGGTCTGAAGTCATTAAGTCCTGTGGTCCTTGGCTTCTTGGGAACTGGGATGATGGTTGAGGACTTGAAGCAGGCTGGCACGTGACATGTCTCCAGTGAGGTGTTAAAAATGTCTGTGAACACTTCTGATCAGCGCAGTGCTTCAAGGCGGATGGGGAGACAGAATCTGGTCCAGCTGCTTTCTGGGGGTTCTGTCTCCTGAAGAGTTTGTTGACGTCCCTCTCATGAATGGAAAGAGTCGTCACTGAGGTGGGTGGGTCGGTGGGTGGGGTCCTTTAAGGTGGGAAATGGTGGAGCTGACTGGAGCTGGAGCTGTTGTGAGGTGTCGTGGGGGATGGTTGCTGGACTGTCCCTTTGTCTTTCAAAGCGGTAGTAGAAATCTTTCAGGTCGTTGGCTAGGGGTCGATCGTTGATGGAGTGGGGGGCTTTAGGCTTGTAGTTTGTGATCTGTCTGAGCCCTTTCCAGACAGATGCAGAGTCGTTAGCTGAGAAGTGGTGTTGGAGCTTCTCAGAGTACAGTCGTTTAGCCTCTTTCACCGCCTTGCTAAACTTGTACTTCACTTCTCTGAATCTGTCTTTGTCCCCACTCCTGAAGGCCTCTTCTTTTGCCAACCTTAGCTGTCTGAGTTTGGCTGTGAACCAGGGTTTGTCATTGTTGTAACTCACCCTTGTGCGTGATGGAACACAGCAGTCCTCACAGAAGCTGATGTAGGACGTCACAGCGTAAACTGAAGTATGGGTGTTAAAGTGTTAATGGATCAACATTTAATAAGGAATGATCATCGAGTGTTTGTGTCTACAGACATGAGACTTTGCACACATGATACATGCTTGTCAAATTAGCTTCATTACAAATCATTTCCCAATCTTTATCTGACTTACATGTTTATCAAGAGTTACTGATCTCTTTCAGCACTTGTTTCACTGGCTTTCCATTTCATGGCATTCCACCTGACTCTGTGATCTTAGTGCTAATACATATGCATTTTTAGTTCAAATCAATGAAGATTAATCTGATATTTTCTGTGCTTAAGGTATGAAATGTTTTTGTTACAGTCTCACAGGTCTAGTCCTGGACTTGATTCTCAAGATCAATGTCCAAATGTCCAGTGTCCGAATCATGCGGATGCTTCAGGTGGTGACTGTTCCTTTCGTTGTTACAAGTGTGATAAGGTCAGCCACAGGAGTATTTCTCTCGCTGTTAACTGTTACACCAGGTTATACATGTCACTGTATACACACGGTATTTGAAATGAACATACTGTGGTCATACACACTGAGGCCTGAATTGAGCCTCTGCCCTTCAAACAAGTCTACAAAACTTCTGAAGAAGTTGTGTAGACCTGTTGTGTTGTGTAGACCTGTTGTGCAGCCTCTGCGACGCCCCATGACACCCCAATGAAAGGTCTACCAATGACTGTACACGGAGGATGTGCTGGCTTCCTTCATGTGTACAAAAATGTGTTTGTATATGTGATATGTATACACTCTCTGTACACTTTTAGGAAACACCATCTATGGCTGAGGGGAGGCTCATGAAGATAAAAGCCAAAGTGTTATTATATAACATAGTTTCCCAGCAAAAAAATCACAGTGCTGTTTAGATTGTGCAGCACAGGAGGTGATTATTGATTGCTTGCAAGGTTAAGTTTAACATAGATGAAGTGAGCCACAAAATCTGTTCTGCAACACACGAGAGCCCACAAAAAACTCCTCGCCAGCTACAGCATGGCGTTCAAACATACTTAAATACCAAAGTGTGAATGGCGCTATTTAAACAAAAGTTTAATTTTGTATTTATTCACAGTAGTAGCAGTAGTATTCCTTTGTCAGTCCAGTGTGATATTTTCATCTGGCAGCTGTCCAGCACTGCTCATACTGTATATACACTGAGTATACTGAGTTCATACATGCTGGTTTTGCTTGTTATGTTCAACCCTGGATTATGTGTTGTCGGGTTAATACTAGTACTGATGATCAAACCAGTTTCTGTTTGAAAAGGTGAGGCAGAAGATGAGGAGAGTGGTATCAGTACTGTTATCTAAGTTAAGGATGTGAATACTTCTATTACCACAGGTCAACAAGCTCACATCACTTCCTTTATTCCTCATGCTTATATACTATAGGTCATATGTTCGCATGCTAACTGCAGTCTTGTCTGTTAGTTCAGTCACCTACACAGCAGTTACACTTGGCAGTAGCTGGGTATGAGTATTAGTTGACAACTAAACTAAGAGCTAGTTTGTGTGGTGCAACCCATTTTCAATCACCACATAGTAAACACTTTTACATTTTAGAAATATCAAGAGTTAAACAAAGGTAATCATTATAAGAACTTCTATCCTCTGCTTTCATAATGTGATGTTGTCTGTGCTTTTCAGAGACTGCTGTAACACCATCATCAGTGTCATCACAAAAGTGTGAGACACAAAATGTGGAAACAAGAAATGGAAGAGCAAGGACAGGTGGTGTCTTTTTTAATTTTAGCCCACAACATTTGCAGAAAACATGGAGACATTTTAAACATTTTGCAGTCTGATGCAAATGTTTATTCCCAGAAGGAACAAGGCACGTTAGTAGCAGAGTGGAGCAGCAGACATCTGCTCCCTATAAAAATCACATGTGCTGATCTTAATCACATCTACACTTCATACAGAGATGGAACACCCTGGCTTTTTTCCAATTTGTGTCACACCATTGAAGACCTTGTTGTGCTATCCCTGGCTAGGATGCATGACAGCGAGTGCCACACCCCAGACGAGATGCAGGTCCACATCGACAGCCAGGACTGTGATGATAGCTCCATCTACACCCCACTACAATCACCCTAAGACGGTGATGCAGAGACTCTGATCTTGAGATCCTGCACAGCCCACCAAAATATCTGTCAGTCTAAGACAGCCATGACAAATAGTGTCAATTTTTTTTTTAAATTGACTTAAGTTAGGGAAATGTTAATCTGAAACAATTTTGTTAATGTAACTTTAGTATGATTTGGGATGCTGACCATGAGCTGTAGTGTCCCTCGTCCAAGTCCAACCAGGGACCTTTGTTAAAACTCTTTGTCCCTCATTTCCTCTCCTCTCTCTTCTGTCCACAATAATATCTAAAATATCCCCAAAAATACTTTTCAACATTCAACTGCAGTATTCAATTTTGTGTTATCCTTAACCTCAGAACCCCTCCCTAACATAATACATGTAATGTGGTGTTTTGGAAATGATCTGCAGGCGTCCAGGCAGCCACTGATTTCAACTTATACCAGTGCAGGTGGAAAATGTAGACACCTGAAACTTGTTTCTCTTGTCTGATGTAATGAAGACAAAGGAAGGAATTAAAACAAAGAGGACCACCACCCTTACCCCTGTTTTATGCTGTTTGTTCAGACCTGAGAAAGTGAATTTTTGTGGGTCCAAGGACACTCATGAGTTCAAGGAGATGAGGATGCTGTGTGGAAAACCAGAGTGTTCTAGTATTTGAAATTTTGATAAAGAGTGCCAGTGAGAGAAGACATCTTCTGGTTGTTAAAAAAAAGTGTTTTAATACGTTGTTTTCTTGTTAAAAAAAAAAAAAAAAAAAAAAAAAAAAGCACCACCTGCGTTTACCTGAAGGATCTTTAGGGGGCAGTGTTTCACCTACAACCTGCAAGCTTATAGTCGGCCGGAATTTCAGTAGAAGAAGAAGGAAATTTGCCGGGATAGCTAGCTGATACATGTTGTTGACTAACATGAAACTGACCGTAACATGATTTGTGGTTTGCAAGGAAGCAAAATAACTTAACTGGTGTTGGAAAGCTGAAGAGGACGTTCGACGCTGCCTAGTAAGTTATTCAGTGTCGATGTTTTGTTTCTGGTTACATTACAGCTAGCTACATAGGTTACCTGTCAACATTAGCTCACATGCTAACGTTAGTTGGTTTGGTTCGTATCAGACTGTTCTTATGGGAGTGTGTTTGGTGTTTCTGGTCTTGTCAGACGCAGAGGATGAAGGTAAAGATCCGACAGTGGAACGGAGTGGCCTCTTGGTTGTGGGTGGCCAATGATGAAAACTGTGGGATCTGCAGGATGCCCTTCAATGGCTGCTGCCCAGACTGTGAGTAACCAGGCTAGGGCTAGTGCTGTGTTATGTTATGCTTTGTGTTTTGACAAATCTTTCAACATGACTGCTTCAACACTTCATCACATGTTTGAATTAAATAATTCTTTATGTCACAGGTGTTTTATTACTACTTTTAGACTTTATATTCCTTTGGTGCATTTTAGATAAACTGGTCATTTTCAAAGAATATAAATAATATAATTGGTCATATCCTCAACGTTTATACAAGCAGCAGTGAAAACAGATGGGCACTGTGTAGAGGTCACTATGTTTTATAATGTAGAATAAGAAGCAGTGAAAAGTTAAGTTTTATTTATTGAATTTGCAGTTTTAGTGCAAATGTGGATACTGTGGATACTGACTTCATTGTCTGTATTAAACATTGTCCAGTGTACATGTTAGTGATCATACTCCCCAATATTTTCTGTCCTGTACATACTTCATCATATATCTTTATTCAAGACACCAACCTTTAGATATTTCCATGACTTGCTGAATGCAGTAAGCAACAGTTATACTGTCGTGATGGAAAGAACTTAAGACATTGACAGCAATCAAACAAAACGGTGAAGTAATTAGCAATTCTGTTGCAATGCTGATAACCAGGCTAATGTCATTAAAACAAAGAGAAATGCTTTGCTGTGTTCTGTGGACTGAGCATGTGTTGAGCACCTTGTGTGTGAGGAAAGAATTTAGCAAGTTGTGAAGCACATTGTGAAAGTTCTTGTGAAAACTGAGCTGCAGCAGTTGTAAAGTCGCACAGCTTTTTCTTTGACAGCTCTTTCGTTTGTTGGTGTATTGGTGCAGACTTAAGGCTTTTCTGTGGTCCGGCATGTTTTTTTAGAAAGAAAATAAATCAGTGTCTTTGTAAAGCTGGTTACAGTTGATTGAAGTACTCGGGAAATATAAAGCAGAACAAGTAATGATGAAGTAATAGTTGGTGATATGCAATTCAGTACACTAAGATGATTTCTAGCTTTTTTCAGTACATCAGACTGTAATAGTAAAACTGGTGCAATGCAGTAGTGAAGGCACAATCTACAGTCCTCAACAGCCAATCATATTCAGTTCAGAGTGTTGGTGGTTAGCTTTCTTTTCTCAGTATCTCTTACTTACTGAGTTGTAATACTAAACTTTTATACCTGAGTTGTAATATTAAACTTATGTTACAGGTAAAGTGCCTGGGGATGACTGCCCGCTGGTCTGGGGTCAGTGCTCCCACTGTTTCCACATGCACTGCATCTTGAAATGGCTGAACTCGCAGCAGGTTCAGCAGCAGTGCCCCATGTGCAGACAGGAGTGGAAGTTCAAAGAATGAGCCTGCTGAAGCAGCTCTGCTGTACGGCTGCAGAGAAAACACCGTCACAGAGGCCTGTTCACGGATGTCACTTTTTTATCAGCTGTAAATAGTAATGTTTTTGTATTTCTCCATCTGATGTAATGCAAAGGACATTTGGAACCTGTTGTATTCTGTTGCCAGATTTAGTATGTGATTGAATAAAAAAAATGCTTTGCATGGTACATGTTGTTTCATCAGTATGGTTGATTGCCCCAGAAGCCTCTGTGGCAGCGGTTTTGAAGCATATGACCTGAATTTCAGTGTGCGGCTGACTGATTCTGACATTAATCCTCCATGATGAGATTATCCAGGTTGTTTTGTGTTTCCAGTAATGGGCCTCAAGAGGCACTTAATAAGTACTTTATATCAGAGTCCAAATCTTGCTTTGAAATGGAGATTTGATATAATTGATGAATGTGGCTCATACATCCATTCACATGAATGTTTTGCGTCTTTAAAGCTGCAATAGTTGATGTTTTCGGTCCCGTGGCGGCAGTGGAGCAAGTTGAAACACATGCATCATTATGTTCATCAGTCAGTTACCACCTCTCAGCTCTCTGATTGCTTTGAGTCTCTGAGGATTAAAACTGGCCTTTGCAGAGTGGAGAACAACTTGATGAAACCAAGACATTTGCCATGTCATGATAACCCCACTATAGATGTTGGGTGCCAGATTATACCTGCGAAGATGGCTACTCTTTCACATGCACCTTGCTAGTGGGTGAATTTGTGTCAGAATCCCTCAAGTCTGGTGACTTTGCATTTGATCAGGAGCTGATAGTGATGTTCACGCTGATATTCATGGCGGTGCTATGATCAGTTTTGCTGTCACTGTGACATAAAGGAAATGGTGGACAGACTGAAAGGCTTTGTCTGACAAACTTTATTTTAAAAAGTATAAAAAAAAAATCATACAAACAAAAAGTAATGAGTACAGTTAAAGTGATCAGATGGCAAAAATGGAAAACAAAAAAAACTTAACTCCAACATCTGAGCAATTGCAAACTTTTGCTTGCAACACAGGCCTGTTTGTTTTGCTAATCTTAGCTTTCAGAAAGCGAATGAGCTGAGCAAGCTGAGTTCAACAGCCTTTTAACAGAAGCCCTCCTAATCTCAGCGATACGCCAAATAAAATCAGCAACTGCAAATCAAATGACTCATTCAGGTCGCTACCATATAGACAGATCTGAAGCTCTTACAGGATACAGTAAATCTGCTGGAGATCAGAGGCCAGCTCCAACCAGCAGAAGTTCTCTACATTCAGGAGGCCGCCAACGGACTCCATCAGCCCTCCCTCCACCACACATCCACATTCCTTGACCTCCAGAGCTGAGGCAGCTCACAAAATCAGGATGCTTGACTGATGTGGCTTCTCTGTCCATCCCTGCAGAACAGCCGGGTGGCTGGACGGTAGGTTTCAGACTTTTGTGGCTTTAAAAGCCAGATGTCCTCAGTCATTGACGGCCAGTCCAAAGAGCTCCAGCAGCTCCTTGTTGTCTGGCTCAATGAGGTCAGCCGGCTTCTCCCCGCAGTCGTTTTCCAGCTCGGGGTCGGCACCCAGCGAGAGAAGGTAGCTGGAAGAAACACAGTACAGCCCTGCTTACTGAAAGAGGTCAAACCTTGTTGGTTCGCCACTTCGGCAAACTCAGTGTGACTTAATGCGTCAGGGAGGTCAATGGGGTGCAAGAATGCAGCAGATCCAACAGCTTCTCTTACCTCTGCGGTGTAGGCTGTACGCTGTGTGTGCGTGTTGGTATGTGCTTGCAAATGTGTAAACATATAATGTCAGCTGCTTCCTACTGGCCACACTTAGAGAAACACTTGAAGTGGTTGCTAAATGTTAGCTGTTACAAACTTGACTTGTGGCAGTCCAACCATATTTACACCATCTGGCTTTAAACTGAAATAGAGCATTGATTGTCTGGTGACTACTCTAGTTTGTGTAATGTACAAAAAAAAAAAAAAAAAAGAGAGAAGATGCTCACCTTGCAATGTGTGGGAAGCCGTCACTGCAGGCCATGTGCAGTGGGGTCCATCCCTCCTCGTCCCTCTGGTGGATATCTGCTCCGTAGTGGACCAACAGCTTCACACACTCCAGGTTCCCAGACAGGACAGCCTCATGGATGGCAGCCATGCCTACATAGAGAGGGCAGTGAGACACAGTCATTAGTTCAGCAGGAAATAATGTTTGTAGTTTGATAAGCAGGACTTGTAACTGCAGAATCGTCTCTTCGATCTGGGTGATGTCTCATGGGCTCTCACCAGAGTGGTAGATGGTGTCCAGGTTGACTCTCCTGGCTCGGATGAAACGTCCAATCCTCTCCAGCTCGCCATGTCGCACATAGTCCTGGAAAACAATGTCATTGGGGAAGTGCACGCTGCGGACCGGCTTCAGAGAGGCAGAGCTCTTGCAGCTGACTGGGACGCCACAGTCCTGGGTGTAAGCCTTGATTCCCATGCTCTGGGACACGGGGCACTGATAGTACTTCATTCTGGTCCGACTTGAATTTTCTTTACTTCTTGGAGGAGAAAGAAGGCCAAATCCAGCAACACCCGTAGAAAGGTAAACTTTGGTTTTCCTCAAGCCGATTTTTGTTCTCCTGCAGAAAGATCAAGCAGTGCTTCTCGGTGTGGCTCTCGTGCTGTCCAGTGTCCTCCTGTGTGTCAACAGTGGATGTGTTCCTCTGAAGACCAGGCCTCCCTGAGCTCCTCTTTATACTCTCTGTTTGGCTATTTTAGGACACAACACCTCACAGATTCTGGGGCGAGATATGGAAGATGAGTAGCCCTGTGGTCAGAGCCCTCCCACTCGGCCTGTCATGATCCTCTGAGACAGCTCGCCTCTCCAGACATGACAGCCAGTAACCTCTGCCTCTGTTGTCGCCCACACATACCCAGATGCCTCCAACTTAAAGATAGTGGTGACATCCCAAGGGTTTGGGGGGGGGGGGGTTGATGGCTTCTAGTAAACACCAGGCAGGATAAAAGTGGTTTACTGCTGGGGTGGGTTGGTGCCAACTGCAGGGCCATGGAGGGGTGAGGTGCCGTGTGCAGGCTGTCGACTATTAACTGCACTGACATAAACAGTCAGGAAAGGCTGCTGTCTTCAGTCATGTTCTATCTTAACTGCTGATGTGAGACACAGGAAGGGTAATGGTCATTTTCAAATTACTGAGTGGTTTGCATCATCCTCTTTATGACTGGTGAGAAATCATTAATGCCACATTTAAAAAAAAAGATTGTTTTAAGTACCAAATGCCAAACGGTTTCTGGTACAGGCATCTCAAATGTTAATGATTGCTGCTTTTCTCAGTTTTATTTCATCATTTTGTGTGGTTTTTTTTTACCTGCCACAATGTTGTGGCTTGTACTGTGTTCACATTGTGATTCTGTGTCTTAATACGTCTGTGGACGCATTTTGTCAGTGCGTCACAACCATTAAGATACAGTCACAAAACTACGTTGAGTAGTTGAGAAGCCTGATCTCAAAGAATGGGTGTCGACCGCCCCATGAGTACTGAGTACTACTGTGATAACGTAGTACTGACTACTGAGTACACGTCATTATGTAGTAATGACTTTTGAGTACTAAGATAATGTAGTAATGCCTGGTTGGTACTCCTGTAATAATGTAGTAATGATTTCTAGGAAATCATGTGATAATGTAGTAATGACTAGTTAGTACACGTCATTATGTAGTAATGACTTCTGAGTACACGTGTGATAATGTAGTTATGAGTACTCATGGGTCAAAATGTCAACATGTTGACAGCTGTTGCAGTGAGTGTGATCCCAAGGCAAGATTTTTTTTTATTTTGAATGGCGATCAGACAAAAAAAGATGGTACTTTGAGCTGGTATGATGCTCATTATCTTAGTATTGCATGTTAGCTTATTAGCACTAAACACAAAGTACAGTTGAGGATAATGGGAAGGTGATGTTTTCTTTGCATTAAATGATAGTAAACTCAATATCTCAATTTGAAGATATTGCTTTGAGCTCTGGAAACGTCCCTGCCATATTCTACACTAAAAAACACACATAGTGGGAGTAAGCTGTAGCCCAGCAGCTTCTCTGAGCCAGTTCAGATATTGAGATGTTTAGTGGTCTCCAATCTCTGTTCCAGCAGCACAGCTCACACTGACTCCTGGTCTCCTTTGTCTTAGAACAGACCATCCTTTTAAGTTCTTAAAAGCAGTTGAGCGCAATGGCATTGTCTCCTCCAAAGTTCATGTGTGGAATAATAGTCATATTAGTCACAGTAATCTGAACAAACAAACAAAAGCAAAGACAAATGTATTTGTAGAATTTTGTTTATTGGCCACCATTTCACGTTTTCCACATCAATTTGGATATGATGGAATGCTTTGTTAAGTTTCCCCCACCTCTGTACAGCTGTCAAGCCCATCACCTTGCTCTACTCAAGCCTCCCCTCCCTGCCAAACACACACTACATTCATTCTCCTGTTCATGGACGACCAGAAAATATGAACCAGTCATTCAACTCAGACAGCAAGTTTTACACCATTCACGCAGCACACACGCTCGCATGCACACACACAAAACAAACACACCGCTGTGGCAACAGGGGTGTTGGGTAGAGCTAAAAGGGATGCAGGAGGTACAGTATGGAGGAGGGGTGGGGCTGTGCAACAGAACGGTTCCCTCCCTGCTTCAGATATAACAGACACTTCTCTCAGACCAACCTGCCCAGTAGACTGTACCAATCTCTGTCTGCTTTAGTAACCAATATGAATCTCTGATGAGGCATAAATGCAGTGCAACCTATCAGAACTGACTCCAAAAAACAAAACGAAACAAAACAAAAACATCCCAGGTCTGAGAGTGTGTTCAAGGGCCAACTCTGCCCCAACAGGGCCAACTTGCTACAGCTGGGCACAATGGTACATCATTAAAATGACAAGTTCTCAGTTAAAAAACAAAACAAAAAAAACTCATAGTGAAAGCAATTAAATAAAATAGGATTTTTCCCCAAAAAGTTAACCTTTGTTCCTTTGAAAATATAGTCAGTAGCCGTGCTGAAATGAGGAGACTGACCCGAAAAATGATTTGGGAATGAAGAAATGAAAACAAAGTAGACTTCCACCCCACCGAAAGAAAATAATTGGTCTCAGCTACAGATGGGGGGCCCTTAGTGCTACACTGGACAAGCTTTGTGGGGTTTATTATAGTGAAGTCACTGCAAAATAAACACATCTATAGGATGGCCCCTTGTCCCCTGAGAGATCAGTCCTTACAAAACCACCACACAAACTCTGGTCCTCTGGATTTCTATCAGAGGGAAACGAACACTGGCACCCCCCCTTACCTACAAGTACAGTTTACAACACTCAATTAGGTCATACCCACACTGGACAATGGCAAGGCTTTTTTTTTTTTTGTTTTTAGAGGAGGGGAGCAAATTCAAGTGGGAAACGAACATCTGAAAGCTGGATCTCTGTGCCATTTTTACATTTGGTTTAAAATACACAAGGCAAACAGCTGATGTGGAGCTTTGTACAGAAGGCATTGAGGTCTCCCATAGAGGTGGTGTGCTGTTCCACAGAGTCCGCCCAGGTGGGACAAGACCAGTCTGGCCAGAAGTTGCAAGGTTGGAGATGTGGCTGGCAAAAAGGCCCCACCATGCCACTGATGGACTGATTAACTGACTGGCGGGCTGGCTAGCGGGCCGGCTGACTGACTGACTCACTGACTGACTGAGAGGCAGTTAAGGGGAAGTATTAATGTTCACAGGACAGGGAAGGTCCACAAGGGAAGTGAAGGTGGTGATGGTGACTGGTTGGTAGGTTGGGGCGGGACTCGTCTCCTCTCTTTCTCCTCTGCCAGCTCTTACAACTCATCGTGTCCGTCATCGTCCTCACCATCAGAGTCCTCATCCTGTCCTTCGTCCACATCATCCAAATCCTGGAGAGCAGAGGAGGAGAGGCTCGTTTAAAGCAAACATACCAAACAATGAATGCAGAAAATTATCAGCAAATTAATCCACAGTGAGAATCATCATTAGTTGCAGTCCAATACAAAGTAGTTCAAAATGAGCTCCACCTCAACCAACTACAACAATAAAATCCTGCTTCTTCTTTAATGCACCTTCCTCACAGGGAATTAATCCTTCCCCTGAAGGAAGGCGACCTTGTGGGCAACCTGTGTACCCACACGGCCAACATTCACATTGCTGCAGTCACATGAAAGTGCTTGTTATAAGGGGTTGTGGGCTTCCTTTCGTCAGCCGTAACATGGCAAGATATAACTATATATATCACGTGCATCGTGTCCGCTGTCACAGGAGAGAAATAAAAAGTCTCTTTTCATTCATTATTTCTACAATCACCAGCGTGCAGTGTTTAGAGAAGTAGGCCTATTTCAGCAATCTGCTAACGATGGCTGACCTTAATTTATTCGCCAACGTAGATTTTTATCAGCATTTGGCCAGCGGTGGGTGCTAATTTTGGACCCTGCTGGCTGCTTTACACTGTTTTTAGCAGTCACATAGGAGAGGTATAAACTCAGGCCATCGCAAGGATGCGACAAATCAAATCACTCGTCACTCAGCAGAATGTGTAAACAACACTGCTTCACATATAGATGACATCTTCATTTTGCACGGCCATTCGCTCATGTCTAGTCTGGAGACAGGTGGGGCGAGTTGATGTGTCAGCTACAGAAAAGCCCCAAAGTTGACTGCAGCGCTGCACGTGCTGCTTTCATCTGGAGGCTCCAGGCAAAGCCCAGTAAAGAGCTACAACAGCTGCAGATAGCTTTAGTGGACAGGATTCAAATGGAATTAGATTTCTGAGAAAGGGGTGTGGTGGCAACAGTGGAGTGGAGAGGCGCTAGGAAAGAGGATCCCCCTAATGAGCTGTAGCACACAGGTATGGGTGAACTTGTCAAACACCAAAAGTGAAGTGGGTCAGTCCTAAGGGCACAGGTCACAGCCTAAAATCCTAAGGAGTCGGTCCTGTGATGCAAAAAATGCCTGCAGAGAGCTGCCTCATTGAGTTATACAGACTCAACTCTAAACACAGAATATCCAAATAATGTTCAGAATAATCATGCACGGGTCATTGAAAACAAGCCCATATTTCAGCAGATCATGGGGAGGTTTTTCTGGTACACTGTGGCTGTTTTCTGGTTCAAAACATTCTACTTTCTTGTAAACAACAACTTAAGTTCAACAGTTTTGGGAATAAACATTCCCTCAACAATTATTATTCATGGAACAATTCACGAAACACCTCTACTGCCACAATGTAGCAGCTGTTGTTGTTTTCCCTCATTTACTACTGCCTCTTAAATATGAATATGTCCTCTCTGGTGTTAGGTTAGGTACACAAACAAAACAAAGCTATACTGAATACACACACACACACACACCCACAGTCATAACGCAGTGCAGCAGAGCACTGCATACGCAGATTTTTGTGTTAGCATACTGCTTCTTTTATGTGATCTCCAAAGGAAAATACAAGGGGAGCCGCTCCATCAAGATGAACAGATTATTAGTTTGGCTTCATTCAAAGCTCAGACAGCTTGAGGTTTAAAAAACAAAAACAAAAAAGACTTTTTTTCTGAACAGCTTCTTCTCATGAGGCTACACCTGTGCTGTAGTGTGAATGCAGCTCTCAGGTGAGATGATCTTACCTCTGTCTCCAGGTCGTCCTCATCGTCTCCTGCAGGGGCACCGCCGTCCTTACCACCGCTCTCCAGGAACTTGGTGAAGCCTTCAAGTGTTCTCTCCCCATTGTAATCAATCACCTGTAGATCAGACATTATTTTGGATTTTTACTTTATTTTAATGTACGTCGTCAATTGTGTGTTATCCCCACCCCCAAAAAGTTTAGAAAATGCAAGCACGAATGCATGTATTAAAACGCAAAAACCTCACTGAGCCTTTGACACCTGACTACAACATTTAAAACAGCTAATAAACTTTGGCTGTCTGTCTTCAAATGGTGCCAATAAGTTGTCCACAGGGGACGCATGAGCGGTGACACAGCAACAAGCCAGTGGGGTGATTTCTAAAATAAGGCTGCACATGAAAAGGACAATCAGAGGACATCTGCAAAACAACCAATCCAATTTTTAGTTATTTAATCCAGCCATAACGACCTGCTTCGCAAACCGTCATGGCTGCCACTGCAGCTCCATCCTTTCTTAGCCTTCTCCCAGGTCTTCTGCATGCTTCATCTAACTGGGGTCATGGACTAATCCTTAGACTTAGCATGGGGTGGCCCCAGTATATAACACTCATTTAAGATCGCCTGGCACGTGAAGGCCGGGTCAATAAAGGAGCGCTGAGCAGAGAGGCAGGTGCAGGCTGAGCAGAGAGTCTCAATATGAGTGAAGACATCAAGCAGGAATCTTTAAGAACCAAACACCAACATAATGGTGCAAAAAAACTTACAAGGCCAGCAAGCTCAGGTTTCTGCACATGGTTAACACTGCTAAATCAAGAGGCACTAATGTTACTTGGGAGGCCAGCACGGCAAAGATTTTGGATCCAAATACCGACCCAGATCAGTGTAACTCACAACTGCAACAGCATGTAATGAATAAGAGAGTGAATCCAATTATTAGGGTGGAGAAGGAATGGAAGGATACATATATCAGTGACCACAAATGAAGATCTTCAAGATAAGAGCGGCGATGCCAACCAAACATTTAATCTCTCTCCGCTTGTGGATCAAACGCAACAATAGAGCACGCTGTCTAGAATGTTCTACTCACTTTGCGCTCATCTCCTGCAGGGAAGAACTTAAGAGTGGGGAAGCTGTGGACTTTGACTGCTTCAATCTCATTGGCTGTGGAGTCCATCTTAGCCACAATGACATCACTGCTGTCCTTATACTTCTCTCCCAGCTTCTCCCAGATGGGAGCCAGCTGCTTGCAGTGTCCACACCAAGGTGCATCTGGAAGATGACAAAAAAAATCTAATTAAATAAAATGTGCATGAAAGTTTAATGTTTAGTCTTTACAGACAAAATACAGAGTTCATTTAGATATTGACCAGTGAAAACAGGATCATGTCATGCGTTTTCTTTTATTCCATTAAATTAAGCTCGGGTCAATAGGTTCTGGAGAAGGCTGGGTGTTTGATTTCTGTAATGCATAGCTGGAAGCAGGTGAACATGCACTGAATGTGTCACGTGCAGCCTCAGCTCCCCTTTGACTGGCTTCCCCGCCGTGCACGACGGGCCATGAGCCACATTTGACAGCCAGTGATGGAAAATTCCTCCAAAAATAGTGCAAATTTGAATTCGGTTTGTTATAAAAAGAATCCAGCTGCTATATTTAACCGGATCTTTTCAACTTCAGTGTCTGGTAACAAATTAATTTGCGGAGCAGGCTGAGAGGGTATGAGTGAGCCCCTAGCATCAACTCTTAAGCATTTGAAAAGGGCTTAGCACGAGTAGAGTAAGGAGGGGCAAGATTTGAGTTTCAAACACTGAAACTAGAGGCTACCTCAACAGATAATTCACCAGTATGATTTATGCAGTTAAACTGGAAACGTCTGCTGACAAAAGGAGCTCTTACAGAATTCCACGAAGACGTTCTTAGAGGGATCAAAGGCGACCTCCTCAAAGTTCTTGCCGACCAAAACCTTGACAGGGGTTTTGTCCCAGTCTTTAGGGATGTCCTGGCTCATGAGGTGGGGCTGTGAGACAACAAAGTGAACACAAAAATACACTTCAGCAACTATCATTCAACACAAACATCTCCATTAAAATGCATGATGCTTAATTAATCAAATCCTAGCATTAATGTGGAAGTATATATCTCCAGCATCCCTCACCTTGAGTTTACCCTCAGTGAACAGTGTGCAGAAATTGGTGATGCTCTCTGCTGTGATGGCGTCGCTCTCGGGCTTGTACTTGGTCATCTCGTCCTCCAGGGTGATGAGGCGGATGGCGGGACACTCCTCTTTCTTCAGGCCAAAGAATTCCAGGATGCGCTGGTTGTCGTCCACGTCGCTGTCGATGAAAATGAACAGGATCTGGACAGGGGCGATGGAAGAGGTCAATGTTTGATTTGGTCTCAACATGCAAAATATCCTGGCAGAATACAGAAAGCTCATCAATCATATGTGACAGGAAATGGGAATGTGCATTTTTAAAGACTGGCTGGTGTTTTAAGACTTGAAGTTCATCTACCTGGCCCTTGAATCCCTCTGCGGCTTTCTTGAACTGGTCCATTTTGTCCTGGAAGTCTGAAGCAGCTTTGGGCAGAAACATGAGGATGTGGGACTTGATGTCTCCACCGAAGATTTTAGGGGCAGTCTGCACAAAACAAACATATGAGTTTGACATGTGATGATCACACTTGGACTTGTATGGTTTCTCGTTGTGGACGGCAGTGCTGAGTTTTAATAAGAGACATAATGGTCACGAAGGTGCGTGTGGCCCCAGTTATTACCTGCTCTGTGAACTCAATGACCAGAGGCAGTTGGTTAGCCTTGACAAAAGCCAGGAGTTTTTCTTTGGTCAGCTCTCCATCAAAGGTATTGCGTCCTTCATCAAACTGCGAAGGAAACATGGAAACATTAGATACAAATATTCTCCAGCCATCTAGTCTGCCTGTGAACACCACACATAGATTTACCGGACAAGCTTTAAAATCCCCTGGGAACCCCCAGCTGACAAAGAGCCAGCAGCCCCAGTGTACTTTTATTAAGTGTTAAGAATATCAGTGGTGCAGCTGTGGCAAGCAGCCCTTACTGGCACACAATAGGAAAAAGGACATTTGGCCGGTGGCATGCCACCAGCCCTGCGGCCACTGACCAAGACTGTGAAACTTAAACCTAAGACCCTGTTGCAATAAACAAGTGAAAGACCCCAGCTGTTTATTATAGACTGAGCCCCTGCTTGGAGAGGGTTTGCCTAACTGTAGGCAGTGAGCCCACATGTCAGCAGTGTTTGTCTCAGGGTAAAGTTACCAACACACAGCGAGCAGTGGAAGGGGCCTTGGTCCATGTGCCAAAATGAAAGACGATCATCCATAACTCAAAAGGACTGAGATATGTAGAGTTTGTTGTTTCTTGCTGAAGCAACTCTGGCTACATGAAATTATTTCATTAGTGATCTTCTGTGACAGCCAGCAGGAGGCGTGACTTCAACATGTAGTGAAATTATCACAATTTTATAAACACATACCATCTAAACCAATCCATGTGAAACAGCTGGTAAATGGACTAAAATTACATAGCACCTCAGAGCAGTCCAAAGCACTTTACAAAAGCCTCACATGCACCCATGCGCATACACACTGATGACAGCAGTGCTGCTGTGTAAGGATCTGACTTGCATGTTAGGAGTCAGAGGGGGTTTTGATGCTTTTGAAGATTCATATTGTAATATATATATTTCACCACACTGACATCACCTTGAAGTCGATATGGTGGACTGGTTAAACAGTCGTTTATTTGCACATCCACCAGCAACATTAGCTCTGCTGATGGTGCTGAGCTTTTCACTGGAAACAACTGCCTGCTGCAGCCAAAAATGGTGCTACGAGAGCTGTGACAGTGAACCAAAATAGTAAAGTTGCTGGTCTGACAGTTAAACAATGAGCTGAAACTCTTAATTAGAACATACTCGTGATAACTGTATTGTCATACTGTCACACTGTCTTCACACTGTTATTTAATCCTTTGTTTCAATTCCATCAGTCACCACTTGCATCTAAGAAGTTGGTTATTAGTTGGAAACCTTTGATCTTCCTTTGTAAACACGCTGAGGTGTGGTCATATTTCAGCAGATGCCTGCTCCCTGTGAGCATGAGCCCAGAATGGCAAAAGGAAATGCAGAAAGAGAGAACTACCAAACAACCTCACATTACTCATTTCTTTTTACTGACAGACACACTGGACCTTGATCTAATTTGACAAATCGACATGCCAACAGAGATACGGTTTTGCTGATAAGAAAGCTTAATGATCTGTTGTAATCAATAAGTGGGATACAAGACAAGGATCACCTCTGTGAGGGAAAAAAAACCCATGTGTAAATTTCAATGAGCTACAACACACAGGAAGAGGGAAATATGGCCTATTCGGGCTAGACGGGGAGCACATTCATTCATCCTCTGATCATAGCCAATGGGGCTGCTGGAAAGACATACCATCACCTAATACAGCTCTTTACCATTCATCACCATTAGCTCGACACACTGAGGTCATTAACCCGGTGGGTCAAACAACGGGCCTAAAGGCAGGCACATGTCAGACGAGCTGAGATTAGCAAAGGAGAGCGGATACTGTGAGGCCTTCAGCGTCACATTACCAAGACATAGATCAAAAACACTGGGATGTCTTCAGCAGCTTGTCTGCAAACTCTTACATATGAGAGTGTGGTTCACAACCTGAAGCAATGCCACTGATAACGTATTTAAAATATGTTTTGATTACACCTAGGACAGCAAACAACTGTTTGTCCACATTTCTTGAATATACACTGATGTAATATATGTGTGCTCTCTGGACTTTATGTGTCTCTATAACATCTGGATAAATCATTATGGAGCAGCAAGGAAATAAACTTTGAACATGAAGTCACCTTCTTGAAGAGGACAACACTGTCCTTGGACACTTCAAACTTGGAGTAAACGGCATCGTCCGAGGTGATGGCAAAGGGAATGTCATCTATGGCTTCAGCTGCTTTTTCAAAGGCCTTGGCGTCAGCGGAGCTGGCATCCTACAGACACATGAAAACCTCAAGACAAAGCTCTGTGGTCCCCAATGATTAAAATGTCCTTCTTGTCCTTGAGAGATCAACACCATACCTTAAAGAAGCCGATGACTGCGACCTCATTGTCAGCGATCAGAGACTCTGCTTCGGTGACTCCAGCCAGGGTAGCGACGGCTGGGCCTGTGCGCTTCTTCAGCCAACTGACAATGTCATCTGCCTGCCTGCCAGCTGCCAGACAACAAAACACAATAACTCAATAACTCTGTGAATACACAGACATCATGAGCCGTGTGCAATCAGCTATCAGGCTTTGTGCGTATTAGAAAGTAGAAAGTAACAGTGACTGCAACTTCAACACTATGGTGCCTCAGGGGAGCAAATGCATGAATGAATTTGCATTTCCTCTGCTGACGACACACAAGGTACAGAGATACACCTTTCATACACTTCCTGGTGTGAAAGTTTTTTGAAAGTGGTAACAACTCGACGGCAAAAACACACCACTTCACTATTTCTGAAACCTCTAACTAACAGCTCTTACAACTTCAGATGACAATACAGAAGTGGCTCACTCATTTTCAGTTTCAAAGCCAAGCATCATGTTGCGTGATATTAAAGTATCACACAAAAATAAAAATCATCATGCCAGCTTCACAAGGCTACAAAAATATGTTTATCCTTCTTTGGAGTAAGACTGAAAGACTGCAATTAAACTGGACTTAAGACTGACCTGGCTGTCAGACTGAACCAGTGATGCAACACAGTAGCAATTTCACTTAGAAACACATGGCAATGAAGTGATACAGCAGTCGTTTTGGTGCAGTGCTGTGAGGTCTCAGGCAGCGCGTGGGAGACGGGTGTTTCTAGACTCGAGTCAGAGTAGTAATTTCCACCTACAAACCTTCCCAACATACTTTCCCCACCCTTCTAAACTGAGCCAGCAGAGAGGAGACGACGTGAGGAACTGCACATATCTGTACCGGCTCAGAGTTAGCATGGGCCGAACGTGCAGGGAAGGCCCAGCCCACATTTTGTCTCAGTCATGCTGCTGGAAGCTGGTTGGCTGACTTCCTGTTTATGCTGCAGATCATATTACCAGGATGAAGAAAGTGAACAGGGCTTGCTGATGGTTGTCAGATCTGATTTATTTTGCCATCTATGAAGCACTGCCTAACATTCTGGAGTAATATTCAGTCACTTCACTATGTTACTCGAGATTACATCATTTTGTGGAAAACAAAACTAATTCATGAAGGTGCACTGTACAGAGAAAAGCCAGGTTGAATAGCAGAGAAAAGGAACATTATATGATGTAATTAAGGAGCATAAGAACATCATAACGTCACTCTTAATTAATAACACACTTGTCTGCAGTACTGTATATAAATGGAGCTAATTTCCCATGACTCTAACTTTTAAGTAATCCCTATCTCATACAAGCACATCAGTTTGGATGAAAATCAGAATGAATGCTCACCAGAGTACTCTTTGGGAGACTCCTTCTCTCCACCCTTGAAGAACTTGATGGTGGGGTATCCCCGGACGCCATACTCTTGGGCCAGTTCGGTCTCCTCTGTGGCGTCCACTTTACCCAGGCGGACCTCTGAACCCTCGGCCTTCAGCATGCCAGCGGCCTTGGCGTACTCTGGAGCGAGGGCCTTGCAGTGACCACACCATGGGGCATCTGCAAGAGTATCAGGAGGAAATTTAGCAGGGCACACACAGAGGTTTTCATTGGTGTTGCTAAGTCATCTGATCACAGGGGTTGATAATTTGTGGCCCAAAAAATTCTTTAGGATGAATGAAATTCTATCTTCTCTTAGAATATTGCTGGAAAACAAAAGCAGGAGAAGAAAAAAAACATGACAAAGATGGAAGTGCAAAAAGCCACTGTCAGAATACACTGGTATTAAACAAGTATCTATTTGCTTTATTGACGAGCCAATACACAAAACTGACTACAAACTCCATCTATAAATGGCTAATTGTTCACAAAACATTCCCTTTTTAAATTGCATTTCATTGTAACTTAAATATCATTAGGTTTTGGACTGTTGCTCATAAAAAGCAAGCAGTCTGAAGGTGTCAGGTTGGGCTGTGGTAATTACATACACACACACAGTATTATCAAAAGAATTACTAATGATGAAAATAACTAAATTAAAGCCCTATATTGATAACATTCAGGATAACCTTTGGTGTAGTGAGTCTGCATCCTTGGAGTACTTTGAAAGAGACCTGTAATACCTACTGTGGTTTCATGGTTTATTTGTAAGTCATGGTTTCCAGTTGCACCTGTAAAAGTCTGGACACAAACTCCAAACAGATAATAAACCACATCGGGATTGACACGTCATATTGAATGCCCTGCATTGCATCATCTTCAGTTCTTGAAAAAGAACAAAACTTCCTTGTTCAGAACAGTCAACATAAAAGCACAGATGAACTTTTGTAAAGTACACGTCAACCTAGCTCCACATCGCAACTAAGATCCCGCCCACCTGAGACATACGTGGTCAAACAAAGACTTCATCCCTCCCATCCCGAGCTCATTGGAGAGTCTTCCCCACGGCCATCTCTGACTGGTCCGCTGGATTGCCACACAATATGAGAGCAGGTCAACAAGCTGACAAAAGTGTGCGGGATGGGCCTGCAGGCTATGAAGAAGTGGCTCACTCGAGCCTGCGGTGCGACACGAAAATTAATCCAAGAAAAAGAAATAAATTACTTACAGGCAGGAACTGAACTAAAATAAATAAAACGTAAGGGCTTCACGAAAACTGAAACTTACTGTATGAAACCACAGCAGCCAATCGAAAGTTAATAACCCCGCACTTAAGTGAGTCATCTCGTTAAGTTACTGTTTTCGCTTCTGGGTACAAGTGTGTTATTACAGCGTTATGCCGGCGCTAACGGTGATTTCTCAAAATGCAACATGATGAGCTGCTATTAGCTACCTTACCCATAACAATCTTAAGCTTTAGCTAACTTAAAGCAAGAACATGGCGACACCGGAGTTGCAATACGATTAACATTAGTGACAGTGGGGTGAATGTCTCATCCTCTCAACCATGAACATTTGGAGGATAGTCGTGCTAGCTTACGGTAGTCAAATGTAGTGGGAAATAGTCTGACAAAGAGAAAACGCAGGCTGATGAACAATAGCCGGTCCATTTTTGCACAGTTTCAACTACAGTGAAATAACTGGTGGGCAACTAGGTGACAAAGATTCACGCCTGGATGGAAAATGGATGAAGTCACGAGAGAGAGAGAGAGCCACTACGAGCGGCAACTTATCAGAAGTGTCAAAGTTTCATGCTAACATTGAGCCAAGCTTAATTTAGCTAGCTAGCCGGGCAATCGGTGAGCCTGCTCAAGACAGCTAGCTTTAGCTGGTGAGGTTTGTGTAGCTTTTGATACTTACAAAATTCAACCAGGAGGTTCGGGTGAGCCTCGAGAGCCTCGTCGAAGTTACTTTTCTTCAGCACCAGGACATCTTCTTCCTCAGCGATCTCAGCCCGGCTGGCCACAGCCAGTGTGCAGAGGAGCAAAAACTTCAACATAGTTGCCGTCGAGTATTCTTCCGGACAGGAGACGAGCGCTGCACACACGGTTAGCTGCGGTTTAGGTCGGAAACTGCTTTCAGTTTTCGTCTTTTTTCTTGTTTAAAGCTGGGAGAGTAGCTGGTATTTTGTGTGTACCGCTACTAACGTGGCATTGCACGCAAAAACCGGAGGGGTCAGCCGTAGTGCGCATGCGTATTTATGAGGCAGAAAGCAGTTCGTGTTGAAATGTGACTGGACCGCAGCGGAGTGCACCTGGAAGTGAATGTGCCGCGTACCCCGCTCTATGCTGGCGTGCCTCCACATCAGCCCTGACTGATAACACACGGCAGACACGGAAACCCGCGCGGACACATGAGTTTTTAAGCACCCAGCCGTCTGATATCAACACTTATTCATGTCTGTTTTTCAATACAGTTGCAATCACATTTGTGGCCACATCGTGAGGTATTATTTTCGATTATCCAAATGTGTAAAAACTATATTCTGTAAGTGAAATAAGCGAACTATGTTGCGACTTGAGGGTAAGTAACTGATGCAACTATGGGGGGGGAGAGGTGTTTGGAAATATAGAAGTTTTTTGTGTTTGCAAAGGGGACAGGTCAAAGTCTGAATGATTAGTATCACTTACACTGTAGTCACATGATGTTTGGACTAACAACTCTAATACAAAAACACTTGCACTCTATACATTATTATTGATATTACTATTTTCCTGTTGAAGTGGGCGTTAAAGGGTTAGCTCACTCAAAGAGCAAAAAACCCAAGGAGAGTCCCAGTGGGATTTATTTTATTTTACTTTTTTCTGAACTGCTTTTGTGTTCCCTTACAATATTTTTTGCATTCATCCTGATCAGGAACAGTGAGTGTGTTGCTCCAGTCCAGTTATAATATACTGCTGGTTTAGGTAAACACTCTGCAGATACGGCAGGAAGAAGAAATATTGTGACACTTTCCAGGATGTATTTATTGCTCACTGGTCCTTTGAAAAAGCTGGACTCTGACAGTATACAGCCACTGGCAGTGAGCACGGCTGCAGCTGCTCCACCTGGCTCTGCTGGCTGAAGATGTGGAAATGGTTAGTGCTCAGGCTGCGGCTGCATTTGCGGTTGTGTCTCTTAAGCTTTGTATATCTAACTGTACTGTGAGTGCTCCTTACTGCTCCCACTGACATGAGCCAAGAAAGCCTCACTTAGGCACAAGGGATTTAAACGTGTTACCAATATACCACAGGAGTTCAGGATCACAGCTGCTTCAATGCAACACTCGGCCAAGGTAACCATGCTCATTTACTGCACACATACACAACCCCTGCAAAGCACAGCGATGGCTGCAGTCATAATCGGCTACATCTGTCAGCATCAGCAGCAGTCGGTGAGAGAGCTGGGTCAACTAGCATTAGTTATGTTAGTTCAGTTATCTAGTCGGCTGAAATGACGCAGACTTGGCCTGTGAGAGTGCTCCCACTTGTGTTGTGGACACCAGTGGAGGTCTACTACACATTACATAATACTATATTATAATACATCTCAGCCTTCTGCTATGGATCAGAGGGAATGCAGAATATATCGTGACGTTATACAAAATATTGGAAGGGAAAGTGAAACCTTATGCGAGGTAACATGAAGTATTGCAAGGTAATGCAAAAGCAAAAAACTGAAGGAACGCAAACATATTTCAATGTGAATTATTATGAGGAAATACAAAAGTTTTTCAGCCACCTTGACCTTTCGGGGTAGCTGCAGGTGGTGTCATAGATTGTAGTTTTATTTGCCTTTTGAGAGACATCCTTAAGATGGATGGCTTTTTATTTTATTTCATTATTTAATTATTATTATTATTTGGTGGGCTCAAAAAAAAAAAAAAAAGGAAACTTGTCCTTGTTACTTTGGATAATCCACAAACACCTTGACAGCAGTTTTTAATTCCAATTTTCTGGTAGGAAGTAGCTTTAAAAATAATTGAATTAAATTTGATTTTTATAGCGCCAAATCCATATAAAGCTGGTACAGACCAAATTCTTTATCTACAGAGACCCAACGATTCCCTCATAAGCAAGCACTTGGCAACAGTGGTGTGGAAAATCTTCCTTTTGACAGGCAGAACCAGGCTGTGGGTGGGCGGCCATCTGCCTCGACCGGTGGGGTTAGAGAGAGACAGACAGAAATGCAATAACAGTAACAGTGACAGTTCTAATAACAGACTTTTAACTTTATGTAGTACATATAGCATAGTACATATAAATATGATATATTTATACATGTGATATATGTACGTACTGGGAACAGATAGTATATGTACGTAATACAGCACTATGGATTTAATGATAATGGAAGTATGACTAAAACATAAACATGAATTAAATAAATAAATAAAATATCTTGCAGACAAGTAAAACACACATGGCAAGATATCACTGGATGTAGATGTGAAAATGTGTGTGTGGCTGAGCCTAAAGTTACCTGAGCCACAGTCCATTTGTCTTCTTGGCTGAGCTGCCCCTCTGGTGCAAACAACAACATATATATATATATATACACAAACCTGTACAAAACTCCAAGTAACAAAAACAACAACAAAAATCTGTATCATATTGAAAGCATAATGTCTGTTTGATATGTCTTGTTGTGTTAATGTCTGTATATTTTGGTGCACCTATGTCCATCTAATTTGTGTAATTTGTCACCTGCTTGTACTGTCACACTGAGAAAAAAAGAAGAAGAAGAGGGGTCATGGTTAAAGGTCAATGTGTATGTATGGTGGTATAAAAAGTAAAGAAATTTAAACTTACTGAGTGCAGAACATTTTGGAATCAAATATGCGCTATGTGTGAGTAAAGACAAAACTCTTAAACACACACGCACACACACATACACAGACAACAAAACGGGCAAAGAATCGAGACATACACTCAGTTGGCAGTTTATTAGGTGAGATTATTAGCTGAAAATAATGCACACTAATGCAATAAATCCCACATTTCTGAAGGTTATAATGCTCATGTTTTTGTTGAAACTGTCCTAGAGAGGTGTCTAGTGTTATACTGACAGGTACGGGTGTAAGCTAAACAACAGAAACATCTCTGTATAATGTAACACAGTTCAGCAGCACCACGAACTGCAGTCTCCAGACTGATCACAGCATGTACTGGTAAAAAAAAGCTACTTAAAAATGCATCTTTGTGTGATGCTAAAAGAGGACACAGAGTGCCAAATATTCAGGTTTTCAGGCTATTTTTTGAATTTGTAACATGTGGTCAGTGAACAGCGGTGCCTGGCTGATGCTTCAGTGGACGTAAGACAGAAGAGCCTGAAGGCCTCTATCATCACAGTGACTGCATCATTCTTCATGTATAGAGTGTGCTGTATAGAACTGTACAGAGCTGTACTCGTATAAGTCTAATGGATCAGAGGACTGTTTCAAGTACCAAGACTTACATCAAAAGCAAGCTTGAATATGATTACTCAGGGGCAGATGTTTTGGAATTAAACTCTTTGGCAATATTTGGTCAGATTTCATGCAGATGGGCATCAAAGTGAGAGCAGGATCAAAAGTTGGGCCAGTTTCCTGGCAACAAGCTCTTCTGACTGAAACGTTTGGTAAATTAGTATTCATCCTTAGCTCCCCTCTACATCTTCCACATCTCTGATGTTGAAACTTTTCTGAAATGTCATATCAGGTTGCCATAGAATCATAATTAATCATAATTAATCTGTTAAAGTCACTAATATTATGTTTAGCTGCAGTCTTTATGCACAGGGTTGTCAAATAAATGACAGCAGCACTCTGTGGACTGGTGTTTGCTTTAGCTTATATATATATGTGTGTGTGTGTCTGTGCTTATGCAGTAACAGTATTTGCAAAAGAAATACAGTGTATACTGCAGTCTTTAACATTTCTTTCCAGCAAGAAGAAAAAGACAAATGGCCTCCCTCTGTTTCTTAAATGAAAAGCATACACGTGATCATGACCAGAGCTCTGCCAGCTGATAGGCTGAAACATTTTGACAGTTTGTCACTGTTGCACTTACTTTGTCCACATCCTCCAATCTGTCACACTAAAGAAATCTTCATGCCAAAATAAGACCCATAGCACATCATTTAACAGTTGACAGTTGTTGATATTACTAAATTCAAACAAACTGTTAAGTTTAAATTACAACAATTAATTCTGGTGAATTTTGAATTTTAATTCACAAACTCTCAAAGTTTTTTTTTTTTTATTTACAGCATTTACAATACAGTGTAGTGTGTGTGATGCTGGTGAGGGGAGAGGCTATTTGTTTTATCAAGGGCAATTTTTAAGTGCAAATATTGCCGACTGCTGCTACTTCATGTCATTATTTGTTTAACTTTTATATAATCAGGCAGGTCAACCCTGAACAGTCTGCTGCATGATACTGATACTGATATGTCAGTGTGCTTTGCAGTGAGTAGACCATTTCTTACAAGGTGCATGGAGAAGGAAAGCAGTCTTGACACTGTAAAGCTCAGCTGTAATTCATGGTGTCCTCATCATTGTGAATCCTTTCACATGCAGTAGTCATGTGGTCAGTCATCTTTTTAGATCCATTAACATTCAATCAGCAGCATTTTAAGGATCTAGCTGGTTGAGGTAGAGCTAATTTTACACTTACTAGTGTACTACTGATATGCAGCAACACTAATCTACAGCCATTTGAGCAGCTCTGTGATACTGTGTTCAGGCACTGTGGAGCTATGAACTGAACATTAATGTCAGTATGCTAATATTTGCACAGTGTCAGTGCTAACACATTGAAGTTCAGCAGGTGCAATGTTAGCCACCTAGTTTGTTAGCATCGTAAGATTTCAAATTTGCTCCAACCACAAAATACAGCAGACACTGATGGGAATGTCATTCGCTTTGCAGATATCTAGTCAAAGCAAAGCACTGGACAAAGTAAATGTTTGAAATGATAATGACAAAAGATGGGAAGTTTAGAGATCAGCACAATCCTGAGGGGAACATGAAAGTCCATCCAGTATTTGTTGAGATTCTTCAGTTTGGCACAAAGTCATGGCCCAACCAAGCCCAACTGAAAGACAAGAGCTGTGCCTCTAGCATGGCTGCAAATGCAACATATTTGACAACATAATCACGTTTTTAGCAACAATCTTAATCTGCAAAGTAACTATTAACTATAGCTGATTTGAAGTTTAAACTCACATTTAATAAATATATTCAAGTAACTCAAAATTGTGCTTAAGTGGAGTACTTTACAGTTTTACTTCCAGCTCTGTGGATTCAAAAGAAGCTTTATCAGCTCTGTGTTTTTCCTCACTGGGGATCAACAACAGGAGATTCTGAGCTGCACTGAAGGATGTAGAAAGCTGGCAAAGAGGACATTTTAATTGTTCGAATGAATGACTGCACTGGGAAGTTCAGTAATAAGCTGGATGGATTCAGAGCCGGAGGACAGCATGAAAGACGAGGACACACTGATGGACATACACAGAGCTTGAACTCGTGTTTTGACCATTTGGATGAATTCAGGTCATTAAAGCTTAATGGGATTTTAATAAGGATGTTGGCAGAGATACAGAGAGAGGAGAGAGGAAGATGAATATTCACCTGAAAATCCATTTGTTCAAAAAAAAAAAAAAAAAAAATACTGCTGTTGCCATGCCAACACTACCAGTTGAAGCGCCTGGAGTCCTTGAGGTTATCGGAAGCAGGACATTCAATTACATGCCACTCTGAATATGACGTGAGTTCATCATAAACACTGTGGACAGTGATGTCATAGCTGAAATTAAATGTATCTTTAATAAGAACATTGACATGGCAGACAGGCTGTCCTTACCTGTGGGATTAGGTGTGTTCAGTGCTGTAAAGCGTGAGCGTGTTGTTGTTTAAGAGAATACGTTGGAGCATACATTTGTGAATCAGCTGCCTGACAGAACACGTCTGTACTTTCCACAACACATTGGTGCCACATCACTTTTTTTTTTTTTTTTTTTTTTTTTTTACCTTTATTACAGAGCCAGGAATAAAGCAGAATGTTTTTTGTTTTGTTTTAAGAGGATGCAGTGAGATTGAATCATCTGTGTGTGGCCGTGTCACACAGAGCTAGGTGCTTTCAACAATGCAGTTGGGCATATTGTGATCTTCAGTAATGTTCAGGTAGGACGAGTGAATCCTGTCTGAGTCTTACTTTAAAGCTGCATTAATTAAAAGATGCTGAAAACACAATGCAGACATATCCTCACCTCATTAAGTTGTTCTGGTGAATGTGCGAGAAAACAGCTGCCTAATTAAACACCGAGCACACAGAGAGCAACATAAGAATTCCTTGAGTCAAATATTTATTAAACAGTTGCTTGTTGTTGTTGGAAATGAGATAAGATTAGATAAAATAAAACTTTAATGATTCCATGCCAGGGAAACTATATATATATGGACATTAAATGCAAAAGAGTTTAAAGGATGTCTTAGTTTCTCAATAGAAATTTTGGAATTGCACAGGAGTAAGTTATGGATAATTAAATACTGTGTTTTGTACTAAAAAAAACAAAAAAACAAAAAAACATGTAATATTGCACGTAGATAAGGTTGATGAGAGCAGAGCTGGAGAACCAAAACAATGAGCTAAAAGCCACTAAAAGCCTTCGCAGAGTTGGATAAGCTGTGGGTTCATCACTACAACTACACCCTTCACATTACTCATAGTCATGTGATTATTTTTAATATAAAAATCCTGATGATTCAGCTTTAATGAACCACAGATGGGCTACTATAAACTCACACTGTATGGGGTTATTAAGTACAAGAAAAGAATATTATATCGATCTAAGACTTCTAAGTCTTTCAAGGATGAGCTGCCACCAAAAGTTGCACACAAAACCAAACAACAAATATCAAACATCTTATAATTACAATTTAAGCAATTATTAATGACACTGAATAATCAAGGGTCAAAATTAAAATAAACAACAACAACAACAACAACAAAAACTAATGATAATACATTTGTGGATAATCTCATATTAACAAAATGTGGTTTGTCTGTTGCACATGTGACTGTGATGTACTTCAAATGTTCTTGGTCGTAGGCTATTTTAGCATGTTTTCCTTCAAATATTCATTTTCTTTCTTTATTCCTGCTAAATGTAAAGCTTGCGTCATTTTTAATGTTAAGTTCATGCGATATCATGAGAGGTGACTTTACAGAATATTCTACAGAACTTCAATATTCTGCCACAAGATGGATCCATGAGACACCAACACTGAAAACAAAAGTGAAGGGGAAGAGAATGATTTCCATTGTTGGTGCAATGGTGCCCCCTAGTGATGAATACTGGAGAAATCACACTACTGAAATATGTATTGACTGAAACAGTCACCTCTAATGATTGTTGTGTGTGTGTGTGTGTGTGTGTGTGTGTGTGTGTGTGTGTGTGTGTGTGTGTGTGTGTGTGTGTGTGTGTGTGTGTGTGCGCGTGTGTGTGTGTGCATGTGTGAACAGTGCTGAGGAACAACCCAGAGTATGTCGATGCTAACATTTGAATTCTGAATGAATCAACATGCGTGACTACACAGCATCATGAAAGATAAAAATCTGATCAAAGACATATATATAGATTTTCACATAAACACTGATTCAGTTACATAATGGTGAATTACATTTGGATCATCTTTCTTTCCATGTAACAGCTACACTGTGTATATTATCCACTGCACATGTACGGAAATGTATAAAAATTATTAATTGTTTTTACAATTGATACCTGATATGATGAAGGCAAATGACAAGGTAATGCAAAATGCAAACCAATGAAGAAATGTATATCCTTTATGCGATATATCATATTAGTGTTATAAACTGTACATCTACATATCCTCAGGAGACAGAATCAACCCAGTGCAACACACATGCAACTTACAAACAATATAACCACAACCATCCAGGTCAGGTCCAATAGACCAGCTGGGCTGCACATGTTCACATGAATACACACACCAAGGCACTACATATGCTGCACATAACAGTATATCTATTTATTTTTCTACTCTTCATTCCTCTTTCCCATCCCCCCTCCTCTGCAATTCCAATGTGTCTGTTCCAATGCAAATACAAAATAAAGACACTCAAGCTTCAGTTGAGAAAGATGACTTCCTGATGACGGTGATAGCCGAGTCATTTTCTGCTTATCACATTTCTTTTTAGATGTCATATCATGACCCGCCTCACACAAGAACAACACAGTGGCAAACACAGTAAAGATGTGTGACAAGCGTTTATTAAGAAGCAAAAATATTTACAGCTTACTTGGCAGTCAGTCATTTCACTGATTGGAGAGCGTGCTCCGTAGAGCTGACAAAAACAGAGGGAAACACAGCTTTGTGGGAAGACAAGAAGGCTAATCCACAGGCACCGGCAGGTCCTGGTAGCTGTTGACCTCTGGATAGTAGTGATCGGCCTCAGGTTGTTCACCGTTGAGCTCAGCGTACTCTACTGAACCCTGCTGACACACAAAGCAGAGCCATTAAACACACAGCTCATTCATTTATTGTTCTAATATTTAGACCCTGGCACGTAAGACGTCAGTGGTGTCTCTAGGTAGGCAGACTGTGATGATCAAAAGCATCGCAGGATGAGGTTAGACTTGAACAAGAGCACACCTTTCCTGATGTGGTAAAACCTGTGCAAAATAATTTCTCCTGCATGAGTTCAAGTTTTGACATAATACAAATATCAAATCACAATAAGATGACCATCAGGCCAAACCTCTTGACCTGCCATCATGAAGATACACTGATGAAAGAAGTAACCATTTTTAGAACATGATGTCACATCCTTAGTTTATTATTTCAAATTCCTCTCTTCAGCTGCCTCCAACACCATGTAGGGACAAACAGCGCAGTCAGGAGCAGCAGCGATTAAGGCAGGCTGGGGGACAGTGTTCTGGCTGAGATGGGCTTGGAAGTAATTTGACTGGGCCACAGCACTGATCTGAGCGGGCGATAAGGAAGGAAGCCCCAGCCCAAATTCCTTTGTTCTTGTCTGGAAACTTTGACAGCAGTTTCCCTCTCATTCTGCATCGGCCTGCAAACAGTCACTGTGACCAGGAGGCAGCGCGGATAGCAGGATGGTTTTATTAATTCAGTGCATAAGTAACATACATGAATAACAGTACTGTATGAGAGGTATTTAAGTTGTTGTTCAAGTGAATTTGGAGGAAAAGTTTTATCACCATTTCATATGAGTGAAATCAACAGTAAATCAAATTTGGTCAAAAAGCTTTTATCATTATTTGTCATTTCCTTTCCTTTCAACACTCCTTAAATAACCATGAACTGGATGACGGAGAATCTTTCCTTTAAATACTACATACAGGACAAAATAAACAGTAACCTTGTGTAAAATGTAAAGATTTAAACAGTGAAGCATTTCCTGTAGAGAAGGTGTGTGATTATGACCGGCTGGATTTCTTCAGAAGTTTAAAATGATATGAAAACTCATTGTAATGTAGTATCTGGATTATATAGCAGTAAATGACAGTTCATTCCGTTATAATGAGTGCATTCACAGTTAATCAGTGTGCACTAGTGGCTTTTCTAAAACATAGTGTTTTTTAAATTGGCAACAAGCAAAAAAAAGCACAGAGGTATAACGATACTAATGCTAAAGAATGAGAAGAACATGAGTGTGATTGTGCTGTGAATTACTCACATAGTTGTGGTGATCAGCAGCACCTAAAGGAAAAAGCATCACAGGTTAATGTGTGTGTGTGTCTTGCTCACTCCCTGTCTGACCTCAGTTATTCATTAGTCACTTGACAGTTATGACGACGTGGCTGACCTTGCTGACTCACTTGTCCCTCCCCTGCAGAGGCCTTTGTTTCAGCCCGTATAGTTTAAGTCAACAAGTCCAGTCACTATTGTCTGAACCATTATTTGGAATATTCCCTCTCGCTCTTACACATGTTTCTCTCAACAATGCAGGACTCTTTTGTCACTGTTGAACAGGAAACATGAGGACTCAGATGGACTGCTTGATAGACACAACCAGTGTCTGGCTGCTGTTCCAATGACACGAAGATCTTGCCAGGAGTAACAGGATATGGTCACAGTTGTGCAGTTGGCGTGGGTAAACTACCCAACCATCAGGGAGCGTTCCTTAGAAATGATATACTTGTGTGTGTGTGTGTGTGTGTGTGTGTGTGTGTGTGTGTATATATATATATATATATATATATATATACGTGTGTGTGTGTGTGT
>JBBMOE010000037.1:2126995-2297990 GCA_037975065.1 Chaetodon trifasciatus
TGTGTGTGTGTGTGTGTGTGTGTGTGTGTGTGTGTGTGTGTGTGTGTCACTAATCCATCAGGCTTCAGTCAAAGTATTTAAAGCTGCATTCACTGATATTTTGTTGCAACCTGGGGGGAGTGCAATGAGTTGAAGACACAACAGTGATATATTATCATCTAGCAAACATGCCTATTTCTACATTAAACAGAGAAAAGCAACATTTTCATCAGTTAGAAGTCGTATTTCTGTCCACCAGTCCAAGTCCAGTTTTCACTCTCCTTTCAGCTCTGTTAAGGTTTGCACCAACTCTTGAATGAAAGATCTCTTATTGTCCACTAAAGTCTTCAATATGTTAACTTAGCAAACTACTAACTTTGTGGGCAAGTATAGTGTATAGTTTTTCACTTCGCTTCACGCCTGTTGTGGCTAAAGACGAGGCTGATGAGAACAGAGAGAAAACCAAAACAATGAGCTTAAAGACGCTAAAATGCTCCGCAGAACTGAAGGGAACTGTACAGTTGGGTGCTAATTCTTTGTGGGTTTGTCACTATGAGCAACCACTTTTGCAATTCCATGCAGTTATTTGATCCATTGTTAATATAAAAATATCATTCGGTGCAGCTTTAAGGATGTTAAACTCACCATGTGGAGAGTTTTGGAGCTCGCTGTACACTGTGTCTGTGCCTTTTCTGAGTGGGACTGTTAATGTAAAAAGCAACACATTAGCCTGCTTGAATATCAAAAGACAAAGTTTAGCAGATACTGTCTGTTTGATCTATCATTAACAACGTCTAAAAATAGGGGGGTTGTGTGACATTCTGTCATTGCCATCTCTGACCCGTCGGGACCTTCAGCACAAGACCATAACGAAGAGCGGGCCAGTATCAGAAACGAGCCCGGCAATTAGCTCAACCCTTCCTGTTTATAAGGTCTGCAATGGCTGTGGAAACCCCAGCAGTTATCCTAACATTTACAGTAACTTGGAGATGTGTTAATCATGGGTAATTAGGCCCCTCCCAGGATGTGCCCATATTATCAACTATAAAGGAATGTGGGCAAAGCAGAGAAAAATTTTTTGGTAAAGATGTTTGGGATAGAAGAGGAGACTGAAAACGATGGTATGAGATGGCCTCCAAACAGTGTCATTTTAGGTTTTGTATGGGTGGAGTGTTTACCTCTGGCAGGATCTACTGGCCGGGGATGCACCACCTCAGTGTACTCCACATCAGGCTCGCTGGACACCACACTGCTCTCTTCGTCATTGGTTGCATCTTAATAAATTAACAAAATTCTCTGTAAAACGTTCTATTATTTCAGTGAGGGCATCTTTTTCTTGAAAAGCTCATTTCATTTCAAGTTTCACAAACAATCCTCATTCATCTTGAGGTCTACTGAGCAGCCTTTTCCAGAGCTTTCAACCAAATGATTACTGTTTATGCTACAGACCATTAGTTTGTGATAGTTTTAGTTTAGTTAGCTACTATTTCAAAGGGCCTGTCATGCTTAACATGCACAAGAAATGCTGAAAGAGCAATGGATGAAATTATAACTTCTGAACAGACTAATCTCCATGACATGTTAATAAACTGCCCAGTGATGAAGTGAACCTTGAGTGGGGATTAGTTGGTGAAAATCCTGTTTTCTTGTCTTGTCTGCTTCTTACAATGGAACAAGCTGAATTCATTAAAAAAAAAAAAAAACCTCAACCATAGTCAGTTTAATGCACTAGTTAGCAAGCTTCAGGTAGATATTGCTCTGCACATTTTGAGTAAATAATATATTGAGTATATACTGGGAGATATTACAAGCTCAGCTTACCAGCATCAGGTGGTCGCTTGCTCCACACGCTGACTTCAGCTCTGTCCACCTTCACTTTGAAACACAGAAAGACAGACATCATGTCATAAAGTGGCTGCCAATCCCAGACTTTAATTAAGTTGTAAAAAAAAATCTGCATTGATTAGACAAAAACATACCTTAATAGGTAATTGGCAGTAAAATCACAAATTACAGAGCCACATGTATGAATATTTTCTGACTTTTTGGGAACTTATTTGCTTTCTTCACAAGAGTTACATGAGAAGAGTCATACCACTCTTATATCTTTATGCTGAGATAAGCGAACCATCTCCTGGCTGTAGCCTCAGACCTTACAGTCAGATATGAGAATGGTTTCAGTCATCTCATCTTCTTGGCACAAAAATGATTCATTTCCTCAAAATTATACTCTGTTCTAAAAGCAATAACAGGGAAATGAGAGACACTTTCTGTGGTACAACTAGCACATACAGAAATTTTCCACTGCCTTGTGCACAATAGGCTGTTAGTTCAGCAGCGGCTGCACAATAACTTCTGGCAAAAACAACTTCCCATTGCAACTTCCTAGTTGGTAATGCAATCTCACACACAGCTCAACCAGGCTTATGTGATTCATTTCCTCCACCTGCTGCATGTATTCAAACTTGTCCACCCCCCGAAAGCCACCAGTTTTATCACCACTATCCCCCCCAACCTGCTCTGTGCCAGCATAGGAAGTCTCTTGCGGACTCTATTGTTTCAACTTTTCAAGGAAGTCTCTGCTGCGTTTTCCTTTTTCGGGAGCAAATCGACTTCATGTTATGTTGGTATTGTCATGGACTTGTGCTTAGGACTGCTGCACAATCCACTACATGTTGCAATGGAAGATTAATGCATTAATGCAATGATATTAATAAGCATGTGGACTTTGCATTTTGCGCAGTATAATTTTTTTTTTTTTTTTTTGCATATCTAGCCTCAGATACAACAGCTGGAACAAAATAAATGGTACTGACACACTTCTAAATAAAACCATTGTCTTTATTCTATATGTGTCTCTTCCAATCAGTCAAGGGATCAACCAAAAATATATACAAACATTTCAGTGATAAAATGTATATACAAATCAGTCTGTCACCAAACCCATTTAAACATGCACATCAGACAAACAGAGCGGTTGCAGCAGTAAAGGACATGAAACCACACGGACATGGTGAACGAGGAAACAAAGGACAAGGACAGTAATGTTAAGTATAAAATCAGAGGCCATCTAGATTGCAGGAGGAGGGGAGAGGGAGCAGCGGGTCCTGGTTTATATTTTTCATACCACGCTCCTCCTTTTCACTGAGACAACTCATCATCATCAGTGAAGAAAGCGTCCAAATACTACAATACTCGACATCACAAACAGGATTACTGCTCTCACAGTCCTTCGCTTAATTTGATTCAAGTCCTGCCCATCGTGGGGCATCTCTACACTGTGGCTGGGATACTGTAGCTGCTCCTGTTGCTGATGTCATTGGGAAGTGATGCCGCGCTATCTCGCACCCCATTGGTCACTCTCCCCTCTGTGCCATCATAGAGTGGTGCTGCGTCTGGAAGAAGATGATAATGGGCGCTCTAAGCAGTTTGCAACAATTGACATTCAATGCCATGTACTAAACTGAGCTACAGCAGCTTCTTCCTGCGTAAGCACAGCTTGTAACTCAGAGAGTTGACTTCTGACAACAACTGCTTCCTAACAACAGCCTACTTTTCCTGCCTCTGCAATGCCACCTACTTAAACACAATGTACATGCAAAAGAGTGAGAGACAGACAAAGACAATATGCTCACATGTACATGTTGTGCATGCACATAAACTTGAACAGGATATCTACAACTGGAAAGCAATGTAGACAGTTAAATAAACAAAGGTAGCCAGGTCACCATAACATGAACCCTGCATGCATATTAGAACATAGATCATGGGATGAAAACGGATTGCTGTGGCCACAACAGGAAACATGCTGTGACGGTTGAGGCAGGAGAAATGACTAATGGCTGTTAAGATGATGACTACTGAGGACAGTCAGTGGTGCATAGAAAAGTAAAACCAAGCTACCTGTGGCTGCGTTATAAACCTCTGTGTCGTGGGTTAGATTCACTGTTAAAGAGTCATCTGATTTAGGGCTCGAAGGCTTTCTGAGAAATGGTGAAAATAAAGTCAACTTGGGCAGTGGTGAAGTCAAGGAAAAATCTAGCAAATGCCAAAATGATCTAAACCTCAAATAGTATATGCGACACACTCTGATGCAAGCTAAAAATGCACTTCCATGACCATACCGGTGGTTTTGCATGTTGTAGACCATTAAGGTGACAAAAAAATAAATAGATAAAAGGGGGTCCACTCATCAAAACATTGCACCATTGTGGCATTAGAGGTCAACAATTCCACAGGGCACCTTTAAGGGGAGATTTTTTTTTTTTTTTTTTTTTGTATTTTCTGTGTTTTCCTGCATTTTTATTCAGCCAAACAACTCTTTTTGTTTAAAACACGACATCTATCTACCAATAAGTATACATACAGAATATTCAATGTACAATTAGTTCTTACTGTATCACTGTATTTTTAAATTAGGTTTTGTTTTTCACCTACTTTATCTATTCATTAGTTATTCATATGATTTGGCTACACTGCAATTTCCCTTGGGGATTAATGAATTAGTCCAATAATCTAATTCAAAGGAACAGTTTGACCTTTTGGGAACTGTTTATTTGCTTTCTTGCTACATTAGATGAAAAAATGAATACCTCTCTTGTGTATGCTCAACCCAAAGCTGTGAGTCTGGAGACGGGTGGACCAGTAAAAAAATTTGCCTACCAGCATCTCTGGTCTCAACATCTCTTCACTAATTAACACATTAAATAACCCTAAAAAAACTTAAGTTAAAAAAAGGAAGTCACTGTGCGGTAAACAGACAACCAGCTGAGTAAATGAGACAGCAGGTCACCTTTTGGAAAAGCATTACCAAGTAATATTTAACTAAGTACTACCTTAAAAGACAGGAAATCAACATAAAAACTTTGAAAAAAAGGTTGTACTTATGCAACGTCTATGTGCTTTTTACAGCACAAACATGCAAAACAACCAGTGTGTTCTTAAGGTTATAAATAACAGAAAAATAACACTCACAGGTCCTCAGCCATCTAAGCCAGCTAATAAAACTGGATACACTGTCACTAACTTCTATGGTATCTGTCACATTCAGAGGAAGCAAACAGTCGAGCCAACTCACACTGACAATTCAGCAGCTGCTTCTCTTTTACCTACAATAAGAGAGGAGAGGTGAGAAGAAGAGCAGGAGGAAGTAGGTGGAGGAAGGCTGGTTTTCATACATGGTTATAGATATAAGAGGCCTGACTTGCTGGTGGACTGTAGGTCTCTCTACCTCTGTTGGATCTGAAGTACAGCACAGCAACCACCAACAACACCAACAACACGACCAGACTGAACCCCCCAATCACAGCTTTCTTCCACAACGCCAGTTGCACTATGGAGAGAGAGACAGAGACACACAGAAAGAAAGGAAAGTCAGCGACAAAGAAAAACACAAGGGGAAAAAGGGGGAGCAGATACAATGGGACAGGATGACAAACATGGTTGAAGACAGAGACAGGCAGAGAAACAGCAGCAGGTCACAAAGGTCAAAGTAACAAACAAACATTTCTGCTTCATTTTGTTGCAAAGCTTAATGTATTCCCTGACTAGGCCCTCTCTTTCAGCTGTGAGGGACTGACTCATTAGCCTGTTGTCTACAGCTGTGTTAGAACCTTAGATTTTTATCCTTGCTAGCAGCATGGCTCAAGGGACAGCAATGCCGGTGTGCAGTTGGTCAATTAGTTAATTATTTGGTCCAGACCAAAATATCCACACGACTACTCCATCGACTGCAGTGAAATTTGGTGCAGGCATTCGTGTCCTCCTCAGCACAAACTGCACTCTCTTTGGTGACCCCCAGACTTTTCATGTAGCACCATTGTCAGTTCAAAATGTTGTCCACTACTTTACTTTATGGCCAAATACCTGAAAAGCTGATAGTTAGATGCTAATTAGCAAAACATTATACCTGCTAAACATCAGTTGGTTAGCATTGTCCCTGTGAGCTTGTTAGGATGCTAAAATGAGAATTGAGCCATGCTGTGCTAAGTACAGCCTGACAGAGCTGCTCTGGCTCTAAAGCCTTGTTTTAATATGTCTTGCAAGTTGCGCAACTTTATGGAAGTACAATACTAAATCACTGTGTCACTGTATCAGTGCAAGTCAAAGCTGCAATACAAACACACTGTCTGTGCCTGATGTTATCTAGCTGCACTGAACACCAAAGGGTACACTGGCTGGTTGTGGGGAATAAATACAAACTGTTAAGAGAGTGAGCAATCAGAAAGTTACTTCATACTAGATGTTATATGGAGGAGAATCACTGCTGCACTGACCTCTGTACGTTGTACATTGTTCAACTTTTCTATGCAGCTGTTGCATTGCATCAGGGTGGTGGAAGTGCAAGCAAGCTTGTTGGTAAAAGGTAAAGGTAAAAACATGACTTTGTGTTTAAAGGTGGGGTGAGTCATACTGGAGACTGGAGCAAGATTGTTGATATTGCCATCTCTCCTTCGTCACAATGTGATCACATGTGATGCCAGATTTACCGCCCCCCTCGCTTCCTCCATTTCCTTCCCCTTGTCACATGCATGAGCATGAATGCATGAATACCACCTATTGCTGATTGGCCAGAATAGTGTTGGGGCTCCATCTGAGACACCTCATTTGTTTCCCATTTACAGAGCCAGGGCTGTGTACGAAAACTGGATTTTTGTTTTTCAACACACACACAGAAAGGACAGCTAGCAGACCGTGAGGAGATATTCACTGAATTTCAGGGATCAACAGTCTTTCTCCAGGATGACACACCTGATCTTTAATCTGAAGACACCTTAAGAATTCCATTGCCCTCCCTAAGTAGCCAGCTGAGAGTCTGGGGCTAAATTATGTTTCTTTACTTTTTGTTAAGTCTCTGAGGGACCAGTAAATGGTTGTTATGTATTGCTGGACTCACTCGGGTCCCTACTGAACATAAATCCCATTAGACTCACCTTCTATGATGACCGGGTCACTGGTGATGACGATGTTGGCGTGGTTGACAGCCTCGCAGTAGTACTTGCCACTGTCCTCTTTGGACAGCACGGGGATCTCGTAGCTTGTGTGGTTCAGGTTGGAGGTTGTGCTGTACACCGGCTGTTCAGTGCCTTCACGGTACAACTTAAAGGTGATGGGCGGTGTGCCTAGAGTGCTGCATATGAGGTAGAGGTAACCTCCCTCAGAAATTTCTTGTGAGTTGGAGAGGAAGGTCAGAATCAGGTCTGTGAGAGGCACTGGGAGAGGAACAGGCAGAGGAAAAGAGGTGGGATTAGTCAGTCAGTTTTATTGTTTCATTAAAGTATACAAAAACTTAAACACCCTTGTGAAATATGCTTTTGTTGATGAGAGGATCAATACCACTCTCATGCTTGTGTTGTAAATATGAAGCTACCACGAGCAAACTGGTTAGCTTAGTTTAACAAAAATCCACCTGCCATCACCTCTAAAGCAACTAAAGCTCTAAAGCTTTACCAGGCACATGTGACAGTGGTATCAATCTTCTAATATGTCACTAATCACTAATCATGTCAAACAGATAAATATACTAGTTTTGAATATTTACCTACGACAGTAGCATTGAGTCTTTTACTGAGCAGGCCTTCCTTGTGACTATTCTTTGCCTCGCACATGTACTTGTTTATCTCATTAGTGTTGGTGATGTTGACTGTGAAGAGAGCTTGCTGAAAAGGCAGCTTGACACTGGTTGTGCTCAGCGGGGTGTAATCCTTCAGCAGGGTGTAGTTTATTGGCAGGCTGCCGGTGTCTGACTGACAGAGGACCTTAAAGGGCTGTCCCAGGACTGCCCTGCCAACCACCGAGATCTTTGGAATGGAGACAGCAACTAAAGAGGAGAAAGAAAAAAAGCAAACTGACTCCCTGTGGACATAGTCCATGAAGCAACAACAAAGGGCTTGTTCAGACATGGAACAAGTAACCAAGCTGGCTTTATGCCTTTTGTCATTCTATGTAAACACTCTTCACAGCTTTATTCAGTTACTGTTATTGAAAGAACCACAACACTCGCATGATATGTGGCACCTGGTACTGAAGAAGGAGCACCGTCACTTCTGGAGAACAGTGAGTTGAAAGGTACGATGACACATATGAGGAAGTTTCTCTGTTCTCTCACAGGCTGCATCAACGGTGCATTAAAAAACTTATTTTGCCTGTGAAGTCTTAATTAGTGGCCATCGTGAACGTGAGAGGTTCAGTTAACGCCACCATTCTCTCACAATCAATCCCAGAAATAAATCTCATCAGTGTCATCATAGCAAGAAGAAAATTCTGCTGCCTTTTTATAATTTTTGACAAAATTACAATAACTTGGGCCTTAAAACTGCGGTAATAGATGTGTTTGGCCAGTTTGGGGACAGAGGAGACTAGCCGTGAAGACAATTTTGACATATTATCACCTTTTAAATTGATGTGGAAAACTTGTTGGCCAACAGTTGTGTATTTGTACATCAAGCTGTTATGGAGTGACATTAGCATTCATCTGGAACCATGTTTTAGCCTCCAGGTGTAGTCCAGTATTCACTCTTCTTCGAGCTCTGTTTTGGCCTCTACTAACTAAGGGAAATAACTATTTTTTCAGCTGCTAAATACTCCACTATGTTCACCAGCTAGTCGCCAGTGAAAATAATAAAAAAATCATAACCTTATAGGAGAATCTCTTCAACAACTTACAGTGTTTTGTAGTTTATCTAAGTGATTTTATTCTTTTTGTGCTTAAGAGATGATAATTGGCAGATAAACTTTAACAGCGCACGTGATAAGACAAAAAAGACACATTCAGCTCACATTTAAAGGAATGTCTAACTTTCCAGAAGTTTGGGAATTATGCTTGTGCCAACCTTCTCATTTAACTCTTACCAAGAGAGTGCATTCCTGAAAATCTTGAACCATTTCTTTGATCTTATGCTGCAGCAGCCTTTACATTAACATTAATGTTGCTATAGGTCTGACTTAGAGAGAGGGCCATTGTGATGTTTATGGAAAAGTGAGGCCAACGTGTAAAATTGCTGACGCATTTACATAATGAGGCTTAAATCCCCTCTAAATTGGTGTATTAAAATTTGCACCTGAAAGCGACATCAAGTCATTTTACCTTTGGGACGTACAGTCAGGGTTTCACTGTGTTTCACGACGCCCTTGGCTTGAGCGACACAGGTATAGTTGAAATCATACAGCAGGGCCTTGCCAAAAAATACTCCGTTGTCCTTGGACATCAGGAAGCTTTGGGGTGGATCAAGACTGTAAGTCAACTCTCCCTTGTTGAGTCTTTCAGAGGCGTAGCTCTCACTTTTGCAGGTTAGTGTCATATGGTCCTTTTGAAAGACTTCAGCTGGAGACATGGTGAGAGTGGGCACTGAAAACAGCTCTGTGGGTAGATGTCAAAAACAGGACAAGTCATCGTCTGCATTGATGTCATTTAATAGTGTAAATGTTGATAGGTGTGGAGCTTTGTACTTTTCCTTTAACATCCAACATTTCACTATTTAGAAACTTGCTGGAAACCAGTGACATTAGCTTAAGTACATGAAGTGGTGTTTGCCTGCTGCACATGTTAAGAGAACAGGAGCCCTCCTTCTGGAAGTTATATTAGTAACATAAGAATGTATGAAAAACCTGCTGTTCCCTCAAAATATTCTAAATTCCAGACATACTGTATGATTGGTGTGTCTGTACTGCTGTGTAGGCAAAGCATCACTCACAAGGTTATTCATCAACCACACAGGATCATGAAAAGAGATTGTTCTTTTTTTTTTTTTTTTTACCAGAAAATTTCTAAGAGTATTAACATGATGCATTTTCCATCCAAACCCATCAGTTTGCAAGTCCATCAGGTGCCACTGAGTCACACTCTAAATGCAGGGCACCCCATATGAACTAAGGCTGCATCCTTACTGCAACAGCCCAGGTTCAGTCCCCTAAAAACTTGAGTTCAGAAACCAGTCTGTGTGACAATGAGGTGTGTGTGTCCATGTATGTTCCGGGCAATGATTAGTCCAAGGTTTGTGTGTGTGTGTGTATTAAACATCAACAAAACAATTGAGGCAGTTTATTTTTTGCGTCATTGGGAAAAAAATGTAATTCAAGCGGTCTCCCAGAAAACTATACTTATGTATCACCTCTTGCCTCCCTATTCAGGTTTGAAAAAAATGTATCCTGTGATGCGAGACTTTGGCCAATCGCAGGTCATTTCAGAGAAAGGGCATTCCTGCTGGCTGTTCTACAAATGCAGATGCATGTGCATGTCCCTTCAGACAGTGAAAGCCTCGTCTTGCTTAGTCAGACCTTTCTCCACACTTTGATTGAGTGCTGTGACAGAGTGGGAGAAAGTGAAAGTAAAAGTGAAAACTTGATTCCAATGGTGGAAAAATTTTTGATAAATTTCCAGTACCTCTTTGCCTTCAATGACATATAGCTCCACACTTTGGGCTCATTGTGTTTGATGCCGTGTCTTATTGGTGAAGCTGCTGCCTGCATGGACAGTAGGCCCTATGAGGTATGGAGTTTTGCAGGGCAGCCTTCTGCTGCCTTGTGGGTTTGGTTGGAGGTGCTCAGCAGAGTGATACGAGGCAGCAGAGAGAGATGCGGAAGGTTTTGCATTGTGTTCAATTGCTGCTTAGTGCAGCTTTAACTGAAACCACTGCTGTCCAAGCACACTGAGCAAGAGCCTTTACAGCTTGCTGACAGGTTAAAGGAAAGTTAGATTTGACTTGTCTGACCACCCTTCACTAAATTTGTCGTTATGGGGCTCCATAGCTGTAGCCTCCATAAGAACACAGTTAATGCCTACAATCATCAGTGCTTTTAAGAATCATATCAGTATTTACAACACAGGTTTATATGTACAGTGTGCAGACACAGATCATCTTTCCTCTGTCCACTCACCAGTCACTGAAACTGTCTTTGTGGTGACTTTCACTACATTTCCCATCTCTAATCTGCACTCAAACTCTCCAGGGTCCTTTGCCTGTGCGACCATGCTGTGGTTGACTTTAGTGCTTCCAGTGCTGAGAAGGCGGGTCCCCTGGCTCAGGTAGAGGTGGACACTTTCGGAGCTATGCACAAAGTTGGTCATGGTGCACAAGATGACAAGTTGGTCTCCTTCATAGATCTTGTACTGAGGGGCAATCTCCAAAACCACTGTGACAGGCAGCTCTAAGGAGACAAAATCAATGAGACAGGTCCAATGCTTTGAAACGTGCAGAAATGTCAAAAAGCTTCCTACCTTTGACTGAAACAGTGATGCTGGTGCTTTGGTTGGACTTGAAGGAGCCTGGCGTTACGAGAACAATGTAGGAACAGTGAATTTTATGTATGCCAGTGCTGCTGAAGCGAAGCTTGGCCTCTGCCTGATTGGAGTTGACCTGCTTCTCCAGGATGTCTCTGGAGTCTTCATAGAAGTAGAAGAAAATGAAGCCTGTTTCGCCGGGTGCTGTACAGCTGGCCGTTAGCTCCTCCCCTTCACTGACCACACGTTTGTTAAGGTGGAGGACTGGTCTTGACAGGCCTGGAAACCCAAAATGTGAGAAATGTGCTGAGATTTAATCAGATAGATTTTTGAAAAAACAAAGGCAGTTTAACAGCAGTATCTCCTGCCAATGTTGAAGAACTTCTCCTGATTGCTGTGGCACATAAACATATCATTTCCATCAGTGAAATTTATCTAAACATGGGATTTACTATGGCTAAAGCTGTATAGGAAACAGTCGGAGTAGAGAAGAATACAGTTTTTGATAGTATCATCCTGACAGAAGATCTTAAACACATTTTAGAAACCAACCTGTCACTGTGAGCTTCTTGGCTTCGCTGGTCATCTGTTTGCCTTCAATGTTGATCGCACACTTATATTTGCCAGTGTTGGACACTCTGACCTCGGGCAGTGGGTACAGAAGGTCCTCTGAGGTGCTGGAGGTCTTGGTGTAGATTGTGTTGCTGTCCTTGTATATAGTGTACTCACGGCTGAGCGGCTCCTGCCCCGAGCTGCTCACGATGGCCTGACATCTCAGAGTCACATTAGTGTCCCGAGTCACGTCAGTACTGGGCTCGATGGACAGGGTGACATCTCTTATCGTGAATGCTAGGGAGTGAATTAAAAAAAAATAATTAGATTTAATGTGCAAGCTAATGAGCTGTTGACTCGAGCTTTAACATTTGCTCCTTATACTATTTCAGTAAGGGCTTTGCTTCACTGTGAGTTTAGTTGATAACTTCTCTAGTAAAATACTTTGTTATCTTTTTACTTTCTACTTGGTTTTAACACTTTGCATGTGGCATTAATGCATGTTAATTGACAGGGATGCATTGATGTTCTTGCAGAGAACGGCTCTCTTTGTATGGACATGGAGGAAAGACTACACTGAGTCATGAGTGTTCATCTTTTACCCTCCTTCCTGTGAGCTTTTACATCCATACAAGAGTGATGCTTCGCATACAAATGGATCAGCTAGAATTTCCTTTTAATCACTTCCCATTCCTGTTCAAATCAACATTCCCGTATGGTCATTTTGCTGAAACGTCTTGAAACAAAACAGAGTATCAGCTTGGCTCTCAGGAAGCTGATGTGTTACCATGGAATTTCATCATGTCAGTGACCGCATCCTCTCTGGGTACGTGACTCACACGAGACACAGTGCATGACATCAAGACGGTAAAATTCTTTGGTCGTGATATTAAGATAAAAAAACACAACTATGGTAGAAGAGAGGAGCAAATAAGGAAAAGCATTGTCTAGATATACAGTTGGACCTGTTAGGATCAACCTTGGTGCCTTTGTGGTGCTGTTATGAGCAGCTTGCTTTTAGATGAGAGGAAAAGAGGTGAGTCACAAAGGGCGATGACATCAACAGGCCATCACTGATCTTGCAGCTATGAAAGGCCTGTTTAGCCTTTAATACTTTAAAGTTTGTTCTTTAATTTCTGGATTCAGCATCATGAGTGGCTCACCTCCTCTTTGATTATCATGGTTGTCAGTCATGGTTTACTGTAAGGAAGCTTTTTATGTCTCAGCCACATTGTCTGTGGATTGATTGTAGCAGCCAAACTGGCCACACATGAATGTTTTGATAATCACATGACCCCAAAACTGACCCCAAAACTGCCTGCACGAACAGGTGGAAACCAATGAATGATGCATAAGAGATCCAGTATTTGATGTCAGGTTCGTGAACATAGAAGCGACTGCCAACGACTAAAGGAGCAACAAAGAGACATTTGAGGCATCTGCACACATATGTCAAGCACCCCCACCAACATGGTGGAGTATCAGAGACAACAGCCTGCTGTTGTGACTCACGTTGGGACGCTGTGGGGCAGTAAACAAATCTGGAGAACAACATTAAAAAAAAGGACAGGAAAAGCACTTTGTGAGACAAACAGGCCACCCGGGGGCCTTTTCACTGTTTCAGGGCCTGCTGAAACTGGCCCACACCCAGCATCATTCAGCAGGACCTGGCAGGCCTGATGATGAGAAAAATCAGACATGCAGGGCAGAGATTTGCTGTGGCCTCTCCATACGGTGTATGAGTCATGGCTGGTGCATGCTCAGCCAGTGTGGAAAGTAACTAAGTACATTTACTCAAGAACTATACTAAGACACAATTCACAGGATTTTGTACTTTACTTGAGTATTTACATTTTAAGCTCCTGTACACATCACTACATTTCAGAGGGACATACTGAGCTTCTTACTCCTCTACATTTATCTGACAGCTGTAGTTACTATTTAGATTGAAATTCTACGTTAAAAAACATTTGATAAGCTTCTAAAATACAATACAAAATTAACGTTACTCCCAGCATTTTTAGATTAAGGACGCTTACAAAAAAGCAGTCTGTGAGTCGTCAGTTCCACCAAAGAAACTCCCATTAATTGTCTCACAGCCCCTCGCATTCATCTTGTGAGCCTTTTGAAGGGCCTGACCCTTAAGTTGGAAACCACTGGTCAAAACTACCAAACTATATACAGCATAAAGCAGTTAAAACTAGCTCCACCTCAGCCACAAACAACAGTGAGATACTACTTAAGCATCGATGCACCAGCTTTATAACACTGTTCAGATATCAGTCAGAACGAGAACTTAAACTTTTAAGTTTACTGATAATACTTCTGTACTTTTACTTTCAAAATGAATATTTTTTTCTCAGTGGGTGGGATTGGAGGGTTGCAAGGTGATCATCAAGAAAGGAAAGCAAAAAGTCTTCTCAAATGAATAAAAAAAAAAAAAATTCAAATGTAAAAACTCTCTGATTTATCATTAACTTAATTTCTCAATGTCTTCTCTCTCTCCCAGTGTTAATATTATCATAATATTATTGTAACAAATTAAGTTTTAAGTTTTGTTTTTTCAATCTAGTGAAATAGCGGACAGATCATCTCTTTGGGGCACTAAAAGACGATCTGAAAAGGGTACATCTGATAAGTCAATCACGTTAGAAGCAATCACAAATATAAGACAAGAACCAGTCAAAACTGCCTTGGCTCGGTCTATGCCTCCATCTCTGCTACAACTGATCTGGACTGACTCATGCTTTCCATCACCAGCCAACTCAAGGGGACAGGGAGGCGTGTGACACTGCTCGCAATCATGTTCCCAATGCTTCCTACCACGGCTCTTCCACTGTAACACACACCAGCGATCAGAGAGCTCTGATAACAAACAGGGCTGTTTCCACTGACTGTCTCTGTGCCTCTCCTGGCTTTTCCAGTGTGATTTTAGTGTCTGACAACTGATTGAAAACTGTTCCCAATCAAAGCCCAGTGACTTTGTCCACATGGAAAGTAAAGCAGTGATGCTCCACAAACATTGGGCCTTTTTTAAACCCCAAACACAATCCTGTGGAATATGCTCAGTAAATTGCATCTATGTAAAGACAAATCTAATCCTAGATTTATTTTAAATTGTACTTACATTGCTGTGCATTCACCACTCTCCCTGGATGGAAGTCTTGGGGCAAGATAAGAAAGTAAAGCACCAGGTTAGAGACAAATCTATCAACCACCTCCACTAAAAGAAATATTAAGAGTTCCAGTACAGCAGAAGTTAAAGGTCAGCAGTCTTACAGCTGGACAGGAGCATGGAGGTGAGCAGTAGCAGGAGTCCCATCCTGCCTGAGGGACACTGAGGATCCCAATGCTGCCGGCTCTGCTGGAGGTTAATACACTTGTGACTACGGTGGTTTACAGGCGGTGTGTGGGGGGCAGATCTGATCCTAGTGGGCGGGAGCGGCCACTTAGGTGGTGCTATACCTCAGCCACTGAGTGGTCAGCCAGCAGTGGCGGTTATCAACCCGAACAGCCGTCGGCTTGGCTTAATTTGTCAGGAAGTGAGTGTTGTTTCCTCAGGATGTTCGTGCCGCCCGCTCTTTGCTGTTGTGGAATGTTCTCTTCTGGTCCCCTTCATGCATGTGTGTGAGATGGTAGTCACAATAACGTTGGACTGCTTGGGGTGCAGTAGACAGGCCTTTCACCTCTGACGTCGGCTGGCAGGGCCATGCAGGTAGAGGCAAGGACAAGATGGGACAACATTGTTTGCATTGCAAAGCCCATTTCCTGAAGTGAAGATAATGGTTTAGCTGAGCTACTAAAAAGTGTTTTCACTGACATTAACCTCAGCTTGGCTCTTGCATGACACATGTAGGTGGAACCATTTCCACTGGTACACACACTTCCCATTACAACTTACGTGGGTCAACTACTGAGGACAGTCGTCTTCAGTGGTTTGTCAGGGACTTGCTTCAAATTCAAGATGTAAATTAAACAAAATCATCTCTACCTGAACAAAATAAAGCTCCAAAGTGTTCAATATTAAGGAAATAAATATTAATTTAGCAAAATAAGGAAGCTATGGGTGGCATGGTGGAACGGTGGTAACACTGTTGCCTCACAGCTAGAAGGTCCCGGGCTCGATTCCCGCTGTGGGCACCAGGGGCGTGTCCTCCACCATGCCTTCGGTGCCTGCTGCTCGAGGAAAAAGGGCCTTTCTGTGTGGAGTTTGCATGTTCTCCCTGTGTTCACCTGGGGTATCCTCCACACAAAACCCCCACTAAAAACATGCAAGAAGATCACCACCTGACCAATGGTGACAAGAAAGGAACTGGGTCCCCGGGCGCCACTGTCGGCTGGTAGCCCACCCTCCTGGTCTGCCGCGGAGGAAGGACTGACCAGGATGGGTCAAATGCGGAGGAAGAATTTCATGAAGCATGTGCATGATGTGTTCTTGTGTTCAAAGCATGGAATGTGCATGTGTGTGATTAATAAAAGTAAAGATCTTCTTCTTCTTCTTCTTCTTCTAGGAAATATTTCATGTTTTCAAATATTGTCTTATTACATCATGTCATTTATTGCAAAGCTAATGAGAGCTAATTGGCTAATTTTAGGTAACAGTTGGCAAGTCTGCTCAGGGGCTGGGGCCATGGGATTGGCAGAAAGGTGAGTGGTGTCGACACTTCTACTGTCATGAAAAGTGACATTAATAAACAATAAAGCAAAAGTGCTACTGGGAAAAATGCCACTCTAAAAAAAAAAGACATTTTGAAATAAATTGTCTATTATGAAATCAAATTTTATTTTGAGTTGACCTTTCATAGAAAATCATTTGAATAATTCTTTAAATTATCTCACAACTTACTGGTTTAGTTATATTTATATATCTGTTACTTAGTTCTTAAAGTTAGTTAGTTATTAAAAATGAGTTTTGTTTTGAAAAGAACCAGGTCCTAATAAGGGCTGTTCATTTGCAAATTAAACAGCAAATTACATTCACTTGTTATACATATAGTATATTCCAATTTCAGATTTGTTACATCCTCATTGATATCCATGTTAGAAACCCTTAAAAATTTTCAGAGCTATACTTTGTCTGAAAGGCGCACTATATTCATTTCACCTGACAAAGCCAATTTAGTAGTCATGTGCAGTACTATTCCTCCAGGGAGACCAGTTGTTTGTCTTCTGAGGCTATGGAGGAGCTCTTTAATCAGTATTTTGTTCACTCCGTCATCTTTATGGAAAAGCTGTGGTAAATCACTGGAGTGACCCTTCATTTATTTTTTAGCTTTCTTGATGAAAAGTAAGAAAAAATTTAATATATTCACAAGTAAACCTGTTTGATTCTGTCATTATTTAATCTCGTCAGTTCAGCTGACGGCACATGAATCCTTGACTTCAAAAGTAATATTGCATAAGATGTGCTTGATTGTGCAGAAAAGAGGCTTCAAGACCGCATCAAATGTATTTGAGACTTTACCTTAGTGCTTTGATACAGTTTTATATCCAGGTCTTAAGGCTTGAATCATGAAGTACCATCTGCTGGCCCACAAAGCAAAATCTGCTGTTCATTAAAAACTGTTTCTAATGCGTCTCAGTGAAAAGTTGGATCAGTATTCAGCTTTTTCTAACGTAGACAAAATATTAGAGGACCACAGTGTAATATTCCTTCCAATGTGAATGCCAAAAACAGACAAAATCCTGTGTTGTATTTGGTTTATTTCATTGATTTCATCTATAAACCAGTCAGCAAAGCAGTCTAAAGTCACAGAGGCAAACATGATTGTTTTCATTTTTCCTTTCTCGCGACTTTGTTAAAGTCTCTTGTTTTTCTTCAGATCTAAAATCTTAAAACTCAAAGCAGGATACTTAGAGATGAATGTGAATCTGAGTTAAGTGCCCCGTGCATAAAAGCACTGTTCGGGCTGAGCCAGTGAAACAGCTGAGGCCTGCTAAACCACAGAGAGCGCTAAAGAGCTCAGTGACGGGCTGATGGTGGGGACTAATGTGGTAACTTGTGTAACTTTTTAGACTGTATGGTGTGTGTTCCCAGTTCACTCTCAGTCCATGAGTCCAGTCCTTCTATGGGGAAAAGCAAAGCTCGGGAAAACTAGAGGGGAGAGGTGGCCAGGGCAGGAAAGAAAGGAGGGGGCGGCTGTTGGGGTACGTTGGCAATGAGGTGTGTGTGTGTGTGAGTGAGTGAGTGTGTGTGTGTGTGTGTGTGTGTGTGTGTGTGTGTGTGTGTGTGTGTGTGTNGTGTGTGTGTGTGTGTGTGTGTGTGTGTGTGTGTGTGTGTGTGTGTGTGTGTTTGAGTAAGGCTGTCCCCAAGATTTTTCCCTCCTAAGGCAAATAAAATGCCAGCAGAATTAAAAACATAAAATTACAAAACAGAAAGAGGAAAAAAGATTTTAAAAAGCAAAGTAAGCAAAGCTGCAGCCCCTGAGAAGAGGCACGTCGATTGTGATGCTGCACCAAAAATCAAACAAACAAACAAAAACATCAGCACCTCCCACCTTGTAAAAGAGGCATCTTGACCATAGCAGCACCATAATGACATTGTTTATCTCTGGAGTGACGCCACACCAGGTCACGTGACTGACCACACCTGTCCATCACGCTGCCATGGTGACACCAGGGAGGCTGGCAGTTGCTCGACCTTGGTTTGAGGTGACTCATGAAGAACCTGAGCGAGATTTAGATTTATGACGCTGACAATGACTTTGACACGTTGAGCATGTACAGGTACAGAGTTAAAGAGTGCCACAGCTCTGATGCTACCATTTACATGCAACTCCTGGTATGCCTCCAACTTTGTTCAACAAAATCAAACCAAACACATCCGGCTATAAAATCTATATAAAAACTGAAAGACAGATTAAAAAAAAAAGAAAAAATCTCGTGGAAGAATTTATCAAAATGAAAAATGATCCAAACTGAAGGGCAGCAGGTGATCGCTGGTGTGATGAGTCACCGAACCTTCTCTCAGCCTACAGTGCCGTGTGCTCAAAGAGTGTCTCGACTGTTTGAAAATAAGAAAGCTGACTGACGCCGGGGTCAGAAAAGCAAGCGGGGTCACCTTCTATTTATGTTTTCCAGAGGCCAGAAAAAGATGGACTGGCACACAAGGGCCAAAATAAACAAAAGGCTGTGTTTTTGGGACCAGTGCGCTCATCTGAAGCAGGTCAAAAAAGTGCTGTCAGGTCTAGTTTTCGAATCTTTTGAACCCACTTGGGGAGAATTTGGATGTATTGATCAGCAGAAAGTGGCACAGGGCTCTCAGTTGAACTGATATCTTTCCTGACTCTGGTGTGAGTAGATGGGTTAAAAATGCACCCATCCGGTACACTAAGTGTATAAAAAGAAAGAATTACACTGCTATGAATTGAAATCTGGGATTTTGTATTGCTATACTGCGACACCACCAAGTACAACTATCAGCAGCATGCGGTGCTGCTATCAGCTTCAAACTGAAGAGTTATTTTCTATCTGAAATGTTGGGGAGGAGCTTGAGGCTGAATCATAGGAGGCTGTTATTGCTTTGCAGGGCAGGTAGGCCGGTACTGCAGGTTCCCTGTAGGACTGGGTGCTTAGCTTTCAACAATCAAGCCCTCATCTCTCTGTGCTGGATTTAAAGGTATGCATCATCCGATGGGCAACAGAGGTTTCCCTTTATACAGGTGATGAGTTCAAAAACAGAAACACTCCTCTGAGCCACAACAAAGGGGCTTGCATGGAAGATGTGATTATGTTTGGCACGCTGGGGTTGGGAAGCAAGAAGGAGAGTTCTAGCATGGGAGCAGGCATCTTTTTTTGGGCATCATGTAAGTCCAAGGCTATGAAGGCCCTCTGTGGGCACATCTGTGCTATAATCCACTTTAACACACACACACACACACACACACACACGCGCACACACACACACACAAACAAACACTCATCAAGTCTGCCTGGTTGACGTGTCAGGCAAGAATGAGCACAGTCCACCATCTCTGGGTCCATCCTTGCAAACGTCTTGCCAGTGGTGCAGCAAAGTAGCAAAACTCTGTGTCCTTTGGCTGCGAGACGGCTGTTAAAATAAATGTATAAACACACCGAGGTCCAACGGTGGGCGAGCCCCTGTTTTCTGCACCAGTGAATGTGTTTCAACGGTGTGTGTTGTCCTCTGGGTGACCCCCCCAATAGTGTGTGTGTGTGTGTGGGGGGAGGTCGTCAGCCCCCCGCCACTTCTAGTTTCACTGGTGTCACAGTTAGTTCAGGTAGTGATGCTCACTGTGTGGCATGAGGGAGCCCCAGTGATTGGTGGGTACCGCTTCTTTAAAATAGAACCTCTACTCTTCTGTATATGCTATTTAAATATACACACTCCTCAGCACAGCCAAGTCTACAATCATTAGCTTCATAATATGAATAAACAATGAGAATAATAATAATAATAATAATAATATATATATATATATATGTGTGTGTGTGTATATATATATATATATGTCGTCGTTCGTAGCATGAGTTTTTGTCAGCAGCCATCACTAGAACATTCAGGGTGGTAATTGCATATGTACAACAAAAACGTCATTTACATCCTGGAGTTTGAGGTTCGGGGTCAGAAGTCATATGTGGTGTTTTGTTGGGGGGGGGGGGGGTTGGGGTTGGGGGTGATGAATGCTGGTGTGTTATCTGAGCCTCTTCTCCGCTGAATAGATGGACATGTAGTAGTCGTTGCTTCCTACCGCCAGGTGAGGCTGGAGGGAGACAAAGAGAAAAGGCAGGTTAGACACTAGTGTGTGTGTGTGTGTGTGTGTGTGTGTGTGTAAAAACTGAGAGTAAACCAGGCTTGCCGTGGAAGGGTTTCACAATGTGATAACGGTCTCAGGAATATCATGGTTTCATGGTATCACAGTATACACTGTATATAGTATGACACAGTGTTACACAATTATTATTACTATCATAATTATCAGTTGAAAGTACCCTCAAGGGAATCAAAACAGAAGTTTTTTTGTTTTTTGTTTTTAACGAATGCTTTATCATAATTTCACAAATTATTATGTCCTGACAGACATGAATATTGACATAAACTTATAAGGTACAATTCAATGATTGTAGTTCTGCAAATGTTTTTATACCATGTATACCACGAAACCCATATACCACTGCAACCCTCATGTGAACTATAGAAAGTACAATAAGTTGAGCCAATACCATTTAGAATAATTAGCCCATGTCAGTATTCCCTTCACAACTGCAGCACTAATCCAATAGAGCCTTAAAAGCCTGCTAATGTAGCAATATAAAGTTAGCTAATGCTATCTTACAGTAAGTGCCAATGAGCTGAAGTAAAAGACGTGAGTTCCTTGAGCGGAGAGGCTAATGTGTTCGGTGCCAGGAAAAAGGATGGAGCTGATATCAAACTTTAGAAGACAGTGCAGTGCAGTAAAAAGAAGCTTTAACTTTACCCAGTAAGGATGGAAGGCTAAACAGCTTATGGCCCCAATCCTTTGTCCCATGAAGCCGTCATAGTATTTGATGTTGCTGATCACATCGCCGTTAGCGTTGTAGACAGCTATGAACTGGTTCATTGATCCACTGGAGGGCAGAGGATAAGATAGAGACAGAGAGAGCATGAGGAGTCAGCTGTGGCAGAATGTCTCATCGCATTCATCATCAGCTGTGTGGTCACGTTACATTTCTTTGTGGTGAAATTGATCCTTCTGGATGGATCTCAGGTATATTGTCCACTCAGTTTTTTCTTGGTTTCTCAACTCAAGTAAATACAGAAAGAAAGACCTTTAATCAAAAGTAAGGAAGGCAGAAAAGCAAGAATGACCTTGCAGGGATCTGATCTGAACGATGGTTTTTGGGGGCTGGAGCCTGCACAAACGCACAGACACACACACACACACACACAAACTCACCAGGCGAACAGGTTGGCCTGTGGGTGGATGTCCAGGGCCGTTAACCCCTTCACTGTCTGCAGCACGTTGATGGAGTCTGGCGTCCGAGGTTCAAAGAATCGAACGTCTCCATTCACACTGGTGGCGAGCGTCAACGTCAGTCAGAAGAAGTTCAGTTGTGCATATGTTAAGGGACAAAGGGAGAGCATACCTGACGCTGATAATGTGCCCGTCTGTCTCCTTCTGTAGGTGAGCTTTGACCACCCAGGCTCCGTGCTCCCTGTAGGTCATCACCCGACTGCACAGAAGACACAACACATGTCAGCTGAGGTGATGTTAAACTGTGTGTATCTTCACAACAACCTGACAGGAAACACCGAACCGTGAGACTGTGAACATCTTCAGCTCCAGCATGCTAAAAGCCAATTATACAGCCAAAGGACAGGACATGAGAGGATCCACTGACATTCAGTAAGCACACAAAACATTCGGTAATGACAACAAAACAAAGTGAGAAAAAAAAAAAAGGGGGAAAAAGATAGGAAACACATCTGGTCACCATGCAATTTTCTCATAAATTGCAACAACTGTCAGATTCACTGTAACATCTTTTTAAAGTCACATGTAAAAAAAGAGAAGAAAAAACAAAATGTAGTTTTGTTGGTGTGCATGTGTGTCAGTGTCAGTACACCGAATCAGTTACTGTAAGATATCCAAGTCATCCACAAACACTTTGGGAGTGCTTTTCTGAATGGCTGGACCAGTAGGTTTTTTGCAATATGAGTGATATTTATTTGTTTGTTTCTTTTGCGGTGGTGAGAAGATGAACCAAGGATTATTAAAGGGTCTGATTCATCATTATCAGTAATTAAATAATGTTAAAAATGCTGGACCAAAAAGGTCCNTGTGTGTGTGTGTGTGTGTGTGTGTGTGTGTGTAAAAACTGAGAGTAAACCAGGCTTGCCGTGGAAGGGTTTCACAATGTGATAACGGTCTCAGGAATATCATGGTTTCATGGTATCACAGTATACACTGTATATAGTATGACACAGTGTTACACAATTATTATTACTATCATAATTATCAGTTGAAAGTACCCTCAAGGGAATCAAAACAGAAGTTTTTTTGTTTTTTGTTTTTAACGAATGCTTTATCATAATTTCACAAATTATTATGTCCTGACAGACATGAATATTGACATAAACTTATAAGGTACAATTCAATGATTGTAGTTCTGCAAATGTTTTTATACCATGTATACCACGAAACCCATATACCACTGCAACCCTCATGTGAACTATAGAAAGTACAATAAGTTGAGCCAATACCATTTAGAATAATTAGCCCATGTCAGTATTCCCTTCACAACTGCAGCACTAATCCAATAGAGCCTTAAAAGCCTGCTAATGTAGCAATATAAAGTTAGCTAATGCTATCTTACAGTAAGTGCCAATGAGCTGAAGTAAAAGACGTGAGTTCCTTGAGCGGAGAGGCTAATGTGTTCGGTGCCAGGAAAAAGGATGGAGCTGATATCAAACTTTAGAAGACAGTGCAGTGCAGTAAAAAGAAGCTTTAACTTTACCCAGTAAGGATGGAAGGCTAAACAGCTTATGGCCCCAATCCTTTGTCCCATGAAGCCGTCATAGTATTTGATGTTGCTGATCACATCGCCGTTAGCGTTGTAGACAGCTATGAACTGGTTCATTGATCCACTGGAGGGCAGAGGATAAGATAGAGACAGAGAGAGCATGAGGAGTCAGCTGTGGCAGAATGTCTCATCGCATTCATCATCAGCTGTGTGGTCACGTTACATTTCTTTGTGGTGAAATTGATCCTTCTGGATGGATCTCAGGTATATTGTCCACTCAGTTTTTTCTTGGTTTCTCAACTCAAGTAAATACAGAAAGAAAGACCTTTAATCAAAAGTAAGGAAGGCAGAAAAGCAAGAATGACCTTGCAGGGATCTGATCTGAACGATGGTTTTTGGGGGCTGGAGCCTGCACAAACGCACAGACACACACACACACACACACAAACTCACCAGGCGAACAGGTTGGCCTGTGGGTGGATGTCCAGGGCCGTTAACCCCTTCACTGTCTGCAGCACGTTGATGGAGTCTGGTGTCCGAGGTTCAAAGAATCGAACGTCTCCATTCACACTGGTGGCAAGCGTCAACGTCAGTCAGAAGAAGTTCAGTTGTGCATATGTTAAGAGACAAAGGGAGAGCATACCTGACGCTGATAATGTGTCCGTCTGTCTCCTTCTGTAGGTGAGCTTTGACCACCCAGGCTCCGTGCTCCCTGTAGGTCATCACCCGACTGCACAGAAGACACAACACATGTCAGCTGAGGTGATGTTAAACTGTGTGTATCTTCACAACAACCTGACAGGAAACACCGAACCGTGAGACTGTGAACATCTTCAGCTCCAGCATGCTAAAAGCCAATTATACAGCCAAAGGACAGGACATGAGAGGATCCACTGACATTCAGTAAGCACACAAAACATTCGGTAATGACAACAAAACAAAGTGAGAAAAAAAAAAAAGGGGGAAAAAGATAGGAAACACATCTGGTCACCATGCAATTTTCTCATAAATTGCAACAACTGTCAGATTCACTGTAACATCTTTTTAAAGTCACATGTAAAAAAAGAGAAGAAAAAACAAAATGTAGTTTTGTTGGTGTGCATGTGTGTCAGTGTCAGTACACCGAATCAGTTACTGTAAGATATCCAAGTCATCCACAAACACTTTGGGAGTGCTTTTCTGAATGGCTGGACCAGTAGGTTTTTTGCAATATGAGTGATATTTATTTGTTTGTTTCTTTTGCGGTGGTGAGAAGATGAACCAAGGATTATTAAAGGGTCTGATTCATCATTATCAGTAATTAAATAATGTTAAAAATGCTGGACCAAAAAGGTCCAGACACATATAGACCATGGCTTAAAGAGTTAGTTGGACAGTGTCTAGGACTGTAAGGACTTCACTTATTTAATAATAATAATAAAAAAGCTCCAGTAAACTGAAAACAGCCTGTGAAACACACAAGCATGCTGTTAAATGGTATACAGATTAAGAACCACTGGGTGGCGCCCTGGGACCATGACTCAAAAAACCAATACCTGCCTGCTAGAGAGTGAGATGTCATTAAAGCTGCAAACCAAAACCTTAAAAGTGTCTTTCACAAACTGAGGTGTACATGAATGACCCACTTCCTATAACGCACTCCAACTTAGTCAAACACATCCTGACAACACGTGTGACATTTGATCTCCCTGCATTTCAAGGACAAAACTCTCAGCACTGAAAACAAGAGGAGTTATAAATACCACACATTTGCAAGAATTAAGTCATTTTTAGCTTTAAAGCCCAAAAGCACAGTTCGTACACTGCTGCACACCGACAAAACATCTCATCAAGGATATTCCAAAGCTGACCTGTATGTGCTGCGTGCTGGTCCTGGACTAATCTCAGTTGGGGGGCAACATAGATGCTGAAAGATGTAACTTCATGCCTGAGGAGAACTATTAAATTAGCTTTACTTAAAGATTTATGGGCCACTTCATGCTTTAACTGCTTTGTTTTTCCCCTTTGGGACTGAAATTAAAATAATGTTTAACCAAGTGGGGGGATATGGTGCCACTAGGCTCCATTAAAAGAGGTGGCAACCCCACAGGGAGATTTACAGCACGTTATATGTAATAAATATAGATTAGAGAAGTGAATAATGTAGGACTCTGTTGCAGTTAATGCTCACAGACACTGCTGTGTGTGTGTGTGTTCTTGAATGTATTTAAATAATGGTGAGACAGTAAAAGAAAAGATAAAGAGCTGGGGAATTAATGATCAATTTAACCTTCTCTGATAAGACAGCGATGAGGTCAGAGGTTGCATGAGAGCCAGCGAGTGAGTGAGAGAGTGTATTCTACCATTCGTTTGGACCCATCCTCCTGTCAAACACGCGTACAGATCCATCACCCAGGCCGGCGACGATGAGCGAGCGCTGGGAATCACAGGAGAGGCTGGTCACACAGCTGTCGGCTCCTGTCGGGATGTCCTGGTGGACACACACAAACACGCAAACACACAAACCCCCGTTAAAGAAACCTACCGAGCTACTACTGTCATCACAATGCTCATTTCACACTAAACCTTCTTTGAAATCATCAATCATGTGCTCTGTTGAACGTTGGCTCATTTGAAGCTGGACCCAGCATCAATATGCAGCCACAGGCGAAGCTGGGCCATTTGTACTTGTATTAAGTCCATCCATCAAGACCATGATTAGTGGGCCAAGGACCATTAGATGTGTAAAAACAAGGCAAAAAGAAAAAGAGGAAACCACACTAATGGTACAGGCTCTGCCACAGATTTCCATTAGTTTACTATAACACACAGCAGCATGAGTACACTGCAGACTATGCACATTAAGGCTAAATATCACAGACATGATTTATTCATGTCTTAGTATCAGCGAGGTTATTTAGCCTGTTTTTGATGACGACTATGGTAATCCAGCTTTCAGAATAGCTTGGCTCAATAATTCACCCAAACCTTTACAGGTACTGGTTCATTTTAAGTCGACTGACCGAGAGATGATGTCATGTAGATCCACACCCAAAACACATATGCTGGACTGATGAAAAATGGAAAGCAGTGAGCAAAAGATGTAAGTGCCTGAGGATGATCTAAGGGCATTTTCACACCTATAAGTCGTTTGCTCTTGTCCCAATCAGCTGATGAGTTGGTAAACTTGGAGAATTTCAACCTTGGTTTGGTTTCTTTTCACACAGAGGACAAGAACATCACCTCACAAGTGTATGCCTCCGCCAACCAATCAAGTTACAGTTTACATCCTCATATAATATATGAAGTGAAGAGTTTGAAGGAAACTAATAAAAGGTATTTAGTGTATTATTTGGTGAAATGGGGTGGCACGGTGGAGCAGCATGCCTCACAGCAAGAAGGTCGCCGGTTCGATCCCCGGTCGGGCGGGGGCCTTTCTGTGTGAAGTTTGCATGGTCTTCCCGTGGGTTCTCTCCGGGCTCTCCGGCTTCCTCCCACAGACCAAAAACATGCTCATTGGGTTAATTGGTGACTTAAAATTGTCCCCATTCACAACAACCATTCACGCTCAATGACAATTGAGCGTGAATGGTTGTATGTGTGTTGCCCTGCAGTTGGCTGGCGACCAGCTCAGGGTGTACCCCGCCTCTCGCCCGTTGACAGCTGGGATAGGCTCCAGCCCCCCCATCCCCGAAAGAGATAGTCAGGGTACAGAAGATGAATAAATGAATGAATTTGGTGAAGTGTGTAGTGTATTGACATGCCTCTTCTGTTCCTGAGTTATGGCGTTGAATAACGGCCAGAAAGAAATATGATGTTCTGAATACTTCTCTCCCTACAGGGACGGTGATTAAGTGTGTCCATGAATAGATATAATATATAAAATGTATATATAATAATATACAGCACTGAGGAGCTGTACAGCAGAGCGTGGTCAATGCTTTCTTCTGGTACCACTCAAGGACTTCTTCCTTCTTCACTGAGTGTATTGATTGTACGCCCTCTGGTGTTTCATAGAACACTGCAACACATTGTTCGTTGAGCATAAATGCCTCTGTGCAAGCTTGTAGCTCATGAGGCATGCCCTGTGTGAACATAGCATACATAAGACAGAACATATGACATTGGTCGTTTTCTCATAAGAATATTGGCAATATTATTGTTATAATCTGTACATAATGTACATATATATATATTTTTTTCATTTTGACCCTTCTGTGCCACTGTTTTTGCTTTCTGTGATACTTGCTGGCTGTTATCTTATCTTATCTTATCTATGTACCAAGTTCCATCTGTGTTTATTGTGTTCTTTTTGAGAAAATCATACAAACTGGTGCACTGAGTACCTGGACCTTCATCTCCCTGTCAGTGTCCCAGATCCTGACGACTCGGACATCTCCAGACGTCATGAGGAGACCTGTCTCCTGTTCCCAGTCCACGACCATGCCTGCCCCTGCAGCACAAGATGACACGGTAGTTATAATGCAGAGCTTGTAAACACAAACATATGTACATGTATGCTCCATAACACATACAGCAGAACTGTGAGTTGTTAAGAGACTCATACATCTGGACTGACGTCACATCATTCAATTAAAACAAAACAGAAGGTGACTTTTAATCATAATTAATGTTGAAAAAAGTTTTAATATCTGACATATGAGCATGAAATATTAAATTACTGAGAATCATTTGGAAACATTATGCGAACAGTTTTAATTTACGCTTCTGGAACAGAACTAATTGAATTTATAAGTGAACCCCCACACATATAAATACAGACAAACACAGCTGTTAAACACACTGAGCATGTGTTGATCCCTCCTATGCACAATACACACAATCTGCTGGAGACTTAAGAAGGTTCTTGCTGCCACATATAGCAAGTCAAAGGAGAGATTAGTGCACAGCTTCCTGCACCACTGTGCAAGATAATAAATACACCACATAGAATTCAGCAAGGCCAGAAATGTACTGATTTCTGCAGAGACTGCAGGTGCATAAGCAATGACTTTTCGTGTCTGTTCATAAAGATATATATCACATTTTCACCATGAGTGTGTTTTTGCTCAAAAATCCGTATTTCTGAGTGAATGAACATGTACTTCATGCAGATGGAAGCATGGCTTAGCATTTCGCATCCTTCTCAGCAAGACGACCACTGGGAGATGCAAACACTGACCCTGGAACTGAGCCTGTCAGCAGACTCTGGCTTTGATGAGTCAAATGCCACTTGAATGAGAAAGTGAGGAGGAAGGAAACTGAAGACAGCAACACTCTTCATAACTTGGCAGTCACAGCAGGAATCAAGTGAGCAGCGCCATGCCGGCCACACTTGCCCTGCTGGCTCAGTGATGCCTGGCAGGGGCCTGTGGCTGCAGCCTAAAGGCGTTGGTACGCTTCAAACAAAGTGCTTGTTGGATCCTACAGCAGCATCTAAAACCTTCTCCCTCCGCACCTTTTCTGCAACTTTCTGAAACCAACAAAACTGCAGGCAAACAAATCATGTGACAATGCCCCTTCCGCTTTTTGCCTGTTGCTGTAGGTCTGCTAACATTTGCAAGCTAGGGAGTAGCTGAGTGGTTAGAAAATAAAAAAAGTGTAAATAAGTAAACTTCAACAAAATCTTCAACAATTTATCTGAATTTGTGCCAAAACTTCTATGTTTTCATTTGTATCTGTAAGCTTGGACACAGGGACACCTGTTGCACCACTGTATCACTTTTATCCTGTTGGTTTTTGGAGAAATAATCGCAGAGCCTCCAGGGAAAAGACTGTGTCGTTGAAGACTGCGGAAAGCTTTGGAAAAATCACCTTGTTTGTTGTTGGCTACACAAGTGTGGACCATCAGCAGCAGCTGAATCACATTTACCACAAGAGTGCAGATGCTCTTTTGATAATGGCAGTTTATATGATGAAGGAGAAGATACAAAGGGGCAGGTAAAGACTCTCTCACAAGGATGCTTTTACCACAGACGCAGCATCCTCTTCTCTCCTTTTGCAACTCATCACACCACTCTTCATTTCCTCCCTCTCCTACTCGTTATTCTCTCCTAGTCTCTTCCTTTTATAATAAGGACTCCATCACTCTGCTCCTCTGGCCTCGCAGAACAATAGTGAACACGTGCTTCATTTGTGATCCTTTCCCACTGCTCATCTCCTCCGTGTGCCTCCTGTATGAGTCGTGACTTAACTTTGTTGAACTGAGCCATCTGTGCCAGGGCTTTCCACTGTTCTACTTGGCTGGGGCTGTGAGGAGAACCCAGGACCCATGCGGCGGCTTCAAACCCTCCACTGTGACGTCATCCAGCTTGTTCAGGCGTCACGACGACGGTAGCGTGGGCACATGTGGGGAAATAGCACGCAGGGAAAACCACTTCACAGGATCTGGCTCCGTCAGCAACATGTTCAGTCGTGTGCTTGATGCTGGCTCATTTCAGGGGCTGTGAGAAAGGAGGAGGCATTCCCTTTGAAGCTGGCAGCTCTGCGATGAGGAAATCTGGGTTACAAGGAGAGGGGTTGCACTTGCGGAAGATTTTCCAACACACCAAAGCATGTGCATGTATTTCCTCTAAAATAGGGAGCTGCACATGCCACCAAACCTTCCTATGAATCCCTCTATATGCATCATTATTTTCCTTGTGTCCTCCCATTGAGAAATCCACTTTGGATAAAATATTTCTGAGAGAAGGTCCCCACCAGACTACACACTGCTGTGGTCTAATTGCCTCTATTTTAAGCACTGCTGGCATGACCTGCTAGGTTGCCCTGGAGCAAAACTAAGATTCTGGAGCCCCATAGACCCCTGTGTTTTGTCCACTCTGTAAAATGTGTTCAATTATTCTATGCTAGACCACTACCTGGAAACATGTTTGCTGTGTGGTGCTTTGATTAAACCAATTAATTTAGGAGAAGCTGACATGTAAACACAAACCTGAAATAATGAAGTTCCTTAAACTGAATGTGACAAAGGGAGTCTCAAGGCAAGGCCTCAATTTGAAGGATAATGCCAGTATATTACAAATTGCTCTTATGTTTGCAGGTCTGGCCATTGTTTTGGCAACAAATTACTCAAGTAATTGCTGAGATCTTAGAACTCCGCAACACTGTTAGAAAGAAGACGAAACAAAAACGCGAACAGTCAGACAAGTTGTTAACAATTCCCCAGGTCAGCTCAACTTATTTGGAAGAGAAAACAAAAGATAAATGGTCAATTTTTTTTTACCCAAACTGCAGGTTGTTAGCGTCCAACCACCCTTATAAATAAAAATATGAAATCATACCATTTATCAGTGAAATTCAACACAATTCAAGCAAGCATGAACTTATAGTCAATCAGGTTTTGAGAACCAACATGACATCCCTTCAATATAGGTTATTTTCCTGTCTTAGTCTTATTATCAGAGAGTTTTCCCTCCAGCTCATTAATGCGTGTCGCTCAGCAGAAAACTGCCCCAAACACTGTTCAGAATGAAAAAATATCAGATAATGAAGAGCCAGCCAGAAGTAGTAACCTGGGAGTAAACATGATTGTAGATTAGCTCAGGAGCAGTAGTGTTGGTTTAGCTACCCCCGGTGGTCACACAACCCTCACAATGGACATGTGAACCAAATTTCATGGCAGTCAATCCAATAGACCATATTCACATGGTGGCCATGTTCCTCTGACCTCCCGCTCAGGGTGGGAAGCACAAACGCAGTTATCAAAAGGCTCATGTAGTATTGCTGTGTTCCACTTTGCAAATTGTATAAATGTAGGGAACCGTTATCATTTCACCGCTTCCCAATTAATTTGCTACTGAAAAGACCAAAAATCCAAGGGGGCATCAGGTCATATTTCAGGGTTAAACAACATATTTGATAACCCATTAGCTACCTTTAGATAAAAGCTAATGTTAGCATTCAACAAGTTTCTAGCTAACATTTTCTTTTGATAGTGTTACACAAAACAATAGATAAATAATTTCTGAAATATCAACACATGCCTTGAACACATTTGTTTAAGTCTGGAAGTAAAACGCACTGATAAAATGAACAATTTGTCAGATTCCCAAAATCTAAACCACTCACAGCCTGGAACACAGCAGTACTATATTATTCATTGAGCTTCCCACCCTGAGCAAGATGCCAGAGGAAAATGGAACCATGTGCATAGGGTCTATGGTTGTAAAGACATTTCACTAAAAAACAAAAATGCCAACCTGCTTGAGGCACAATACGTAGTAAAGGTGAGATGATTCATCCTCTGGGGACCACCTGCACAAATTTTCATGGCAATCCTTCCAATAGTCCATCCACAGTCTCCTACCAATTTTTCAGACTGACTTCCTGGTTCAACTTTGAACTACTTCTCTTGATGCAGTTGTGCACACAGTCTTCCTGTGCAATTAGGAATTGTCAACTACAGTTTTGGTATATTTGGTAGATTCAAATAAGTGGTGTGGATAATCTGGCTAATAATCTGTGGCCCATTAAATTAGCACCAACTGAAATGCAGTAAACCAGGGTGTTTTGGGCCCTGGAGTTCTACTGGCCAGGGTAGTTACCCCCTTAGCCCAGTTCAGTCTTTCCATTTGTCCTTCCATCCCTTCCATCAATCTTTTGGCCCCATCTTATCATTTCCCATCACCCCAAAGTCACTTCATTGCAAATTTTTCCCTTGCTATCATCTCTACACATGACTAAACGCTTCCCAAGCCAAATCAAAACAGTTAACTAGGAGTTACAGATCTGCAATCTTAAACCTGACCCTTCAGTTTTGTCTCTCGTGGTCAACACTCAGCTGCTCAAAACGGGTTAAGAAGCCTACCTAAGAGGGAATCTTTGTGGGCCTGAGCGGGTCTTAGTTTCCCACACAGAAATCAATACAGACATGGAGAACAGAAATGTGAGAAGGAAGAACAGGAGCAAAGGAGTGTGGGCAATGTTTCCTCAGCTGTAAATCTTAACCACCTTACAGAGGTGGAAGTATAGATAGCTTCAATGAACATTCTCTCTTCAAGCCTTGTCTCTTCCACTTTCTGCTTGAGATTAAATGTTCTCTCCCAAAAACAATATCAAAAACAGCAATGATATTGTTAGCGGAATAACTTTTCCCTTGTTGAATCCTCGGCAAGGGGGAAAAACAGCTACTTTTAACACCACTAAAGGCTGGGCTGCCAGCACTTGTGGTAGATCATCTTGTTCCTGTGCCAATGTGCTGAGACAATCCCTAATTTGTGATATATTTATCTGTTCCTTTGCATAAATATCTTTGTTTCACTCCCCTCTCTCTGGAGAAGGTGTCTTCGTCTGCATTCTTATTCTGCACCATTATCTCCAGTGATGAACTATCTCTCCCACATACTGCAGCTCATTAAACCAGTGCCGCTGCTATCCTGGTTCTTCTCTCCCTCAGCGTTTTCCCTCTCTTCCCTTCATCGTGTTTGCTTTGAAAAGGTCCTCCAGGACTCCGGTAATTCAGCTGCTCCAGGATTACCAGGGACTTGCCCAGCATGCATGTGCCTCTAATAGAAGATGACGTTATCTGGGAGTGCTCTGACTGGCGGGGAGGTTTCTCTACTATGACATTTGTCTTAACTTTGGAAGCCGAGGCCTGGCATTTGGAGATGCAACAAGCTTTGACCTGCCTGGTTGACAAAGACCTTGTGAAATGATGCATAACCTACATGACCACTGCTGACCTGATGACTGTGGACAGCAGACAAACACTTTCTTAAATCACTTTGTATAATTATATCCCCAATAGCTGGAACTTAATTCATGATTTCAGGCGACCTTACCAAACTCATAAAATCACACTGCAGCTTTGTGACAGAACAGTCAAATATGGAGGGTATAACTTGAAACTCATGAGGGTATAATCCTATTGAAAAGGACACACAAACACACCTGTACTCAATAAATCCCTGCTAAAAAAACTGACTTATTCTTTGACCTAAGCTTCAGTTTCTCTATGCAAAGGATAATAATCTGCAACTGGTGGTTTCAGGGCGATGACCTTATGGTTTTAGTCTAGTGCCTTCCTGCTATAATGAAACTAACAACGCACGTGGGGGAAGAAGTTTCTGTCACTTGTCATCTTAGAATTTTTCTTGACCTACGATATACTGGAACCTCTTCCTTTGCATGCCAGCAAAGTTTGCAGACAAAAGAAGCCAGTCTGCCTGGAGGCGTTTTGTCTCATTTTCCTGATGTGCCTCTATTCAACTTCGAGTCCCGATTCTGGATTTAGCAAGTTCCCACATCCGTGATGCTAACAAGGCACCAGGCAGTGAAGCCAAATGTGGAACAGGACACAGTGTGTGCCTCACTAAATCCAAAGAGGAGAGGACTGCCCTACTTTCACTTATGCAGCCTAAAGAAAAGGGACAAAGAGAAATAAGATAATAGAAGAAAACCAGAAATACTGCCTCACAGTTGTTCTGTTTTCATCCATGTCTGTCCAGACTCATATATATGGATAAGACTTTGAAGGAATTTAATAAAATGTATTAAGTGCAGTTTTTGGTAAAATGGAAGTTATCACTGTATTGACATGAAACTTGTCATCTTCACTTAGAGACGTTTTTTTTTTTTTCCAAAAGACTGATGGAGAGCTTCATCACATGGTGCAACAACAACCACCTAAAGCTCGACATCAGCACAACCAATGAGCTTGCAGTGACTACAATACTTCAAATATGGAAGCTGCTGCAAAGAAGCTGCAAACTGAAAAGAGTCACCAATTCAGTGTCTGACCAAATGTGAAATATAATCACAATGTCCCCTTCTGTTCCTGAGTTATGGTGTAGAATAAAAGGCAGAAAAAAATTCTGATGTCACAGTTAAGTTGACCTCTGACCTTAGGATATAAAATGTCATCCCTTCATCACTTTATTCTATGATTTTGTGTAGAATTAGTGTATGAATTCTTTAATCATGGTCAAAAATGTGTTGTGTGTGATCACAGTGACTTTTGACAATCAAAATCTAATGAGTTTGTCCTTGAGTCCAGGTGGATGTTCCTGCCAGATGTAATGAAATTCCCTCCGGGCATTCCTGAGATATCGCATTAATAAGAATGAGAATGACATGAGGTCACAGTGACCTTCACCCTTGACTACCAAAATCTAATCACTTCATCCTTGAGTCCAAGCGAATGTTTGTGCCAAAGTGGAGAAACTCCCTCAAGGCATTGCTGAGATATCACGCTCACAAGAACATACGGACAACCTGAAAACATAATGCCTCTGGCCACAGCTGTCACCGCTGTGGAGGCATAAAAACATCTTTAATCTTGAGCAACTGCAGCAGTAAGAATGAGTAGAGGGAGGGGACGGAGGTAAATGGAGGAGGGGGGGAGTTGAAACATTTAACTGCTTGTGGATCAGAACTTAATTAGATTTGCTCTCAATCTAATCTGCAGAGATGTGAAGTCTGTGAGCTGTGCTGTGCAGTAGCCGCAGGAATAGTTTCTCCAGTCTGTGCCAGCAACAGTCCCCTAATTTCAGTGGTTCCTCTGGAGTTTAACAGGCTAATCCCTCCGGCGAGGCAGTCTGGGTGGCTCTATGCTATTAAAATCACACAGCACCGACATGCTCCCAATTAAACACTAACACCTTTGGGAGCAGCTTCAGTAACTGCATTCTTTATACATGAGAGAAGCCATTTTGAGGTGAAAATGAGTAATAGGGACACAGTGGCTGTTTGAAGAGAGCTCACTCAAACCAAAGGCAAAAGCTGGCTTCTCATTCTTTGAAGAAGCATCTATTTGAATGGAGTTTCATATGTGGATTTCAGCCAAATGCGTAAATGTGCAAATTTGCTCTGCGACTGACAGTTTGCTAAAACCCTCCCCCAAACAGCAATCGTCCAATAATAGCTTAGCAACCGTCTGTCAAGCTTGGGATTTCTCCACATGGAGGTGATGTGCTTGGTGTTGCATTAAGAGTGGCATTTTAAGAGTTTTGAGGGGAACCAAAAACACAAGCACACATGTATGGAGCGGATTAAACAGCACTTCCATCTGCTCTAATTGAAGCTGGTTTACCAGTGTTCCATCCCCTTTTGTTTTAACGAATGAGCTAATTGTTGATGTTTTGAAAGTGAAGTTCTTGCTTGAAATATAGTTAAGTTGCTCAACAGTCTAGGGCCTCCATTTCTGTACTTTGTTCTTCATAATGTGCCACACATTTTCAGTGGGAGACACACCTGAACTGCAGGCAGGCCAGTCGAGTCCTCACACTCTTTTACCACTGAGCCATACTGTTGTAACCACATACAGAACGGATCTCGGCACTGTCTTGCTGGAATAAGGAGGAACATTCATGAAAAGACTTCTGGATGGCAGCATACGTTGCTCCAAGATAAGACTTCATTGATCCCACACCAGGGAAATTAAATAAGCGGTATCTACCTTTCAACATTCATGGTGCCTTCACAGATGTGCCAGTTACCCAATCCATGAGCACTAGGGTGTATTTCTGGATACCCATCCAAACTGTTTCCTGGGATTTTTCTTTTTTCTTTTCTTTAAATTCAGAACATATTTAGACAATATGTAGGGCTACAGATTACTTTCTTGTGTGTGCACAGGTGGAACACACTAAAAGCTTATACACATTCAACAGTACGGCGAGATGTGCCTATCCCAGAGCAGCGCTGAAGAAAGACGGCCATAAACTCCCAAAAAATCAATCCGAAATCCCACACCGAGTGAGTGAGAGCTTTTTGAGAGCTTGACATTTCAACCTGAACTTTGTATTTCATATTCCTCACTGCTATATGGAAGTTCAAGGCCTTCTTCTCTTTAGTAATTATGAATATCATCCAATAATACACTGAAGCAGTTGGAATCCATAGGTTAATGCATATTTCAGAGAGTAGTCTCATGTTAGCAGCTCTGTTCTGCTCTTTATAGGATTTGGGAAAATTTGAACCCCTGTTCCTGAAATGCGAGTCTGATGTTACATTTCTCCTCAACATACTAATAACAGTAAGACTAACTCGGCCAACACAAGAACAATGTGCTTTCTTTATTGAAATGTTTTCCAGGTGGATCATCAACCGTTAAGGATTGTGATTTTTTTTGTCTGGGACACTCAGATTCAACCTTTAGCCTCACTACCCAGTACCAATTAATGACCCCTTTACAAGGTTGTAACTTTAAAATGAGTCACCTGGAAACATGAATAAATCAGCCAAGAAGGGCATGTTTCAACTGACTCATGGAGCTAACGCTAGCTTAATTAACTTGTTAGCTTCAGCGGATTAAATTTGCCAGCAACAGTTGTCATCTCAGCTGATGAATTGATCTTAAATTTAGTTGTTCACTAAAAATTAGAAGCCTGCTTTTGTTGACCTTGGTCTGAAATGAAGGACCCATTGTTTCAAAAGTTACTACGAATTTAGGGTCCTAACTCGGCCCCCATCATCACCGTAAACTGCATATGTGTTGTGCTAGAATTGAAAGCTAGACAGGCATAAAAACAGTGATTTAAGGGAGCCGGCTTAGCATTTTATTACTTACGGCATTTCCAACTTGTTGAAGAGGACTTATAGAAACACATTAGCCCTACTTTCACAGTGAGTCCTTTAACTTTTGGGATGACTGTCAGGGATGAAGTGATGGAGCATCACCGGACAGATGAAGGGATGAGGGGTGGGGATGGTGGTCGCGGGAGGAAAAGAATAAAAAAAAGAGGCACGCTGTTGGCTGCTTAGAGCAGCACCTTTGCTTTTGGAGTGAGGGAGTATAGAAGAGAATGGCGACACTCACCTCCTTGCTTACTCCTGTCAAGATAGATGGAGACCCTTCTGGCCAGACCTGGGGGGAGGGAGCAGATGGAAGCGGGGAGGAGGGGAGGGACGGAGGAGAGCGGGAATGCAACAAAGCAAGCAACAAATTAGCAAGGACCCCCCATGCATGCAGACCCACACAATTGCACACACACTTAAAAGTATGACCTCGTGAATATCCTCCACATGCATTCAAACAGCAGAGGGATGAACAAGGCAGCGTGGTTTCTCCCAAATGACTAACAGTGATCAAAGAGTGAGAGGAGAGGGAGGCCTGAGCTGAGCTGCTGCGTCTGCATTCCAAACAGGGGCTGTGGAAGCTGCACAGGGTTCCCGATTTCCAGTCCTGCAGGGCACAGAATCCCACATCCCTTCACCACGGAGGAAAAAGCTTGACGAGGGAGGACTGTGTGTGTATGTTCACAATGAGAGTCTGAGCATAGTCAGTCGTGAAAAGGCTATATGAAAATAATTTAACTGGGTTGAAAGTGTTTGTGAGTAAATAAACCTGCTAATTCAATCACACAAAATTAAGCATGATAGCGAGATTTGTTGTGCCTGCTGCCTTGTTCAGCCTCTGGAGATGGGGAAAAACACAAAACAATATCAAAGAACCAGCAAAGTAACAACAAGCCAGACAGAGAGTCTACAGAGATGGTTCACTGCTGAAAAACAGCACAAAAGCATGTTATTGGACAACAGGGATGGGATGAGGGAGGACAGGTTGCGCAGGACTGGTGTGTATGAGAAAGTGCGTTTGTGTGCGTCAGTCAGCGTCTTCTTGAGAAATGTTCACTGTGTTGTAGCTACTGCCTACAGAGGTAGAGCAGCTTTTCTGGCAGCACAAAGACAGGCCTGTGCAATATTTCATTGGGTTTTACATTATTAATGGCACTGAGGCAATACTAAAAATCTAAAACTTTCAAAACACAAGCATATAATTATTGCACTCTCTCTGAAAGAGGTTTGAAGCAATGGTAATGACTGGAAACTGCTTATTGGGCCAGGAATGGTATATCTGAATGCAAGAGAGAGGACTGTGTGTGTGTGTGTGTGTGTGTGTGTGTGTGTGTGTGTGTGTGTGTGAGTTTGAGAGAGGCTGCAGATGTTTCTAAAGTTTCCTTTCAAGCTTAAAAAAAAAATATTTGGACACCACAAGCTGAAGCTGGGCTCTTCAGCTAAACTTTTCCAGGAATGATCTCAGGCGAACGGCTGTTTATATTAAAACCGATGCGGTCTGAAAGCAGGACGGACACAGCAACTGTCACTAACGATACATCCAAGATAACAAGCACGCCATTAAATGTTAAAGTGTTAGTCAAAACAAGGTATGGCTTACTGCTGGAGAGTCCTCTGCGGGGGAAGAGTCTCTCAGGGCGATTTGTGTCATGAGAGTCAGACAGACAGTGAGACGCTATTAAGTGTGTCACCTCTCTGTGGGGTCCCACACAGCTCTGGTGGCTCTGTGGCTTTGTAATAATGGAGACACATATGTGCGCACAACGGGTGGACACAGACACATCCTGACAGCTCGGCTACCAATTAGCCAAATATGTATCTTATTCTATCTGAGAGCGTTTTAAAAATGCTTTATCAAAGTTGTCCACCCAAACAGTACTGTGGTCACACGTGCTCATGCTGTTACACCGGGTCTCAGATCATTTCAAAAACTTTATCAAAACAGACAAAAGTGTGGTAGATGGTTAATTTCTGTTTAAAAAAGAGGTAAACAAGTATTAGTAGGAGCATACATTTATTCCTATCGCTGACAGTTTGCCTAAAAACCTCCCTAGCCAAAAGCAACGGCTGGGAAACTCTCAAGGCAGAAAAACACGGAGTTGTTGAGAAAGAAAGAGAGGGCGAGAGAGAGAGAGAGAGAGAGAGAGAGAGAGAGAGAGAGAGAGTGTGTGTGTGTGTGTGTGTGTGTGTGTGTGTGGGTGGGTAACCTGGCATATCACAGAGGTGGGTGGATGTCTCTGACAAGTGTGTGCTGTGGGTGTCAGGCCTGGTTCAAATATTTGCGAATAACTCTGCCTCACGAATTATGGAAGTGTGTCAACATAGAGGGTAAACATGGCAGAAAATCCACCAACGTTCACAGTCCAAGTTTAAAACGAGGAACTATATTCATGCAACACGGACCGTCCTCTGAGCAGGGCAAGGCTAGTAATCTACCTGAAGATGTGTTCTTAGAGAAACTGACTTTGAACGTATGTTAAACTCTCCTCGACAGATATACGATGGATGTGGCACATGTGACAGTTTAAGACAAGTGAGGCTGACGACTGGCTTCAGGTTAGTGTGACGTTTGACTGATGGAACGCAATTCAGACGCCTGTGAGTCACGAGTCTGAATTTATCCAAAACCTGCCACCAAGGAGGACTGAACTGTGTTGAACTGCATCAGGTCCAATCAGTTATTGGTAAGAACGTATGTGACATCCTCTGCTGGACTTGGTTTAGTGGTCTGGTCTGTGCACGCTCACACGTACTGACAACGCTGACAACCCCCTTATTTTAAGTGCTTATTGATGACAGTTCAGACATATGCTGTGCCATTGTGAGTGAGCATGATACTGTGGCTGGGTTTGGTGAGGTTGGTGATCTCTTCTAATAACTTTACTGTCTCTTCATGTGTCGTGCTGGAGTTTCCACCATTCAAAAACTCTCATTAAGCTCACCTTTTAAAGAGAGATATAAAAACTTAAGACTTTGTATTCTGCTATAAATCCTATGCTTAACAGCCATTTTTGAGGTTGTTGACCGTGGTGCTGTCACACTGTATCGTGCTGTGTAATAGTCCAGTATTTTTGTAAGACATCCTTCATAAGTACATTGATTTTTAATGTAACCTTACATTACAAGTTTCTTGTGTAACAAAGGCCAAGGATATTTCTTACTTTTGCTGTATGATCTAATTTTCACAATCAACATAATATTTAGCAGTATTCAAGAGCAAATGTTCTGTACCTGTTTTTGGGAAGCTAATATTGCATCACTGCAGAGTCACTGTAAGACTCTTTAAACCTACAGTGGTTCACTTTCTATGACTGTTGTTCTTTTCTTCACGTCTCACTCATGGGACAATTTACAGAGTGACTATGTGACCCTTCAGAGAAGGAATAACATTCTACCTCTTGCAAAATTCAGAAGCAATAAAATCATCCGCTTACAGCCGGACATGATCTGGTATGAGCAGCAGCTTATGTTAGCTAATGTTAGCAAACTTTCGGTAGATATTGCTGCACAACTGACATAAATGAGTTAACTCACTGACTTTATCATTCTCTGTGCTAATGTTAGGCAGTATGTAATGCTATGTGACATTATACAACCCTGATTCCAAAGAAGTTGTGTAAAACATAAATAAAACAGAATGTGATCATGTGTGAGTCCTTTTGACATATACTCAATGAAAACAATGCAAAGACAGTATATTTAAAGTTTTACCTAATCAGCTTCATTGATTACTGTAAATATCTGATTATTCTGAATTTGATGCAGCAACGTGTTTCAGACAAGTTGGGACAGGAGCAACGAAAGACTGGAAAAGATGTGGAATGCTCCAAAAACACCTGTTTGGATCATTCCACAGGTAAACAGGTTGATTGGTAACAGGTGACAGTATCATGATTGGGTATGAAAGGAGCATCCTGGAAAGGCTCAGTCGTTCACAAGCGAGGATGGAGAGAGGTTCACCACTTTGTGAACACATGATTGTATAAAAGAGATTACTACATGGACTGAAGAACACTTTGGAAAACTGTTGTCAGTAAACACAGTTTGTTTGGAAATGACTGCATTCTGTTTTTATTTACATTTTACACAACGTCCCAACTTTTCTGGAATCAGGTTTGTTGGAACTGGATGTCGTTGTCTTATAAAGCTAAATGTAAGCTTGATTGAGCCACATAAAGCACCTAATCTCAGGCTTTTTACCGAAAACCCATCCAATACCTTAATCTGGGTCTGCTTAAATTCTCCAAAAAGCTGCTGCAGGTAAAGGTTGTAGAACTCAAACCTGGATGGTTCGATAAAAGCACCGAAAACGAGAGAAGGCATTAAACTCCTGTCCTACCTGGCTGCTCTGTAGGTGGGGAAGTATGACTGGAATGGGGTGAACAGTGGGGCAGTTGGCAAGTTACTACAGGAAGTACTGTATGAGTGGGTGGATGGGGGGCGGATAGTAAAATAGAGCGTTGATCTTTACTGTGAGCGCTGGCGGAGGGCTGACCTCTGGTAGTGGGCAGCATGTCAGAAAGGCCCTGCCATGCCGTCACCATTTCTGGGTTCTTCTGGTCGGCAAAGTTCTTCCAGATACGTAATGCTCCATCGTCTGGACAAAAGGGAGGGGTGGGGATGGACACAGGAAGATACAGAGAGGGAAGTAAAGAGTGAGAGCCAACACAGGAATATGGATGAAGAGATGCAGCACGGAGCAAAGGCTAAGGCAGCAAGGATCCATACTCGTTTGTATTCTTAACAGTAGTGCATGTTGAACTGTGCCGAACATTTGATGAAAACCTTGAAGTGAGACTCTTTCAAAACACACAGCACGACTTGACCATGGACATGGACACACACACACTTACATCAATAAGCAGAGCAGCATCAGAAAGGCTCGTTGCTTAAACGTTTTCTGTCTGTGAGAAACAAAGTGAGGCACGAGTCTCTAACTCTGTCTGAACACAGCAGCTCAGACGTAGCTAAGACACCGAGCTTAGCATAAAACACACCCATGCACTCTTATGACAGAGCTATTACATCCCATAAAAGTCTCCACTTGATTTACATTCAGCGTTTTCCTTTTTTAACGCTGTGTATTTTTTATAACTAACGTCCTCCCTGATATCCTTCACAGCGTGACTGATGGAGAAAAACCGAATAAGTGCACATTACATTTTGATGAGATGGAATTTATTATCATTAATCCCTGAGCTTTTATCAAGGTGTCAGGAGGTGTGCGATGAAATACAGCGTTCATTCTTCGTTTGACGTTTCACTGTTAAGACTAAACAAAATACAGAGTGTTCGGCTGCAGGCCCAGGTTATGAAGATAAAGCCATGGAGGGTAATCGCTTTGTTCGGTTAATGAATAATGATGAATACACATGAGTGCTTTGCATGTGTGTGTGTGTGTTTGTGGGGGTAAGAGTCAAGTGTTTAAGGCTTGTTGCTGCTACAAATGAGTCTCAGTGCGATTTCCTCTCCGCTGCTGAGTGTGAACATTTGAAAATCTAACTGATCTCTAACTTGAGTTAGCACTCTCTGCAGCACCTATGCGAGTGTGTTTATGTGCACGTGCATGTGTGTGTGTGCGTGTCAAACCTGTTGCGGTGAGCAGTAATGAACAGTCATGTCCGTTCAGGTACTCCATGGCTGTGATGCGAGTGTAACGAGGGTTTCCATTATAGAAGTAGTCCAGCCTCTCGCCCTTCTCCCAGTCCCAGAAACTACAGCAAACACACACACACACACATACACACATTAACCATTTGATCTGTTTTACTTTTAAAACCATCATGTATGAAGCTGAATCATCTGCATAACAGTCTTAATGCTGATGCTGTTTTCCAGACTGAGTGTGTTCTCTGTCTCTGACCAGATGCTGTCCTTGTCAGCCACAGCGATGCAGGTGTTGAAGGGGTGGAACTTCACAACAGACGGGACTCCGGGGTTTCGGTTGATGAATATTTGATCATCCAGTCGGGAAACACCTGTAACAAGCCAGAATGGGAGCAAGCGTAAAAAGGAGGAGCATTTCTTGAGTTCCCCATCCTGCCACCCCAAACATCCTGCTCACTTTCAAACTTCTACAGCAACAGGTGCTGGCAAAAATGGAACAAATAAAATCTTCTCTACCTTGTTGAGGTTGGTATGTACTGGGCCTGTAATTGTACAGACTGCTTGCAGGAAATAGCCAGAACCTCCAACAATAAAGCTCTCACCATATCCTGCTTACTTGACTTTTGGATCTTACCAAGCTATCTGCCCTAAGCCCACCTGGTCCTTCTGAATGATACATTTTTAGAAACAGGTCTCAAATACATAGTTTGGTTTTTTAAAAGGACTCTTTCTTCAAAAAGCTGAGCACTGTAGCTTTTAGCAGATGGACGGGACATATTTCAGCTGTAGATTTATACACATTTGTTGCACCGGTGATTACAGGCAGCGGGACGCTAAAATAAACTGCAATGCCCTCGATGGTAACGAAGGAAAGTCACCGTGCAATAGTGTGGCTCACTGATGTGTGTTTGTTGACAATAATGGAGGCACAGAGGAATGAGACAGATCAGGCTTTCAGACAATAGATCGTAATAATAGAGGATTCATTTAATGTTAATTGTAATTTATTATTGTTTTCTCATGGGGTTTGTTAATCATATAGAATGCTCCGCAGGAATGCAGACGGTGTCCATAATCTCTACACGACAGTTCCACTACATTTACCATTTTATTGTCTGAGTGTGAACATGTATTCATTATAGAGTCCCTTCAAAATGCAGTGATGAGGGAAAATGAGTGATTTCTGATGCATTCAGTGCGTAAATGTATGCTTGCTCGAGTCAGATGCTGAGAAAAAATCCTAAATCTAATATTTAATATCTCATGAACACACCGGGTGTAAGAATGAGTTCAAAAGCGAAGTGCTGCAACTCAGGATAGCTAATTTCACGAACTCTGAGTATTTGTTGGTACAAAATGTATTCTCTAAATTCGGATGAAGCTTGATTATGCCAGTGGGGGAACTGAGAATTTGTAGCTGCAAATGGGACAAGACAGAGCAGAGGGAAAAAAGAGGAGAAATAAATAAATAGTAAGAAGGCCTTTAGAACTATTTTAAAAACCAGATAATACTGGAGTGAATGATGGGAACAAGAAAGGATTACAGCACTGCTCGGCACAAAATAACAGCAGGACTGGAGGCAAGGCAAGAAAAGCAAACACAACATATGGCAGTCTACAGTGGGAGATTCAAAGCGGAGGAAAAAAGTCTAGTTGTGTACCCCTTTGGCAGATTTCAGTGGAATACAACGCCGTGCCAACATATTCATACAACCCATAACTTCACTGCCTCACCATATGTTGTCATGGCAACAACACATACTGCTTCACCAGCCTGTCCTTGGCTACCTGAGCGCACTCCTGAGACCATCATAATGAGAGGAAGAAGAATGAGGGAAAATCCATCATGAATTCATCACAGATACAGCTTTGTTGGAGGAAATGCAGTTAGGGGGAAAAACAGATACGAGGGTGAGGTTCTTGGTTAAAAGCTGAGCAAGATCATCATCGATTTGTTGTTGTTTGTGCTGTTTGACGGCACATTCAATACGAAACTACTGTCCCGAGGACATTAGAACTGCATCGTGATGGGTGTAAATGTTGCATCAACAAGACAAGAAAATCAAATCAGGTTCACAGCCAGAATATTTCTCTCGCCCTTTTTTTGCTGGTCTTATTTCGAGCCTTCCTGCCTCTTTCTCACCTCCTCCATCCTCAGCCTTCCTCTCCCTCCATCCCACCCTCCCTCCTCCTCTCGTCTCGTTTCTCTCTGGAGGGAACAGACTGAATGAGGGCAATCCTACTACTTCTCTCTCAAAAATCGGAGTATAGAGGGGAACTGGGAGATTTAGAGAGCAGTCAGAAAGAGCGGGAGAGACATGTGCAAGAGCCGAGGCTCTGACGCCAATCGCCTCGTGACTCCAGTGTGTGTGTGTGCGTGTGTGTGTGTGTGTGTGTGTGTGTGTGTGTGTGTGTGTGTGAACTGACGTCAGGGGTGTTAGCTATTCTGTTTGAGGAAGCTCTGACTTCACTTGGGGAGTCTGTGTGTATGCTGGCAACATGGGCTCTTTAACGTGTGTGTGTGTGTGTGTGTGTGTGTGTGTGTGTGTGTGTGTGTGTGTCTGCGAGGGGAGTCCTGTGACTCATAAAGGAGGTTGTTTCTGACTATTGATTGATTTTAAATCAATCCTCTCTCATCACTGCGAATCATCTGCCCACTCACTCACATGTCTGAGGCAAAGCTGCTCCATCTACACCTGGTGTTTGGCCGTTCTGGATTTCACCCAGACTCTGCCCTCATCAAGGCTCTAAAAACAATTAAACGTCATTCTGGCAAAGTCTCTGCTTGTGTGATCTTAGCATTGTACTTGACACAGCTGACCAAAAAGCTGCAAATCACAAACAACTTGTAAAATAGTAAGAATCCTATCATCTAAGACAAGGACTAATTTTTGTCCATCAGTAAATGTGTAACCAAACAGATCAATGTGGCATATGGAGTCCCTCAAGGTTCAATTCTTGGACCTTGAACATTTGGTGAGAAAAGTTTTAAATATTCAGCGTGTGTATATTTTTTAATCATTTTCATCTTTTTTGAGATTAGACCTGGTATTTAAATGTTCTTTATTTTTGTGCATCTTTTCAGCCTTCTTCGTATTTTCTAATACTCGTCTGACTAATCATTTTGATTTGCATATCAAAATGTGCTCCATAAATAAACTCACATTTTAGAAGACATGAGAGCAGTCGTGCCACGAAATGCCAAAGTGATTAAACCTGGGATGACATTTTGATAATTGATTTAATCAGATTTTCAGTAATATCTGTGTAAATGAATTCTGCATTTAAAGTGCAGCTCAGGGTTCCTTCTACCAAAGTAAACAACCTGTAAAAGGACTCTTCCTGCCAGACAGAGCCCTAATGTACATATGGGAATACATCAGTCTGTGTGTGTGTGTGTGTGTGTGTGTGTGTGTGTGCGTGTGCGTGTGCGTGTGTGTGTGTGTGTGTATGTGCGTGTGCGTGTGCGTGTCACTGACCTCTTTGCGTGATGCATCGGCTCTGCCTTCTTACTCGTGTGTTTCTCAGGAACCTCCACTGCCGCTCCATCCTCACCTGACTCTCCAGGTCATGCTCCTCTGGGATCTGATAGAATGAGTTAACAAATGGTGAGAGAGCGAGAGCGAGAGAGAGAGAGAGAGAGAGAGAGAGAGAGAGAGAGAGTTAAATGAAACGGTAAGGGGTATCAGCACAGTTTGACTTCAAAGTCCAAGAGAGGGCACCAAGTGCCTGCAGCAAGGGTTTGCAGTCAGTAGCAGGGAGAAAAAAAATAAATAGGAGGGGGAAGAGAAGGAAACTGGAAGGAAACGAGTGGAGTGCAGCGTGTATGCAAGCTAGTGTGAACAGTGATGAGTAAGCTGTTTAAACCTGTTGAAGTTACTTTGTTCCATGGTACTGTCGTTCACCAGGAGGACCACAGTGAGTCTACTCTCTGGTGAGGGTGTTTCATTTTTCAGGCGTTAGTTCATGCTCATTTCATGACAGTGACAATGTCAAAATGTGCTGGACAAAACTCATCACTGTAGAACTGACTGTGATTTTTGAGAGTTTGAGATGTGAAATATTACTGCTAGAATCTACTGCCTTACGAAAGGTACTTATGTTGTGTGTACATCTGAGCATGCAATAATGTGACAAAAAGTTAGACAATAATCGTAAGATCTTGCTTTTTATCTGCATACTAAAATAAGTGTACATTAAGTCAAGTTAACTTGTGCAGTATGCAGTTTGTTTTTCTCTTTTTATGGTCGAAATGAGAGAGGACGACGGGCAGAAGTTTCAGTGAGTGGGAGGCAAACTGACCACCACTGCAGCTGCATGTGGAGGAAAAAAGGAGCCACTCCATGGAATTGAATGCTCTAGTTGCTCCAAGTGAATTCAGGTAGTAATGGAGTCTACAGCTGCAGCATCGTTTGGGTCAGCAGAGATGTACAGGTGTGTGTCACCAGTGACTCTCATGATGTCACTGAGCAAGTAATGGCTCTACATTCCTTTTATCAATAAACAGAAATGAGTTTATTTACTTTTTTCATTCTGTAACTATTTCTTGACAAACACTTCTACATTTCTGCAAGATACGAAGTCTTAATTATGAAAATCTGAGGTGTTGCCGGGCACTCTTCCCAATTCAGAAGTTTTCCACTTCTCTTGTTACACTCCAGGCCGGGATCACTTTGCAGCTCCAATGTTAAGTGGAGCTCATGCGGTTACTCAGATAATGAGTGAAGGTGTCAAGCTAATCTTGTACAGTCACATCGGATCACATCTGTTGAGCAGAGAGACAATATGAAAATGTAGCTTTATGAGGTCTTATGTAACAAAATGGCCCCCACAGACTTCGTTTGAAGAGAACAGGACGAGTCCCCTTTTGAACGTGACATTAAATATGCAGAATGTAATATAAAGCCGCTTTATGTCAGTTTGTAGTTTAAAGTATTAAAATTATCAGTCAAAAACTTGGAGTGTGCTACCATTATGCGCATTTGATAGACCAATAAATAAACAACAGAGAGTAAACCACAGAGAAAAACTGTGCTAGTGTGACTTCCAAAGCTAGTGTGTGCTTATTAAGCACATTTCTACAGTGAGGCCTCCTAAATGCTCAATACCCTGACACTGACACACACACACACGTGCACACACACACACAGACACACACACAGCCACTGTACCATGTGACTACACTACTACTATGTGTAATCAATATTACTGTAATGACATCACTGTGTACATGTTGCTTTAAGGGAAACACATGGCACATTTAACACCTCGGAGTGGAGCCTGTGAATAAACACATATGTGCATGAGAGTGTTTCTGTGAGCGTGCATCCAAACTTTATCTGTACATCACATTCAGTGTCTCTAGGGCTTCAGGGTTCCTGACCAAGCCTGAGAGGAGGCACATTTAGCAGTCAGACTGAGGCTGACGGACTCCCACACCTGAGATGGAGGCAAAGTGTGTGTGTCCGCCAAGGTAAGAGCCAGCTGATACTGTGGATCCCAGGGTTGTGGTGCTGCCCTGTGTCAGCTGCTAATGCAATGCATAATGAGAAATGTATAATAAAAATGTGTGCATGTGAAATTCCCAGTGCACTTTATTGCCAAAAGTATGTTAACACCAAAACATTCCAGCCATATGTGGTTATTGAACGTCTCATTCAGGGGTGTTCACAAAGTTTTGGTCAACTCTGTTTGTAACTGCTGCTCTTGCTCTCACACTTCATCTCTCCTTAACTCTCTCTCTCTCTTTCTCACACACACATATGAACCTTTAGCTGTGGACCTATTTTTTGTAATCACACAGTCTTGTGTGAAGAGAGTCTTCAATGTGCTTGTTTCTCACACACCCCTAAAACTGTAGGTGTGGATACACTCTCTCTCAAACACACACACACATTTTGCTGTCATGCTGCTGACACAGTGATATGATAACCTGTGTGCAGACTTTGAGGCGTACACACACATACACACACACACATACATACACACAAACACACACACACACACACACACACACACACACACACACACACACACACACACACACACACACACACACACACACACAAATGTTTGTAATGGAGTGGAGTTTTATGGCAGCACTCAAAATTTTGCCAACACAGCGTTCTGATTTGCGCTACGGCAAAACCCTTCCCCTCCTCCTCCTCCTCCTCTTCCACCTGCTCTTTCACTCACTCTTCCCTTCCAATCATCTCCCTGCTTTTCATCACCTTTTGTTGCCACTTCTGGCTCCGTCTTCTTTTCATCCTGTTCCTCCTGCTGCCAAGCTCTTTATACAGTTTTACTTCATTTCACCACCCCTGTTTCTCCTCCTCTCCTCCTCTCTCCCACACTCTCCTCCCTCCACTCTCTGCCCCTTGGTGTCTTCTCTTCTTTTCAAATATTTTCATCATTTCTTACTTTTTCATTTCTGTGCACTCTCTCTCCTCACTCCTCTTTTTGCCCCAAATGTCTCTGTGCTGTAAATATTTTATTTGATGAAAATCTACTTTTCTCCTCACTCTTTCTGTATCAGTCACTTTTTCTCTCTTGCACACATGAATTTCTTATATTTTTCTTACTCATTTTTCTTCCTCCGCTCCCAAACTTTGTATTTTCTCCTCTATTTGACCCTCACGCTCAACCCTTTTTTTTAGATAATTCCCTCCCTCTTTGCTAAACCTCGGGAAAATGTGCTGACATAATTTGCTTTCCTTCTTCCTTTCCTGAGAGGATGGACTGTTAAGGGCATTTAAACAGACAGAGGCTTGATTTAATATTACAGAATTTGGCACCAACTACTGTGCATGGTAAAAAGCACTTCTTTTAATCTTAAATTTCACTCGGGAGGATGTTAACTTATGGAGCTCAGAGAACTCAATTATTCAGGAAAGCCATCTTGGACAAGCAGCAGGTACTTTCTCACACTGTGACTGGTCCCCACCCTGCTGATTTCTATAGGACTTTATTATTTCCTAAAAGACATTCTACTCCAAGTTCATGTCCTCAGATGGCTCAGTCACTCCTGAATTGTAAAATCCATGACGAACGTGCACCTATGACACCACTTCACATAAATATTTATGTGAAAAGGGAAAAATTACGTGTCATATCACTTATTTTTTGTTGCTTAGCAACCACGTTAAGATGCTGTTCAAGAACTAGATTGCATGGTGGAGCAACAACAAGAAAATATGGGTCTTAAATTATTGATTAAAAAAAGGATGGATTGGCTCTTTTTCTCTTTTGATTCAATCATGCGTCACCTGCTTTCCATCAAAGCAGTAACTCAACTGACAAGCTGCTTGTTCTGTTTTCACTGTGAAGCACAATCTTCAGGCTTATTTAGTTAAAAAACAAAACAAATGCACACATGTATATAAAGGACGGCCATCTGACTCACACCAGCAGGGCAGAGTGAGACAGTAGAAAAGGACCAACGGATGGAAACGAGCAGAGAGACGGCGACACTACCTTCATGACAGGCTGAGCGAAATACTTGGCGCTCCAATCACACAGGCCCGTCTGGAGGGCGAGACTGATGTAGTTCCTGTGCCCACCTGGCTCGTCGCTATCCTCAGCTGCCTGGACACACACACACACACACACACACAAACTCAAAGGGTTAAACTAAACAAAAAAATAAAATATGCAACTTTTACTGGAGTAAATTGCTGCTGCTGAACACTATTTCCCACGCAGCAGAGTGCTGCTCTACCTGCTCTGGTCCCTTGTCAAACATCTTGCGTGTGCGGGGAAACTGGTGGGAGTGGGGCGCCTGGCCTCCCAGTGTGGGGGTGTAGGGAGGCCGCGTGGCCGGCTGATCTCTGGTGGGGGGCTTGGGCACCTCATTGGTCAGACTGGAGCTGCTGGTGCTGGGCATGGGAGGCGAGCCACTAGAGGAACAGAGACATTAACAGGAGGACAGGACGGGAAACAAAGCAGCAGAACTTAGATGATATCGGCTTCACCTCTTCATTCCTTTAGCTCCTACAGAAACAGGTTAAGAAAATTCTCCCACACAAAACCTTATAAACTGTTGTCTTCAATATATATCATATCCAGTGTCATTTAATATCTAGGATTTATTTGTTATTACTTTTGTTTCTCTAATTTTGCCTTTCTCCAGTTTTTTTCTCTAGTTTGCTGCATGTTCTTTTCAGGCAACTGTAATGTATTCTCACTGTGTGGCCTCTCATTTTGTTGCCAGCCTTGAGCTAGGTGGCAACATTGTCAGAACTCTCTAAAAACAAGATTATAGGAAGCTGGGAAGGTTTCACCTGCAAACAATTGTTTTTCTAAGAAGTTAAAGTTCTTCATCTGAAGGTTCCTCCCACTGCCTCACTCATTAAATGAAACTGTGTCTCTGTTTTGGTGGAAGGAAGGCTGAGTGCGCTGTGAGCTGTATGTTTACTGTACTTTTCTGTATATCTGGATGCTGCTGTGTGTGTTGGAGTGCTTTCCTTACCCAGCCTGGTGGATGTGTGTGCCCTTGCTGGTGGGGCTGGCTGGGGCTGACTGGGTGAGAGATCCTGAGTCCAGGATCCTCTGAGGCCGAGCGTTCATCGTTGCCTGTCGACAAAGAAACCGGGGGTTAATTCTCCGTTTGCTCAATCGAGTCATCCCACTGGAAATGTGAAATCGGAGGTTAAAAGGGAGGAGGGGACACACAGATCAGGAGCAGAAGCTCTAGATGCTCTTCTTACTGTAACAGTGTTTGAAAAGTGCCAGGCTTCACAAAGTTTGTCTGAATTTGCACAACTTTATCTCGTTACGCGGAGCAGGCAATATAACCTCATCATTGTGAGTCGTCTAATGGCTGCTCACAAGAGAGAGGTAAACTTAATAAAGACAATAGAGGCAAAAACATCTCTGATGAATAGCAGAGTTGCTGTTTACTCAAGCCAGGTGGAGAAACTCCATGGAGCGTAAATCTAGTTAGCACAGGCAAACGCATTTTACTACCCGGGAGTGGCTTTGATTTGATTTATACGCTAATTACAAAATTGCAGCAAGTATTTTTCTGTGTGCATGTGTTTAAAAGGCTGAGAGAAAAGTTTTTAATGCAAAGTGTACACAAATACAATCCACTGCATTAGCAATGGGGAAAAGACATCAGTTACCAGGGTTAGCGGTTAGCGCTTCATTAAGAGGCAATTGGAAATGAAACAAAACAGCCATAAAACTAGCTGAAACGGTTATTATGGAAATAGCTCTGTCACTAATCTAAGAACCTTTTCCACTCAAGCACAACAAGATCAATATAATGAGAAGGACATAGAAAAGACAAGTGAAATAAGTTAAGGATATGCTGATTTTTGACAGATTGGAGGGTGTGTGTAAAGATGATGGGTAGCAGCTTGTGTGTTTGAAGGCATCTGTGCACGGCAGAAACCATGCAGAGAAAGCAGACATAAAAATATAAAAGCAAAAACCCAGATTGACACTGTAGCATTAATCCTTCTGGATGTCTTTTGAGAGTTAGGAAGAGGTTGCGGCAAAGCTCAAAGGAAAAGCTTAAATAAAAGGATCATTAAAAAAAAAAAAAAAAAAAAAAAAAAAAACTAGGCAAAAGGGGGATGAGTGGTTGTCAAGCATTTCCTGCACTAAAAGGTCACAGGATTTATTCCCTCAACAGTCCGTGTGCATCCATTAACAACACTGTATCTTGTGCTGCAAATCACCAGCAATCATGTAATTAATGCAACACGTTCATGGATTATTCATCAACATTTGCCTATCATCAACATGTGGTAGACAAACATCACGCTAACATGGGAGGCCACACGTCTTATCTGCTGACAAGCTTTCCAGAAAATGAGATATGAAAAACTCCCACATTAGCAGGAAATGGGGGTAATGGATTCTACCAGCTGCTTCGCTGCATGCTGACAAACAGCTTGCTCGACCGCTTCAACCCGCTTCCCCTAACTTCCTCCATCATTAATTGGCTGGAAAGTGAGTCAAGCAAACAAGTTGGTGTGTGCACACAGACCACTCTACGAGCAAGGGGTCAGGTAGGATACAAAGCTGATGACAGCTCAGAAAAATCGCTTAATGTTCCTGTTTAATTATTGAAGGTGCTTCTGAGATGTTCAGCTGGTGGAGAAAGTGCCAAACACTGGATGTATGATGATGACATGGAAGTGGTGAAGGTGAGTGGGGCAGAGATGGTGGAGTGGCAGAGGGAAGATGCGCTGGTGGAGATGAGTAAGTGTGTGAGAAGAGGTATCTGCTGCGTCAGGCGAGAGAAGATTCAAGCCTCTCAAGTCAAAATCTCCTCTCAAGGCTCACTGAAGTGGGCAGGAGAGCAGAGGCTTCCATCCAAACATTTGAGGACTTTGCAGGGTAATGTTTTGCACCTCCTTGTCAGATGGAAACAATGCGATTTCAATTAAATAACATAGTCAAGCTTGAGCAGACAGAGTGGAAAGGCTGGATTAAAAACTCATGACGTCCAGCCCAGCCTCATAAAGCAAGAAAGAGGGGATTTAAAAGGGCATTTCATGCATTCATCATGTGAGAAGGAAACCCTAACCCTAGCTCACTTTGTTGCAGATCAACAACATTTGGCATTTAAAATCCTAATTAAAAGAGCTGGACTCCCCGTTAGGCTAACGCTAACACTCGTGAACCCAGGATGACGAGCTCTCTGTAAAAAGAAAAATAACATGCTCTGTGTATGAAGACTCCTTAAAGGCGTTTGGATCGTCATTTTTCTCTAAATGTCAAAATGCTCTTTGTCGTGTCCATGCAGGTATACAGGAAACACAGGTGGAGCTTCGACCCCTCATTACTGTCATGTCAAGGGTTAGGGTATAACCCTAGAGATAAGTCTGAGTCAAATATCAGTTTAGTCAACATGGTCCAAGTCCACTTTAAAGACAAAGAACCAAAAGTCCAAGTCAAGTTTCTACTCCTTGAGAGTAAGTCTAAATGAGGTCACATGTCTCCACCACATGTCATCTGCAAGTGTTTCAGGTCTATGAATGTTGAGCATTTTGATTAAAAAGTAAGCGTTACCTGTTGGGGGATTTTACAAGTTCAAGCTGAAGGATTTTGCCTGCAGCGCTTACTATTCGCAGAGCCCTCTCGATGAAGCAGAAGGTCTGGGACAGCTGCTGAACTTGATTGAATTGTGTTGTTTTTTTGTTTGAGTCATGCATCCCGGGATTCTAGCATTGCTGAAAAACTGTATGTTCCCATATGTTGGCTGTCAGAGTGGTAATTTTTATACATTTGACACCGCAGTTTGCTCAATTGACTTCAGTTCTGCAGGTACACACAATCTGATACCACAGAAGTGTGTTGCAGGGCCATGTGGACAGTGCAGTGCATTAGCTGGTAGAAGACAAGTCTATTGCATTATATTGTAAATCAAGCCCTGTTGTTTTTTATTGCAGTCCAGTAGGGAGTCTTGTGGCAGAGATGCAGCTTTACTGAAGGTAACTGAGGGGACAGTGGTGTTGGTGGTAGGAAACACAAGAAATTTTGCCAAAGGGTTTGGATGGGTGGTAGACTATAGTGGCTATTATTGCTCCTTAACTTACGGCCGCCTTTTTGCTCTGCTCTGCCGAGCCTCAGGGAGTCATTGGCCCTTAATTGCATTTGCACAAAAGTAATGGCCTTTTGGAGGAGGAAAATGCCAGTGGGAGGGTTTGGGTGTGTGTGCTGGAAAAAGTGCTTTTACACCACATAACCATGTGGTGGAAAAGAACGGACACACGGAAAGGTTATTTGAAACACCCTGACTATTCTACACTCTAAAAATTAGCTGATAGTCATTTCAAAATGACTTTTAATGAGCACGGCAGTAAATAAGTTTCATATGCGGTCAGCATCTGCAGGTCTGCTGGCACTTCCAGCCACCAACCTCAGAACAATGGCTGCAGTCTAAAGTCTAAAGTCTAAGAGAAGGTCTTTAGACTTTAGACTGCTTCTTTATTGATCCCAATCTGGGAAACTGTTTTGTTGCAGTAACAATGAACAAAAAACATACAGACGACCACAGAATATATACAAAAGTTTAAAAAAGTAAACATCCGTTCCCTGGACTCCATTACACAATTCAAAACAGCTCTTAAAACCCATCTCTTCAAGATAGCTTTCCCACTTAAATGGCATCGATTGCATCCTATTCTTACTATGATATTGTCTTCTAACTCAACTGCTAAGCTTTGCTCTGTTGCTAACCAGATGTCTTACTGTTAACTGCACTGATGTTTCTTTTCTGGTGCATTGTTGTTTATCATATGATTGTATTGCTGGTCCTTTATGATGTAAGGTCACCTTGAGTGCCATGAAAAGCAGCGTTAAATTAAATATATTATTATTAACAGAGCTGACAACGGCTCTAACAATAATCTCTGAGCTCTCCCTTGAACATTGTTTCTTGCAATGTGCATATGCAATTTTTCAATCACTATGTTCAATTTTCAATTTTTTTCCCATTAGCAATATTATTTTATTTTTTTCCATTTTGTATTTTTTATTCCCTTTTATATCTCCTTTTATATTCCTGCTGCTATTGCTGCTGCCTTTAACACCCTAATTTCCCCAATGGTGGATTAATAAAGTCTTATCTTATTTTAAGAAACAAGGACCACAACGTACCTTGTACGCTATGCTGTTGAGAACCTTCATGGCCAGATCTGACACTTCTGGGAAAGGGTCTGCAGCGAGATGTAACAGCACCCTCCAGATCTGAGTGTAAACACTGTTGAAGGACACACCTGGAAGAGACACAGAGAGCAAATAAATGAGTTCAACTACTTTAAATTTTTTGAGAAAATAGTCAGTTTGACAATACGCGCAAATTATACACACAGCAGGTGAACCCACACACAAAACACCCTCTTGCACATACAACTCTCATTACTCCCCATCCAAGTTCATTAACACAGCAGAGCTAACAGCTAAGTGGAATGCACAATTCATTTCATTAGCGTCGTGCTACCTGCGCTGGTCATTTTCCTCCCCTGCAGCTGTTGAATGTGTTGAGGTGGCAGAGGGAAAATGACCTCCAGTGTCAGGTAATGTATATCATTAATCAAGGCACGCACGCACGCACACACTCACACACACTCTCTCTCTCTCTCTCTCTCTCTCTCTCACACACACACACACACACACACACACACACACACACACACACACACACACACACACACACACACACACACGCGCATGCAGTCTACAGGCAGCTGGCTCTCCTCATCCACTGGTGTTTCATTGCTGTCAACTGTCGCTGTTATCATGAATACAAATGAACAAAGTCTCTGTTCCTGTCAGGTGCTTTTGTTCATCTGTCACTATTCTTATCTTCTGCATCGTCATTCCAGTGAAAGGTGTAAATGAACAAACACCTGCACACTTCATGGCACAAAACTTTAATAATGACAACGTTTTGATGCTCCGGTCAGAATGTTTGAAAAATGGAACGCACACCGACGGGCTGACCAGCTGCATGATGGCAGGTGTAATTAACCATCCAAAGGTGCCAGGGTGATAAACTTTTCATTTGTTTATCATTCTTTGATGGTTAACTCTCCTCTCCCTGCTTGTTTGCTCATTTGCCGTCTTCTCCACCCCTCTGCTATCATCTTCTGCCTCCTGACATCATTTTGTTTAGATCCTCTTCTTGGTGTTAGGAACCATCTTCTTTTCCGCACACCCTCCCTTTTCTTTATGCTCCTGGCTTTTACTTGCTTTAGCACGTTGTCTCTACGGTGCACCGAGCCTCCTTTGCTGCTGCTGTGCCTGTTCTGTTTTGTCTCCCTCTAAATGTCCCTTTGTCTGTCAGCTTCAATCTGTCGCCTTTTCTCCTCCCTCAGTGTCAGCCACAGGGACGCTGAGCGCTAACAGTCTCCAACTGTTGCTGTTTCTCATTTTGCCTCAACTTTTCTGTTTCTTCTCCTCCTCGCATCTTCCCAACCATGCAGGTGGTCCTGCAGGCTTGACCTGTGAGGACGATCACTCTTATTTAATTCCTTTTATCATCTGCATCCCTGTCCCTGTCCAAACTCCTTAAGGGACTGTGGAGAAGTGGGAATAACTGAAGCCTGGACCCTCTGGAAGTTAAGATTCCTCTACAAGAGAGGAGAGGAGGAGGCCTGAAGGCTAAAGCTGGGGAAGACAAAAGGAGACGGTACAGAGCAGGGAGGAATCTGGAGAACGTGAGGAGCAGGAGAGGCCAGAAAAAAGAAATATGGAGGACAGAAACAGGGTGCAGGGAGGGATAGCTTTTTCAGGAGCCTGTGTGCTGTGAGATATTGCAAAGATGGCTCAGAAAGGCAAAAAGAGATGAGAAAGAGGAAAACCAAGAGGCGAGAGATGAAAAGACAGAGATGGCAAGAGTGACTGATAAGGAGAGAGTGAGTGAGGGAGTTAAAGAGGTGATTAGGGTGTAGCCTGAGGGGCAGGATATGATTAGCGATGGCTAGCCTGCGTGCTACCCGCTGCAGTAAACAGCCAGTTGATAAATGTGAAATATGGTTCCTCTCCCAGCTAACTTCTGCACTACATAATGGGTGCACACAAATTGCCACTGCATCGCCTCCACATTGTCCACATGAGGGCAGGTGGCGGCTGAACGCTGCACCAGTGACATGTCCTGACTCGACGCTAGAAGACTTGTGCAGCCTGAAATGGACGTACACTTAGCAGAGATGTTAATTATTGGCTGAATGAAGCCACTGCATCACTGTTTTATGGCCTCCTCAAATCTGGCAGATGCCATAAAATACTTTTAACACTGCATAGCGATTTTTGGGGTTGAAATGGTTGAGGCATAAAAAATGCATCAGGGTGTTTGAAAGCAGAGAAGCAGCTCCTCTGTGAGGCGTATATGAAATATATTTTACAGGGAGATGTAAGCAGTGTAAGCAGCACCAAATCATATCTGTGATGCTCTGTAAAAGGGAGAGCACCTCAAATATACTGACACAGGTAGAAGTGAATCTCAGCCCTTGATGTGACGAAATAGAAATGCCAACGCAGATATCTCGTTAACTACTGGATGCATTGCCATGAATTTGGTACAGTGATTTAGGGTCCAGAGAGGATGCGTGAGGTGATGGCTGGGCAGTGTGCTGTTATGGAGGCAGACCACATCCCAAATACTGCGCTGAGGAAGACTTGGGAGACCAAAAACAAGCTGGACTGTGATGAATAAGCTTGCCAAGTTGGACTCAACGCCATCATCAGGTCAAAATTTCAACATACATATCCCCACAACAGCAGAACAGCTGTGGCCTTGCACATGGACAGCGGACACACTCCCAAGAGCTCCTTTCTTTGTGTGCTTTATTTGGCTGATCAACAAGAGGAAGTCCAAAAAAGAGAATTGTGTGTATAACCGCAGGGTGAAGGCTGGTGCAGGGGAACATAGTACGATGGTCCCAGAGATGAGCTGCAGGTTTATCCATCTTACAAATTTCTTTTGTTTTCCAATACAGCCTCAGAGAGATGCTGGTGTGGCTTTAACAATGTAGTAGAATTTGTACAAATTACAGTAAGAGGGCAAAGACAAAAAAAGAGAAGAATGAATGTTTAAAATGTAAATCAATAAATCACTACTGGAACTCTGCCCTGACTCCCACACAGCTTTGGTATCTTGATGGTTTACTGCAGGCGTGTGTCCAGCTGCTGCTACATTTAGCATTTGTGGTTTCACTTTGTTCTGCTTTCACTTCTTTCGCTACACTGTAATATACAGACCACTTTACCTCTCAGCCACACTTCCTGTTTGCTTGCGGTGTTGAAACACAGATGTGATAAAACTGAGAATGCAAGCCGCTTCATACCAAAAGGAGAGAAACAAGTTAATACGATTTGCAGGCGAGATGAAAAACAAAGCCCCCAAGGGTCTCCTGAAAGCCACTTCAAACCAAACAAAAGAAAGATGCAAATGAGTAAACAACCGAAAAGTCAAAATGACAAGTTAAGTCTGAGCTGAGTGAGATAACTGAATGTAAGTGACAACAGAGACATAAATACCAACAGAACATCAAATTCATCTGCACTCAAGTACGTATTTCAGCCTTTTCTTCAGGCTCCTGAACACTGCTACCAGCATCCATCCATCTGCTCTGCACGGCCTGTTTATACATGCAGCACAGCTCGAGGTGGGAGTTATAAACAAGCACGCAGGGAGGCTGGGACTCTATTCAGCTGCAGCGGGGGCACAGCTTAGTGGGCGAGGGGCCAATATGTCTTTTAACCTGTTTACACGAGGACCTCACAGCAGCATTAAGGGCCCACAAGCAGATTGAAAAAGGTTTAATCAAACATCAAATACTAAATTTGTTGGATAAAAGGGTAACGAGAGCAAGTGCTGTGAAAGCCTGTTTTTATTGTTGTTTTTTCATCATTTCTTTCCCAGTTTTGGCGCCTCATGGTACCTGTGCCCGAAAAAGAAATCCTACTAGAGCAGCTGGCTGACAAGGCTGAATTTGAGTTTGGGCCTGATTCAGTCTGGATTAGTTGATAAATTACAGATGAGGAGATGGTCTGATGGATCTTTCCACAGAGGAAAAATTCATCATTCGATCACCTTTAGTGACAAATTCTTCTTTGTCTGCTTTGCGAGACAAAAAAATGTGCATGTGATTTAAAAACAAGGCGTGAACATGCATAGAAGTACAACTCCATCCAGATTCACACAGCAGATTGTGTTTAAATTGAATTTAAGTGCAGAGGAAATTGGGCTGTTTCCTCAAAGGAGCGATATGAAACTCAGCTGAGCTTGACTGAGGCAGGTACGCCTAAAATAAGGTGGCATTCATTTAAGGAACAAATCAAACAAAACACGCTGAAAAGGAAATTTCATCATAGTACCTGAACCTACTTTCCTGCCAAGTCTTCAAATTCACTGTTCTCCAGAGCTCAATTTACTTTTCCATTCGATTTACTATTTCGACTCACTTTCCATTGTGCTGTGCAAAAATCACATAGTGGGACGTGACAGGGCGGCCCGGAGATTACATCACGGCTAGCAAAGTGAAATGCAAAAGAGAGAGAGAGAGACAGAGAGAGAGAGAGAATGAGAGAGAGAGAGAGAGAGAGAGAGAGAGAGAGAGAAAGAGAGACAGGAAAGGGAATCCCTAGTTTCACTTTCGCCTTCCCCAAGGGGGGGTGGGAGCGAGTTAATGGTTTTCCTGCTCGCACACAAACTGGCTGTCAGGATGCATGGTGGACTCCGCCAATCACTGGAGAACGGGGGGACGTGTGCAGGTTCGAGTTCAGTGTGTTCCAGGAAAAGCACTTAAATGGCCTCAGGTGGCTCACGGGGTCTCTCCTGCGCACACCTTTCTGCTCTGCTGTCCTTCACACATCTATAAACCTTTTTTACACTTCTTCTATTCTTGGAATGGGAGCTTCCCTCTCTGTCACTTGCCGTGTTTGAGAGGTTTCACTGTCTCTAGGGGTGGCCTGAGGTCTTCTTCTCTGGTGCCGTCACATTCTCCCGGTCGTTTATTTCCCTCCTTTTTTCTCTCAAGCTTTGTCCTCCTGGGAGTGTTTTTTCATAGGATGGCAGTTTCTGTGTGGTGAACCATGCAGCACTGCTACTGTCTGCAGCCCGCTGTCATGATCCAACGTCTACACCACTGATGCTGCCATCAGTCTGAACATGCGTACTTGGCATACTGTTCACAGAGGAGATATGATTGCGAAATGAATATATGATGAATAAAAAAGGAAGCTAGATTCTCACACAAAATTGCCATAGGCTTAAAAGTAAAATTATCTCAGGTTGTTGTCTTGCTTAAAGCTGTATTAATTAGCATCCTGCCTGCACAAAGCAATGTTAGCATTTGTATTTGGAGTCAGGTTTGGGCCACTCTGGTGTATGTAAGTCCAAAATTCACTCTCCTTTTAGCTCTGATTTGGTCTCAAGTGGGTCTTTAGCTACTAGATGCTTCACTGTCTTCACTCTTTACTAGCCTTGTCCATCTGTTGTTTGGGGCCAGGCAGGTTTTGTACAGTGGGTTTATTGAAACTGAAAACAGCTTCTGCAAGTGCAGCTGGAAACAAGGTTGATTAGAGCGGTGAGACTGAACCAAATCAGTACATTTGCAGGTCAGAAAACCAAAACAACGAGCTAAAATGGGCAATTAAGAGTAGGGTCCATTGCAGCTAATGTGTAGTCATTTGAGCCATTGTTCAAACAGAACAAAAATAATTAGAGCAGCTTTAACAAGAAGAAAAAAAACTGAGATTTTTTGAGGAGATCCATTTGAATGGTTAAAATCTTGTCTTCGTCCTATGTCAGTCCAGTTTTGGTGGACCATAAGTCCGTGTGTTTTTGTCTTATCTTAGTCAAAGAAGGCCGTAATGATTTTAGTCTAGTTTTAGTCAATGATAACTGATAAGTCATCAGATATTGTACATTTCAGTCAATCTAGTGGAGCCATAACGAATGAATGTTTTTTCATTTTACTCAAATCCACATAAGATTTGACCTCATCATTGTCTCATGAAAAACACAGGTTAAATGATTAAGAAAGCGTCTGGTCAGGTGGTCTGATGGCATCAAATGAAGGAATACATCACGACGTGGAACATGTTCTGATCTGTTCTGTGAGCCTCAACGCGTTTGTTCAGGTTTGGTATCTTATGGAAACACTGCTTCCTTTCTGAAATTTAGTCTCATTGTGCTTCATCATCAATATTGCAAGCTGATATAGTCACAGCTCGACGGAAAACCTGTCCCTGATGAACAAAGCTCTCATTACCTATGAGGGAGTTGAGGGAAGAATAGGACGACACCCGTCGCATTTTGTCGATGGTCTCAAAGGAGAGGATGTACTCGTCGTTGTCGGGGCTCCCCAGGGTGCTGCTGGCGCTGCTGCTGGTGCTCAGGTTACCAGGAGAGAAGGCTGCTGGTCCACCTGGATTAAGGAAAACACATATACACAAAAACGCATTTGACCCAATCACTGAAAAATCATGAGCTTCATAAAAGTAATATGCGGTGAAGGGGAAGAAGAAGAGGCTCTTATTTTGTTCAGAAAGCACTTTGGCTGCCGTAAAAGTGCTATATAACTAAGTTGATTATGGTTATTGTTGTTGTAAAAAGACAAAAAGAAAGCCAAAACCCAATAAGGTGTGAGGTGTGTAAACAAGCAGCCTTTATACTCGCAGGCTACCTGCCAACACAAGAACGTGCTCATAACTTCATTTGAGCTGTCAGCCTCAGTCATCTCCTGCAGTCGCTCTCCTTATCACTAAACATTACTCTGACTCACACAAACCCCAACGCCATGCATCCGCCAAACCAACTGCAGGCTGAAATGTGGAAATGGAGATTGGCAGAGAATGGAAAAACGCTCGGCTCTGAGCTTATTGATGATAAACACCGCTGCATATTGGAATAAGCACTGAGAATGTGAATTAGAAATGGTGTCAGCAGTAGGTTACGCGCTCCACCAAGTGCCAGTGATTTAGCTCCGCTCAGACCTTACGCATTAGTCAGTCTGGCAGCGTTAGCTTCAGCTGTCTGCGCCACAGAGCAGCAACACAAACAGGAGGTCAAGAGATCAGGAGTAACAGCAAAGCTGTGGACACAGATGTTAGGGTGATTTATGGATTATTTTGCTTAATGTTCAGATTATCTATCATAATTATGCCTCTATTTTTAGGCTGCTGGAAATTGACTGTTAAACTTCCTTCTTTTCCACAATTGTCCCCATGATGTCATCTTGGAGCGAAAACTAAAGTATCTATGGTTCCACAGTGTAAACTCGGCCCCTTTTACAACTTGCCTCAGCAGGCCTATGGTTCAGCACCATGGACAGCGCTCAGTCCACACTGAGCCTGGAGATCTGCAGAACTGTGGTGAAGCAACAAGCCAGAAGGAGGAAGCTGACAGGTGGAGTTTGAGCAACAGCTATGAGACCTGTGAGCAATATCAACAAGGAACTTGATGAGTCCAGTGTTGAGTTATGAGAGAATTACTGGGAAGAGCTGCTTCATAAAGACTCTACAGGACTAGGAGATAAACTAAGGAGAAAACTGGGATTCACCCATGCCAAATCAGAGCCGGAACAATTTGAACCCTATCACGAAACTGCTACAATTACCAATTGAAGAATCCTCCAGAGACATCAGCCAATTAAAAAGGCTTTTAGAGGTTGAGCCGGCAATTTGCAAAAACCTTCATTTAAGCACAGCTGACAAGTTTAACTACTTAAAATCCCTTTTGATGGGCACTGCTGCTTGACCCCCAGATGTGGAGCTGCGAGTTCGACTTTATGTGGAGTGACACTACACGTTGAAGCGAGTGAGAGGGAGCATCTTTTTGGAAGCAGCACTGTGCAGATGTAATAAATGCCCACGTGTGCTCTTCATTCATCCACAACACATATTTGTAAGAAATGTTCCAGTCACTTGCACGTGTGAGAGCTGGACTGGAATAAATATTAACACACCACATCATAAACTATTATCTCTGCTTGGCAAACTGGTCACAACCTCTTCGCTGGTTGTGAAGGCTCTTATTAATGTTTACTGAGCTGGCCTCAGGACTAGCAAGGATAGAATGAAAAAGTAAGTCTGAGGACTGTTAAATCCACAGTCCACGGCTGATGTGCGGGGAGGAAACCGAATGAAATGTGCTAATGGTCTCTCTTTGGATTAATTTCTTTCATTCAGCTGACTCAATCTTCTTCTTTGTCTGCATTCGATCCTCCCACAGATTCATCTCAATGTCTTATTTATCCCTCTCTCATCTGCCTTATTTTCTCTCTCGCTCCATTTCTCAGCACTCTTTGTCCTTCCTACCCTCTTCATTGAGGTTGAGGTTCTGCAGGCTCTTGTTCAGGTTGCGGGCAGTGGTAGCAGCTCGAATGTTGGTGTAGGAGTTGACCGATCGCAGACGCGGGATGGCCGGGCTCACTGGAGTCAGGTTACCGGGCTCTGGACGGAAAGACAGGAGGACATACATCGAGTCAGAGTCTGGATAATCCCAAAACAATACAAATAAATGTTGCTTTAAAGAGTGGAATATTACAATAAGCAAGAAACTTTTCAACAGAACTTTTTTGTCAAAACACTCCAGATTGAAGGACTTATGAATTTCTTGGTGAGTTGAACCCCCGCTCAATGGATGTGTTAAAAGAATAAGACTGAAGGTGTCTTGCAGAAGTATTCACCCCCTTCAAATTGATTTTATTGGGCTCTTTACCATTTAATCAACACAACAGGCACAGTGCAAAATATGTTTTGTTGCAACATAAATGATTAATAAGACAAAAAAGCATCAGCTGGATGTATAAGCATTCACACCCCTGAGTCCATACTTGGTAGAACCACCTTTTGCTGTAAATACAGCAGCAGGTCTCTGTGGGTATCTTGACCATTTTTTTTTTGCCTATTCTTCTTGGTAGCTCAAGCTCAGTCAGACTGGAAGAAAACCGCCTGTGAACAGCTATTTTCACGTCTTGCCACACTGAGGTCTGGGCTCTCTAAGACATTAACATTCTTTGCCTTAAACCACTCCAGAGTCGCTCTGGTTGTCTGCTCCCCCAGTGAAACAGGTTTTCTTCGATCATTACCTTGTACTTGGCTCCATCCATCTTACACTCAATCCTAACCAGTTTTCCAGCACCTGCTGATGAAAAGTGTCCCCACAGCACCATGCTGCCACCACTCTTCCACGGCAGGGCTGGTGCGCTCAAGGTGGTGTGCAGTGCTGCACAGCGTTTTTCACCCGAGCCATAAAGTTCAACTTTGTACCTTCTTCCACGTTTGTTGTGTCTCCACAAGGCTTGTGGTAAACTCAGGATTTCTTACAGCTTTCTTTCTGATTCAGCTCTCTCCTCATCACTCTTCCCTAAAGGCACATTCATGGATGACTGCATGACTGACACTTGTCCTGTGCACAGATTCTCCAGATGAACTGTGGATCTTCCCAGCTCCTCCATCAGCCTCTTGGTTGCTGCTCTGAGAAACACTCACCTTACCTGGTCTTGGCCCTCTCTTGGTAGTTTTGCCTGTTGTGCCACATTTCTAATTTCTAATGATGGATTTAATGGTGCTCTGCAAGATATTCAAAGCTGGACATACTTTCTATAACCTAACCCCGCTTTGTGCTTCTCCAGAACGTTATCCCTGACCTGTGTGATGTGCTCCTTGGTCTTCGTGATTCATCAGATTGTTTGTTGGTCCATTTCATACAACCCCATTAAAATCCAGTTTAATTTGTGGTTGTAACTTGATAAAATGTGAAAAAGTCCTGGGTTTTGGAGGTCAGAAGTATTCTGTGTACTTCATTTTTTTTTGGTCTGTGTTGGTGTGTCAGGATACTTCTTTTATATATAACTTAGAAAATTCAATAAGTTATAAAAAGCTGCCTTCTCCTACACTGTGACTTTACACACGCCATTTATGTTGACTCTGTTGTTACTTTCTCTGTATGATGAACTGGATCAGAGCTAAATGCCAAAGCACAACACTGAGGTATGCTAGGAAAAAAACAGCTAATTGCATCTTGAGCCTTCCTCAATCTTGGTCTGGATCCCTATTTTAAAATCCAGTCAGTTTTCAAACGCTGTGTGTGTGTGTGTGTGTGTGTGTGTGTGTGTGTGTGTGTGTGTGTGTGTGTGTGTGTGTGTGTGTGTGTGCTTATGTGGGCCAACAGTACCTGTGGTGTTGGCTGGTGACGGCACTGTGTAGTTCTTCTCTTCTTCTATAAACTGAAGGGCGACTGTACAGAAGTTGCTCTCGTATTGGACCACCAGGTGACTGAGTGCTACAACCAGCTCCTGTTGAACACATCCAGGAAAAAAACATAAACATAAAAAACATACTGAACACTCAGTTCCAGTGATTATCACTCAAACATGTTTTTCGAGGTATACTGTTGACAACTGAGGACTGAATCTGTAATCCAAACACTATTGTTGATATCTCTGTCACTGACTCCAGCATTGTCTCGTCTCAGAGAACCACTTTATATAACACTCAGATTAGAAGCCAAAAAAGATCTATGCTGAAACCTTTCAAAAGATCCCTCGCAAAGACCTTGAATTTGTGACTTAGTCTAACTTCCCCGCATACTCCATTATTGTAATTCTTTGCTGCACCAGTATACCGGAGGTCTGAGCTGGCCCTGACATATCCACACCCACCCATTGTTTTCAATGATTCTATTTACATTTTACTATCACATGCACATAATAACATAACAAACTGCATGTGGGCGAGTGTTATTGTGTTGCAGTGACCTTGCGGACCACAGGGCTGCCATCATTGATGAGCTGGGCCAGCATCATGGCCACATTGTGGTCGATGGTAGTGGAGTGGTCCGTCCTCTCGGCAGAGTTTCCCACAAACGTCCCCAGAGCAAAAACGGCCGCACACCTCACCTGCAGCAACACAAACACACACAAACAATGCTTGACACACTTTCCTCTTGATTCAATAAAGCTGTTCTGTGTTCAGCCATCAGAAGGCAGAGTGTGGGCCTTTGCCTCGAAACCCAAATATTTGCTTGCCAGACTTATGCAGAAATGTTTTATGAGACCAGCGTATAAAAGCTGCAGAGATAATTGTGGTTCAGTTTTCTCTTAATGTATCACTGTGAAAAGGAGGTTATCAGTGCTGTGTGTTCCTGCGAGCTGGTTGCTCTACGTAACTCATTACTTTCTCTGCCCGCTTCATTGGACACTTAATGCAAACTCGCCATCCCACCGAGGGAGTTTTCCACGAGCGATTGGTTTCATACACTGCACCAAATTACAGCATGAGGACGAATAACTGGGTTCACTGTTTGTTGTGGTGATGGAAAACATTTTTTTGCAGGCTCCAGGATGCATCACCACAGCTAGGTTTGGATCTTGCGATGCAGCTTTAGTGATAATACAACACACAGCTGGTGCTCTGGTATGGATTTAAATGATCAGCAGAAACATTTCACATGAACATATTGTCATTTTCTTTCAAAAGCAGTTAAAAGGAAAGTCATACAAGCACTGGAACTTGAAAGCCAATGAATATCTATGCCTGTAGTTAAAACACTCACAAATGATCCCTGTGAGAACTGCTGAATGCTGAATTTCCAGCACAATAAAATGTGAATCAGTGCTTGTTTCTGCCTGATTAACAACATTGTCCTTGTTGCTGTGTGCCCTCAGATCTTTCCTTAATCTTGATCAAACTCTCTGTTCAGTCACTAATCTCTGCTCCTCCCTTCACTTCCCGTCCCTGTTCAACCACACATCACTTCCTTCACCTCCATGAGGCTCACACACACTCACACACACACACACACACACACACACACACACACACACACACACGTACATATTTGAATCTCTCTTTGACATAATGTACGCAATGTCTAGCCTCTCACCGTCACCTTAACCCTAATCCTTCCCCAATTCTACCCCTAAAGCTAAAACCAAGTCACACACACACAGACACGCACATACACACACAGAGCAGCATGTGAGGTCTAAATCTAACACCCGAGGAGATCTTTAAAACACACTCATTTATCTGTAAATGTGCTATTTCTTAACAATTTTATGCAGTCAGTTGTGATCAGTCACTCTGAGTCTCCAGTGACTTTAAATAAAATACACACACTCTGAAAATTCCTCATGTAAAACAAATAGACAACCTGTAAACACAGCAGAAAAACTCTGTGTGTGTGTGTGTGTGTGTGTGTGTGTGTGTGTGTGTGTGTGTGTGTGTGTGTGTGTGTGTGTTTGGGCATAAACAGATGTGCCTGCAGACCTCAGTTTCAACCCTACGGCCAAAGCAGCTGTCTGTCCAAGGGAAGGAGGAAGAGACTGCTGGAGACAGATGTTCCCTGTGTGTGCATGTGTGTGTGGATGCATGCAAATATGTGTGGCGTGTGTGAGTGAGGGCACCAAGTGTCAGGGTGAACTCCAGGGCACGCTCTGCCTCACTGTCCCCCTGGTCCATACATGACCCAATCAGATGCTTACAATGGACAGTGGGTCCAAACTGGGGCTGCTCTGAGTGTGTATGTGTGTGTGTGAGTTTCTTTCTTTCACAAAACTTACTTTTATTAGCCTGGATATACGGGTTAATCCTGCAGAACGCCTGTGCATCGGTCTGCATTGATCTCTGAATGAATAGGGAGTCATTCTCACAATATCTGTATAAAAAGCTTCTCCTTCAGTTCAGGAAATCCCTGCAGACATCTGAAGGCTGCAGGACACAGACTGGATGTTGGGAAATCTGCAGCCTCAGAGCGCAGTGTCATTACACACGACTGTCCACCATGCTCACCTTCATTAAATCACATGCAAACGACAGCAGGCTGCTCCGATAACCACACACACCTCTCCACACATCAAGCGGGTCGGTTGTAACCCAAGCTCATTAATGCTGCGCCTCATCACCTCGTGTCCATCCTCAAATTTTACTCTGGAAGCCCATTACGGTGCAAATGATGCTGTGTCTCATTTGACACTATATTAAGACAATATACAACATGAGATATAAACAGCTTCACCAGAGCATCTTTTGATGCTTTTCACATCATCATTACAGGAACTGTCGAACAAACACAACACAGATTCACTGCTTTGCTGTTCACATCATAAATGTTCAGTCAGTTTTCTTTCTGAAACTTTATATTTATGGAGAGCGTAAGTTGTTGTCTGCTTTTCTAATGGTCAGAGCAAATGTCTGGAAGCCTCATTTGCAGGGCTGGGTAACAGAGTTGCTGCATATGAAAGAATGCCATAAGGGATGTGCAAAATGACAAAGAAATGGTTCTTCTTTTTCTGATTTACAGTGCTGACGCTACATTTCTAAATAAAAACCACAAGGCATAAAAAATTCATCACAATATTTTGAACACCGCTATCGCTTGAAATGCTTCAATTAGCTGTAATCAAGATCATGGACTTGGTCCTTTATCCTTCTACCTTCTACAAACCAGCAAAATATTGTGTAATTTTGATATCATCAGACAAAAAAATCACCAGTGGTCTGGTAGGACTGTATGCCACTATCTGTTCTTAAAACTAGTCACAACAGGCTGATACACGGAGTGAAGGCTGTGCATCGAACCAGTTCAAGAAAATACAGATGAAAAGTAAGGTGTTGTTTGTGTCTGCCTCTTCTTAAAATTGGTCTGATCCTTGAAATAAGAAAAGCAGTCTACTTTAATCTTGACAGCTCAAGCTGAAGAAAAAAAAAAAGGAATATCTCTCTAAGAAAAATCAAAACAAGGATAATGATCTAATGCAAATGGTGCTGGACCGTGCATGAGTGAATCGTATGCAAACCCAGACATTTGGGCTCTTTCTACTTTTTTCCAAACATGTCCAAACTCCAGCATTAACCCCTCACCTCTGGGATGGGATCTGACAGCAGGGTGTAGAGCTTCTCATGGGCGCTGTCCCGAACTCCACACCAGCGGGCCGGGTCGAAGTTCTGCCAGATGCGGCCCAGGCAAATGGCCACCCACTGGCGGAGCAGGGGGTGGGGGTCTGACAGCTGCTCCAGGCAGTTGGCTATTAGGTTGCCCTGCAGACAGGCCTCCTGGTGGGGGCAGAGAATGACGAGTAAGAGATGTTCAGCAGTTCAGGTGAGCACTTTTAGGTTTAAAAGTGCGGGAGGATGCTGACAAATGAGCACATTCGAGAAATTTTAGGGATTGTGAGGTAACAGTGCAAAGGCCATTTGTGTTAAGACTTCATTTCCCAGTAGTCAGCAGCTATTGAAAACACTCACCAGCTCTGTCCTGCACTCTACAAACAGTAGACACAAGACTTGAAACTGTGTGAGTGCGAGTGCAGCCCAGAGGCTCCGGGCTGAAGCAGACCTGCGTCTCATTAGCAGGTAATCACCACTGACCTGTAACCTCACGCTGTGTGATGGACAAAAGATTCTGAGCTCTTCTGCAGGATGACTTGTTCCTTTGAAACCTTCAGTCCTCTTCAAATATTTTCTTCTTTTGTGAAGAAAAGGTCATTGGTTTGAGACAGCCTTAAGTAAAATGGAAGCTCGGGCTTTGATTGATTTGTTTTGCGCAGAGCATTAACAAGTACTCTCCTTTCTTGTTTTCAGCTGCCTTTGTGCTTGTTCTTTTCATGACTACAGCCTGTCCACTGACTGTAAAAGACATTCAACTTTGTTAAAGGTGATAAAATGTCAAGTATTACAAAAATAAAGCACATGCCCGGTTGGTATAACCTGTGCTATAACGGCTAACATGTAAAGTCAAGTTAGCGTAGACTCAACAGCACTAACTCACCCCTCTGCTGCTCTCACTCTGTCTTTGTAAAGGAAACACTGCTCTGACTCACTTTTCGATTCCAGTCACTTCTACTTTGCCAGTTACTGTCAATAAAACTTGACACTTCCTGCATATATTTCACATTAAAAGATGAACAGGAAACGGGGGGAATTGCCCCTTGGAGACACAGTAAGGCTATTACTGTGAAAATTCTATGAACTTTTAAGTGTGGTTGATTAATTATAGTCTTGCTTACTTTGCTACTTTTTTCCAATCTGCGTCACTGTCAATAAAACCCAATACTTCCCGCAGAAGTTTCACATTAAAAGCATACCAGGAAAGGGAGGCTTTGACTGGAAAACCATGGGCAGGAAGTGATGAGGGTTTGATTTGTTAAGTAATTCCAGTCTGTTCCATTTGCAGATTTTTTATCAGTGCTAAGCTGCTGTTAATAAAAATTCATATATATTCTAATATATAGAAAAATATAAAAACAACATAAAAACAACATAAACATATAACAAAAGATTTTTGTGGTGACTAAGAATTTAGAGTCAATGTGTCATTTTCAGGCGTCCTGTGCGTCAAAGCTCAGCACTCTGACAGACCCCCAGCCTCAGAGTTCATGTTCAAACACAGAAGACTTAACCCATCACCTCATACCTGTGTGAAGCTCAACAAACTGACCCCTTCAGTGTGCTGAGGATCCTTTTTTTGCCTCGTACAGACTGAGGCGTCACAACAACAGCAACTTTTATCAGCAGTGACACAATGAGCCCCATCTCCTCCCCCTCCCCCCAGCCTCTACTTTGTTCAAATGCCTGAGATTGCTGGTGCGTCGCGCCCTCAGCTCTGATCGAGCCTCCCGGCTGAACACTGAGAGGCAGAATATTAAGATGCCAGTGCTCAGTGACATGTTCGCAACAGCGATACAGCAGTAATGAGTGCTGTTGTTGAAAGTAAGAGGGATAAATAATGGAGATGTGGCGCAGGCAGAGAGTCTCTCTGTAATGTTGGGGGATCATCTATTATTCACAGGCCTGTGAGAGAGGTAGGAGCAAGGAACCCTTGTATGGAAGAAGAATGGCTGTTTCGCAGCTTGAGAGCATGTATAGCTTTTATGATTTGTCCCATTTATATAATATTGTGAGAGAGAAGCACTGTAAGGTTGTGAGGGGGGAAAAATGAATGAGTCAAATAACATTAACAACAAGAAAAATAACCGCAGAGAGCCGGAGAGAGGGAACAAAAGGGGGCGACGGTGGAATATTTCTTTGTGGAGGAGTGTGTCAGCGAGCGTGTGTGTGTGTGTACGCTCCACAAAATGACGAGCTACATCAACCCCACATTGCACGCTTGGACATTTGATCAGCGTCAGACACAAAAGGCTTCTGGGATTGAACACCGGGGGCCATGAGCAGGCCAAAGTGACACTTACGGTGACAAAGTGTCACCATGGAGGTGGCTGGGACGGAGATGGAGATTACAGAGGTGACTGTTGGTGACAAAACTGTCACATCGCCAATATCGCCCGGAAATACACAATAGGCGATAGAGTAATCTCTCAAAGTGATGGCTGGCCCCAAAACAACTGGCTGAGGTTCTGGTGAGGGAAGTAAATGAATAATATGGTTCATTTTCCCTTTGGGCTTCTGGTCAGGGAACAGACAGCAGTGTGGAAACACACGCATATCCAAACACTCTCAAACACGCTCATACCTGTCCTGTGTTGTAGCTGTTGACAATAACAGCCAAAATGAACACGGCCATGGTTCGATGCTCAGCCTGGAACAGAAAAAGGAGATCTTATGCTCTGTCAGAATATCTCCTCCAGACGCTGTCTGAGGCTTTTCTGCTCGACCCTTCGAATCTCCTTCAATACATGAAGCATGAAAATCAAGAGGTGGACGCGGATGGATACTCACTGGCATGTAACTGTCAGCCAACACGGACAGGAAGTACTTGTGTCCGTTGTCTTTCACCAGGTCAGCTTGACACGACTGCAGAGACAAAATGAAAATGTTCTATGGAGTCGTCTAAGAATCCAAACTCGGATTGTCTACGACTCTCAAGCGGTCTATGAAACCTGTTTCAGGATGGACTGTTTTCAGTCTGCTGCAACGTGCCGTCCAGCTCACTTTGATTTTTGATTGAAACATTAATTTAAAGTGAACGCAGTCACTTCAAACACATTGCATTTACAAAACACTATTTCATCATGCAGAAACAAAAACACTTGCACTGATCAAACTGTAGCAGCTTTACCAATTTCAGCTTTGATTTAGAATCAAACCAACCAAGAATGAGCACACAATTACTCATTTCTCAAAATGCCTGACATCATTACGCATTCACTCACACCAAACACGTTTCTTCCATCCTGTCTGGCGGTCACGATGAGCAGCAGAGCGAATTCATATCATGACAATAAACCGCTCATGTGAAAAAGCAGATGAAATAAAACTTCAAGACAACACAGATTTAGAAAGGATGAGACGGAACGCTTTTAATGTCTGTGAGTGTTTTACATAACTTACACTGTCCACAGCCAGAATTTTAGCCCAGATGAACACCAGCAGTGGCCGCAGCTCTCTGGCTGAACTCTGGAGCAGCTTTAACACGTAGGGGAAGATCCCCACAGACAGGGCCTGGACACACACACACACACACACACACACACACACACACACACACACACACACACACACANACACACACACACACACACACACACACACACACACACACACACACACAGGGCAGTTATGATCCAGTCCTGGCTGCTGAATGTGTTTGTGCAAGTCTGAGCACCAAGACACACCTGTAGTGTGAAATGAATACACCGGAAAGGTGTACTGTGACTTCACTTCAAATTTCTGTCCTTTGTTTCAGCTCTGTCAATAAGACCAGTTTACCTGCCATTCAGCACGCTCCCAACTTGAACTGAGAGTGACAGCACAAGGCAGTAAGGGCTGGAACCGGCCCAGTGATTATGTCAAATGAAATGACAGTATTGGTTGGGATCTTTAAAGCAATAAAAGAAGTGAATGTTCGTGGAATTATTCTGGCTTCTCAGGTTAGAAGGTTAGAAGTTAGCTGCAGCAAAATGTTCCCTTTCAAGAAGAGATGCTGTCTGGTTACAAAGCTATTTATTTTCTGTTCAGCAAGGAAGCAGAGTGTGACCTGCTAATCACAGTGAACATGCCCCAAAACACACAGCATCCCTTTCAAGGCAGGAAAAGCTGTTTTTTTTTTTTTACATTTTAGAAAACACACTCTAAGTTCTTTCTGAGAGTTAAGTTTGGAGCCAGAGTGAGGAAAAAAACTAGCTTATACTAGCTTAGCATGAAGAATGGAGGCAGGGGGAAACAGCTCGCCTGGTACCTTTAAAGCTCATTATGCTGTACATGTTTGTTTAATCTCCACACTGTGTTAACAAGCTGTAACCAGGTTTGTGGGTCTGTTAACAGACCTCTTCCTAATGTCTTTCCAACATAAGTGGCAGAGGACAAAATCAAAGTTCTCCTTCTGCTTAAAAATGCATTCCAAAATTTATCTATTGTCCCTGCGAGGCTTCAGTTGTGTGACTCAGATCACGTGGACATCTTCTAAAGTGACAGTCTTTTCAGTATGAAAGTCCCTCCTTGTTTCCCCCCGAACAGTGTGTCTTTGCTGAGCTGCAGCAGAAGGTTACAAACAAAAAGAGGGGACACATGAAGCCCACAGTGGCTTGAGAAGACGCTCACTGTATCTGTGTTTGTCAGACAAGTGAAACCTCATATTAGCTACATATCCATCCATTTTTGAATTTAAACAGAATGAAGATTGTGGATTTTTTCCATCACTTACACTGAAAAAGGCATCTCTTAGTGGGCAGTATGAACAGGAGGAACGATTACAGCAAGAAAATCTGTTTCAACATTCACATGGGTGTCTGCCTGCTTTCAGACATGATACACAGTGAACCAACCCTTTAATGCACATACATGAGAAGCATTGATCCCTTCACATGTAAAGAAAGTGTTTTTCTCATTTGCCTCAAAACATTCAAAACTGCCACCACACTATTCAAAGTAGAACTTCTATTGGAATAAAATCAGAAACTTTTCATTTCAGGCCTATTTTCTCACTTTCTGGAGAGATTGGCTGCAGTTGAGATGTCACAAACAAGACTCCTTTCACCTTTGCTGTGTTGGGTTTTGAGGCAGAGATCTCAGAACATAAAACTGAAACTATCTGCACGGCTAGATTTGACACCACTTAAAAGCTTCATTTTCCAGCCAAGGTTGTTGCTGCTTGGCATAAATATGATCCAGCTACATCAGGCCAGCCAGCTGAGCACAATCATCTGCCAATTAAATCAGGATTTTCTTCATGTCTGTCTGTCTTGTTTTCCAAAGTCTGGAGAGCTCTCTCAAAATTAAGTCATTACTGTCAAACGGGCATCTAAACGCACCAGACTGACAGCCCAGGGACCCAGATCCAGGAAGCGTCCAAGCAGGTCTAGAGCTCGCAGCCGATGCACCTGACTGAGGAGGACCTGAAAGAGAGCAGAGGTCAGAGGTCAGCTGCACTGTGTCCAAGCCAAGAGGAAGCCTGAGATGAAAGGAGGAGGAGGAAGGACAGCAGGAGAAATGGCAGAGAGGGTGAGGAGGCGGAATGAAACAGGTGGCTCTCACACCACTACTGCTAACACACTGACACCAGGTCGCATTTGTTTACTCTGTACGTGTGTGTGTTTGTGTGTGTGCGCGAAAGCTTGTGTGGGCGATTGGGTGTGTCCTCTTGGCTGCCATTTCACTTTGCTTCTTAAGGAGATACGGGTTCAGGACAATACCCGAGTGTGTGCGTGCCTTTTGGTTTACGTGTGTGTACATGCGAAGCGGCAGTGACGACAAACGGGATCACGATGCAGCCGCTTTGGCTCAGGAGAACTATTTTAAGGAGGCATATGGGGTGTGCTAAAAATGTATATGTATGGGCAGCGTGTAGTTTATGCAGCGTTGAGCACAATGTAGCACAGAGTCTGTGGACACTGGTCCAACCCCATGTGACTGTCCCACACTGTGTGTAGGAACAAACATATGGAGGAGCCCAGGTCCACACACACACATACATACATAAATACACACACACACACATGCACGCACGCACGCACTTCCACCAACACATACTGTATTATTAGTGTTCTCCATGACTTTAACCTGGTGAGCGTGACCACGCTAACAGAAGGAGGCTGGGGGAAGACCGGCCCAGGGTTACCGCCAGCTCCAAGGAAGAGCGTGGGAACATTCGTGTGTGTTTGTGTGTGTGCGTGTGTGTGTGACGTAGGTGTGTGCTCTATAAGAAAAAGGCATGCCAGCAAGCAAGAATTTAGTCTAAACCTCTCCTGATCCAAGCTTCTCTTTGTCACGATTCATCTTTTCAACCGGATTTGAGACAGATGTCAGTGAATATTCTCCTCACTGTCTCACACACACACACACACACACGCACACACACACACACACACATTTTACGCACATGATTTGAATACCACATTAACATCCATGTGTCATTTCATTGTAGCAGGGATGAAAATACAACCTCTGAGCAATGCTGTTATCTTAGAATGCACAGGAATGTGTGTGCGTGTGCATATTTATCTTCCTTATTCTATCCTTTACCATGATGAGTAAGCACTTCCCATTATCCTGCTGCGTATGAGTGGTGAGACACCCACCGTCATGTTATGATGTGATGCACGCCTTAATCGCTTCACTGACACCTAATGCCAAATGTGTGTGAATGTGCTGCTGTTACTGTAACATCATAACTTAGAGACGCTGTAATCCCTTTGCAAAATCAGTTAATCCTTCCTGGATGAAATGGCTGTTGTCAAGACAACGCCGCACCGTAGCTCTCCTTCCTGAGCTCTGTTGTGCTCCCTTTGCTCATTTCACTAAAGAGCATTATTGAGGGGAATCGCTCTGATGCCCATTTCTTGTTGCTCTTTGCATCTTTCCAGTGGAGTCAGATTAGATTTTGGCATGATATTCTAAATCCTCCAAGAGTACACGCCAGTCTTTTAACTTCAATCTTATGCAACTGTGTGCTTAAAAGGGTATAAAACCTGTTTATGTGTCCATCTGTTACATCAGGGAGCACGAAGTAGCCTTAAGATTCATTTGCCCTCACAGTGTAAAGCTGCATAACGTTGCATAATCTTAAAGGCTACTGGTGCTTTACTTCCTCTCCCTCGACATTAACAGCAAACACACACACACGCGCACACACACAGATGCCATCACACACCATCCAGCGTCTGCCTTTTCCTTGGCTCTTAACGGGTCCCGACAGAACTGCTGTATGGACGGGCTGCGGCTCGCAGCACGCTGAGTCAGCAGGAAATTACCATTCAACTCGGACAGCGGCACTACTACGCTGTGATATGATACAACAGCACAACTGTACGGCCCCGCGGGATGGTGGCGGCGGTGGTGGTGGGAAGACGCGGGATAGGGAGGGGAGAAACATCCCACTGCTGTAACTCACCAGCAGATGCACACTGCAAGGTTTGAGCGAGACTTCACCCCAATTAAAGCATCCCAAACACATTTAACACCACCACAGGGAGCGCAGCAGCCACCGCTCTTGTCACAGGCTTTGCAGGGTTGTAATGAGGGAAACTGTCCCGCAAATGCTGAGCTCAAAATACAGGAAGAAATCACACTTTCTGCTGGATGGTCTGAAGTGGCGTGGCGTACAGGAGGATGAGGGCAGTTGTCACAGAGAGGTAATAGCATCGCTGTGATGGTCGTATTCTGAGTTAATGATAGCTCCTTGGCAGGTGATGTGTGTGCTTAAGATGTTCTTTCAGCGCCTCTGATCTGCAAGTTACTTTCATAATGTAATCTATTACCTTATGACTGGCTTTGACGGGGATTTTGCTGACAAGCTTTACCAGATGCATTCTTCCTACCTCCCACGAACAGATAGGCTCTCATTTTAATTCATGCAGCTGTCTGCAGGCTCGCCTCTCAGCTGTGTGTGACGGGCGTAACGACAACCTGTTTATTTACACTTCAGTCTGTTTCAACAGAACACACATAAACACGAGGTTGAGGCCCAATAAAAAGACACTGAGAAATAAATTTAATCTACATTTTGCAAAGGAGGCAGGGCCATACACACACACACACACACACACACACACACACACACACATCTCCTTTCTACCACGTTTGCTGAAAGCTATAAGGACAGCCTACACGCAGGTTTTCTGCTTTATGTCCCGGTTTTATGTTACTTCTTGTTAGTGTTTGTAATGTGTGTGTTCAGAACACAGTGGTTTATGTTGGTAGTTGTCATTTTTGTGGTGGTTTACAGTTTTAACTATTAGTGAGCTGGCTGTTACATTTCTTGACCCCAGCTGTATTTAACTGCTGTGTTTATGAGTTCTTGTGCCCTGCATTGAATATCAGTAAAGGGCCGACATCGCTGAGAACTGCTGAACGTTTCATTTAAGATGCCAACGCCTTACTGCTGTTCATGCATAATGGAGATTAAAGCCCTTTTCAAACATGAAATCTGCAACATTGCTGGCTCTGTTGTGTCTCAGGCATTCCAACACAGGTCTCAATTACATTAATAAATAAATACTCTACAATCCCTCTATTCAAGCAATTTCTCTTTTCAAAAAGCTGCAGTGCTTTGCATGATATTTGGCACCTCAGCATTGCCACCGTAAAATAATATCGAGGAAGAGGAGTGTTCTCAGTTCTCTCACTGGCTGCATCAGTGTTGGACTTGAAAACTAATTTTGCCACTCAATATTCATCTACATGCCTTAATTAATGACCATAATGAGCGCAAGAGACAAGGGACCCGCCCCCTGTTCTCACTAACCAACCCCTCATCAATTTCATCATTTATTAGATAAGTCAAAGGATCCTGCTGCGTGTTTCATCCTGTCAGACAGAGCCTGAGAACACCCGATGACTAGACGTTATTGAGATAAACATGCTGTTTTTAAAGAGTTTTGTTGGATATTTGTACTGCAAACAGCTGACATGAACAGTAGCTGAGCGACAAATGATTAATGAAGTTTTTTCAGGGGACTTTTTACCCTCTTGTTATATTTTTGGACAGTAGAAAACTGAGGAAATAAGAGGAGGGAGAAGTGGAGTATGTTATAAAGACGGTCCCTGGCTGGACCTCAAACAGGGACGTTCTGATTAGATGGTCAGATGGCCGGTTAGATGGCCATCTTTTGCTACTCTTTTCACCTGCATTGCGAAAGGAAGGAAAGATAACATGTTTTGTGGTTTACTAAGCAACAACTAATTAAATGACAAATTAATTAAGGTGTTTTAAGAACTTGTGCATGTAATATCTCTTTGTTTATATGAGCATATATATGTGTGTGTGTGTGTGTGTGTGTGTGTGTGTGTGTGTGTGTGTGTGTCTCAGTGTCAGTCATCTTATTGGCATTTACGGAAAAAAAGACACCAACGTGAAAAACTAGCAGCACATTTACATTAATGAAGTGCATATTTGAAAGGGGCATAATGAAGAGGAATACATCTGTGGTTTGGTCTGATTTACATGTGCAGAGGCTTCTTTTCTGTCCACGTCCTCTGTGTGAGCGAGGTCAAANTACGGTATGTTAGCGACTGTGATGTAGCGGCTGGGCAGAGTTAGCTTGTTTCCGATGCTAAGGCTAACATTACTGGTTGTCACGGCAGCCGCGCAGACGCCGCAGGGAGGAGGGGCTTGGAGGCAAGGCATGAGTGCAGCGGAGAGGGAGGGGTTGGTTCAAGTTTTCAGGCTAAGTCTGCCCTCTTCTCCATCTTACCTACTGCAGCTTTAATGTGTTAATGTGTAATGTGATGTCACAGTGACCTTGACCTTTGACCTTTGACCACCAAAATCAGTTCATCCTTGAGTCCAAGTGAATATTTGCAACAAATTTGAAGAGATTCCCTCATAACGATCCTGAGATATCGTATTCACATGGATGAAATGGATATACTCCACATACGTATGGACGGACAACCTGACTGCTGTATGATGTGTGTTTGCACGTGTGATGCTCATCTCTGTTTCACAACCTAATATATAAACATAAAAAAAACAGTTATTCCACAAAGAAACATGAACCAGTTATGTTTTTTTCAAATGCTTATGATGCTAATTTTCACTTTGCTCTGCTCGACAGAAATCTGATTTCTCTGACGGTGAAACAAAAACAAATGGCAGATGGTAATGAGGACCAGCACAGGGTTAAACTATTCACTAACACTGGATCATTTTCAAGAGTAAAAATCAAACTGAATTTGAACTATATATTTTCTGCAGCTTTAAAACTCTGTTGTGACAGAGACCAAGAAAATGAGGTTAACAGTTGAAGCACATCAGAGAGGAATTAAAGGCTCCTGAAAGACAGCACAAGACAGAGAGGGAAGATGTCCTTTAGTGGTCCTCAGAGGCTCAATTACGCTGCCGGTAAGTGTTTTCGGCCCGAGTGCCGGAGAAAGGAGAGGAGGATCGAGCATGGAAAACTGCTCCCGGGGGAGCGATGAAGAAGATGCCCACCTCGGAGGGCCAGGTGGAGGAAAGCAAAGGCCCAGATAAAAGTGCTAACACTGGCAGAAAGCAGCTTTTTCAGGAGTTTCAGTTTGCATTACAAAGCACATGTTGCTGTTCTCCGGTTGGTCCAGCATCTGGCGAGCGTGTCTACAGACACACGCACACAAAAACGCCTCGTGTTGACCCAGATATCTGAAGTCATCATGGCTTCAATCAGCCCCTCACAGCGTGTTTCCATTAGACTCAGCATCTCCATCACAGTCTCCAGCCATGTCAGTAAATACAACAATAAAGTGTGGCTGAAAGTGCAGGGCCAGTGGTTTCACAAACTATTTTTTATTTGACACTCTCAGTTGAATTATTAGACCCGACGTTTTACAATGTTCTCCACTGGGAACGAGTGTGTGTGTGTGTGTGTGTGTGTGTCCAAAAGATTAATAGAGATGCTGTAGCTGCTAGTGGTGGAGAACTTGCAGTGCAAACAAGAAGTGTTTGCAGGCGTCAGTGGCAGACAGATGCAAGAGAAAAGCCATCCATCAAGGCTAGGTAAACAGCAACAGCTAACCTAGACAAAAACACGGCGAAACGGAGCATCTCTTCCACCTTCACGGTGAAGCTGAAGAGATCCCAATGTTTGCTCTTCTCACATACACACACACGCTTACCCTGAAGGCGGTGCCCTCCTCAATGATGGTAGGCAGCTGAGACAGGCAGATGTCCACAGCCAGGTCCCACGCTTGCCTGTAGAGAGGTGACACACACACATACACACACACACACAAAGCACATTAGAATTGCCCAAACCACACGTATTTTGTTGCAGCTTTAAAGGAAGCTCATTATGACCGGAAGCAACACAAAAACAATCATTTCCTTGCTCATGGCTCTCCCTCTCTGCACACTCTTTCTCCTCGGCTCAAGTTTGCTCCCTCGCATTCTTCCCCATGCACATGCACCTTTTTAAATGCCCAGCTCGAGGTCCTGGAGAGGGCAGCAAGGAGCCTTTAATCCCTTTGTAAACACCAGCATTCTCTCACAGTCATCATATCTAATTCATGGGGTTATGTAACTCACATCAAACCTTATCACAGCTTCTCTAGTCTTTCTGTCCGTCTCTCTTTCCTTCCACTTTCCGGCTCCTTTTTCTTGCAGCAAATTGAGCTCAGGGCCTCAGTGGGGCTGTTTCCTCTCAGTTAGCACGAGTTAGGGGTTGAGTCATGCTCCCAGTAGATGCACTGCGATGTAATGTGATGCTGAACGAATGACACAGAGTTCACTCTGTCTGAGACTCTTTATGCTGCTTAAACAGCTTTTCCCATTAGCTGCGAGCAGTGTAACAGAGTTGCGCTCTGGCTCGAGCTCACAGTGATTGACGGCACAGTGGCTGTCATGCGTGTGCAGCATGCAAACATACAACACAGTGTGAGGCTCAAAGAAGCTAAGAGGTACATTTTGCAGGTGGCGTGCTTCCTCCATCAACCACCATCTCAACAAAAAGGCAGTTTATCCCAGCATTCATGTCACTTGGTAAAAGCAGACATTACTGCATCAGTAACAACAGGTGTGACTCAATCTACAAGACTTGTATCTGTACGTATGTTGTGTGTATTCACAGTACATTAAGCAAACAAATGACGCTGCTATATCTGATATTTCTGAATTAATTTAAGACAATGAAACTTTTAAGAAGTGGCTACTTGTAGATGTGCATGCCAGCGTGGTATTTTGTGACTTATTTTTGTTCCATTGAGCTAATTTACAGGTAAATGCTTGACGTACTCGTTTCCTCGAGTCTAAGTGGAAGTCTGAATGGGAAAAGAATTTACACACTGGAACCCTTTGGCAGGTTTATTATGCAGGAACGTGAAGTCTCACAAGCACAGGTTTGGTGGTTATACTTCAAATTCTAACTCAAGGTTCAAGGTTTCAGTTATTATCTGTCTGTTATCTTCTGTTTTGTTATGTCTTGCGTTTCTTTCTTTCAATAGGCCATAAAAAGTGAATCATAAATCTTTCTCTTACTTATTTTGTTTCTTAGCAGACTTTTAGGTCATCTCCATCTTACAATAAGACTAAAATAAGTATTTGAGAGAGAAATAAACTTCTTGGTCCTAACACACAGACAGCATGCCCCTCATAAAGGTATTCTATTGGGTTACATAACTTGACGTACTGGGAGCCGGTGTGGAAATTTTTGCCAACAAATATCTATGTACCCCACTGCTGTTTATGTAATCCAACGGTGAGGAAACAAGCAGAGAGAGCAGTCTAATCACGCTCACAGGGAGGAGGCTGCTGCACCGTTTGAGGAGAAAGCGTTAACTCGCACGATGCCTGCCAATACGAATGAGTAACTCACCACCAAAACCTGCGAGTGTGTGTGTGTGTGTGTGTGCGTGAGATGAGGGGACAGCCGACAACAGAGCAGTGCTGGGGGCCAGTTGGCGGCTGACTAAGCTCTTTTTCCTGTTGCCTGCAGAGTGGTGCAGCAACGCGCGCTCACAAACACACATAGAAAGTAGACGCACACCCACACACACACTCCCACACTGTAACTGCCCACGAGGGAGCAATCAGCCTTGGGTTTATCTGCCCCCCCCCCACCCCATTCTTCTCCATTTGAATAACAATTGCTGTTTGAGTGCGGGCACCAACATCGATCAAAGAGCCCCCAAACTGCTAAATTCTCCGTCTTTCCCCATCTCTGCTGATCCAAACTTTTATTTTTCTACTCGCTTTTTATCTCCGGCATTTCCACTTTTTATCGTTCTCTCAGTCTTGTTTCCTAAACTCTTAAAGCACCTCTCTGTCGTTACCCCGTCCTCTTGAATACTGCATGTGCTGCTGTGAAACAAAGTGCAACTCCCAGTGTCTTTGGCGGTAAACAGTGCAATATACCCCCAATCTAAAATAACAGGCGACTACAAGCGAGAAAGACGATTGCTTGCTCAAGGAGCAGTGTTCTTTACAATAAGTGATGCCAGGGTGTTACACAACAAGTTGCTCCTCGAGGCAGAGAGTGAGAGAGCATTTTTTTTTTTTTTCTTACCAACATGAGCCAGATAATGAGTGGGAGAGATGGAGGGAGGCATTTATAGAAGACCAAGAGGAGAAAACGGTAGTGGGAGACGTGTTAGTGTAACTAAAGGGAGATACATGATGGGGTAATGTTTCTCACACTCTGTGGAGAAGCATGTACAACAGGGAGACTTTTCAGACCTGTCTGTCAGTGTACAATTCCAGTAATGAGAAAACATGGGGGTCAAATCAGTAAGATGGTTGAAATTGCGAAACGCTGCCTGCCTGCTGTCTCAAGCTGTGTGAGTAAAGGGAACAACACTCCTAAACTCTTAGATTTGTATTGTTTAATAATTGAAAAAAAAAAAAAAAAACTTTCTTGTGCATGGCTATAGTTGTATTTTTTCTGGCACCACTGCTTTTAACCCAAATCTGCCAAATCTACCACAGCTAAAAGAAGTTCAACATGTCCCACAAAGTCTTTTAATACCCCCCAGAGAACAGGTGCTATGCTGCTGCGTCGTGCATGTGGGTGGTTGAAGCACCACCAGAGCTCTAACTCCACACAGAACACGTGTTGTGTCTGTCTGCGCAGCACTCAGGTCGACCAGGGCTGCCGTCAGCGCAGACACTGCTGCAACACATACGGCAACACCGGCGTTAGTCGACATAGAAAAATAAGTGAGAAGCACATGCACGGAAATTATACTTAGCATGAACGAGGTGTATGCATATGCTAGAGGGAGAAGCAAATATAAACACCTCCATGTTCTGGCTCACACTTCCGCAACGTTGTTTATTTTGAGAACTTGTGAAAGTAATTAAAGTGTTTCGCTCAAATGTGGATTATACTGTGGGAACAAATGTCATACGCTACAATTTGCCTCTGTATTAAACTGGCTGGTGGATCCCTGTTGTCCTCTTTTTACGTGTTACTCATGCGTGGCTGTAAATAAGAAATTATTCTCTACATCTGGGGTCTGACTGATGCTCCTGGCAATGATACTGCATACTCAACAACAGCAGCAACAGCAATCCTACAAGCATGAGAAGTTTTGTGCTGAATGAGCGCGAACGTCCTGCGAGCGCCGTACAGCAGCAGGAGGCAACAGTGCAAAGTTAACAACCTGTGCAAGTTTGTTTTGACAAAGATGTGTGATTGCTTTCTCACTGAGAGTTTATTGGGAAGAAGAACATCTTCATCATCTCTGTGTATTCAGTAAAGAGAATGAGCCGAGCTTAGGAAAAGCCTTTCCTCTGCTGTTAACTGTATCAAAAAATGTATCATGTTGTAATTTATTAGCAAGCAAGTGAGCCACCAAAACATCTCAGACTCGCCTGACTGTGTTGAGAGTCCAGTAAGTGTGAAGCAGCCTAAGTGTGAGGACAGGGACGCTGGGATGCTGCGTACAGACACTAACTAGCTCCACCGGGTCAGCCATCTCCTGCCAAACTCTGACCACAGCGTCTTGTTTTCTGTTTCTACCTGTGCTAAATCCACAAGATGTAATGTGCACAGCAGGAAATAGAATATAACAAGTGTGGAGTTCAGGTTTGATGGAATGAGCTAGCTGTTAGCTAAAGTCTTTGTGCTGAGCTCGACTAAACGACCTGTGCTGAATGCACAGAACTGAAAATGATGCCGATCTCATCATCTAACTGTGGTTCTGAAAGTGACCAGACACACAGAGCGTTGCTTTAAACTAGCACTGCCAGAAATATCTGACTGTGGCAAAACATGGTCTGTTTTTCCACTCATCTATAGTGATAAGAAAAATGACAAAACCAAACAAATTGGCCACAAACACACAAGGCACATTGCTACAAGCTGTTTTCAACAGTGGGAAACTGTTTGATTGAGGACTTCTTATTTAATGAACGAGCCCATAACTTTTGGGCAATTAAGCCCTGAGGCAGATTTACCATTTGTGACAAAGTTGATAGCATTTTGTAATCTATTGATGGCTTTTTAAAAGCAACAGCCATTAAATATACATCCCATACCATCCCATCAATAACACTGTCTGTCTCTTGTCTACTCAAAGAATTTATCTGCTGGAAAGTCTGTTCATCCTTTAACTTCAGTGTGTGTGTGTGAACAAATAGCGAAGCCTCATGGATGACTGCTGCCTTCTGCTCTTCAAAGCAAAGGACATCTGTGTATCGGTGTGCACGAAGCTCTGTTTGCGTGTGTCTTACCACATGGCGTGCATGTATGTAGGGGGCAGACGAGGGCTGCTGACCGGGGTGCAGTTGTATGACCTCATTATCCTCTCTGCTAACAGGAAATTGCGGAACAAGCTGGCCACCAGCAGGTCTTGGCGAAACAACTTCTGGAACAAATCTACAGAGAGGGAGTCAGAAAAGAGATGATCCATAAGTCAGAGACAGGAGAGGGGTGAGAGATGAATACTATTAACACAAAGACGGAATTACAAGTGAGGAAAACGGGCTGCGGGAGGAGTGACTGAAAATCAAACTGGGTAAAAGAAGGAAGTTTAATGAGAGCAAAGCGGCCACCTCAGAGAAAAACAGGCTGGGTGGCGTGAATGCTTACAGAATACAGAGGACAGAGACATGCAGAGCACACAAAGAGTCACAGTCACTTTTTCATCGGCTCATTAATCTATTTACTAATTGACTTTAATAGCGCCGGTCCAATCCCACGCCAATCTCTCCCTTATGATAGTGATTCCCCTGTTTTTGTGAGGGAGCGAGTATGAGTGTGTGTGTATGTGTGTGTGTGTGTGTGTGTGTGTGTGTGTGTGTGTGTGTGTGTGTGTGTGTTGGAGAAATTATATGAGAGACAGTGTCTGACAACTCCTGTCCCTGCTGTTATTGTTCCACTGTTTAAATTTTGAAGTGTTTGTGCTACACTGTGTGTGTGTGTGTGTGTGTGTGTGTATGTGAGACACTTGGATTAGGTGTGCAGTGCCTTCATTACAGGGATTCTCTCTGATGTGGGCTGCTTCATTAACAGCAGAGCCCCGGGGGTTTAAAAAGCTTTGGCAGCCATCAGCATTGTCACATTACTATTCTAGCTGGGATACAGTTTGTGTCAGGGGATTTTGAGTGTGTGTGTGTGTGTGTGTGTGTAAGTGTGCCNGTGCATGCTTGCTTTTCCAGCACCAAATTATGGTTAAAATGAGATCCCCAATTACTGTGCTAGATACTCTAAACACAATTAATCTCAATTTGAGGAGCCACCCTGCACTTCTTGCACTGATGGCATTTTCTATCAACATCTTCCCGATGTTCAACCACTGGGGATGTCCTCAAAGTTACAGTATTGCTGATGCTTCAATGCCGCACTGCTTTTATTAGGTGCCCTAATTTGGGCTCCCTGAGCTGAAACACTCAGGTCATTTCATTTTTCATCATTGACTGGACATGTTGAAATCAAGATACAGTTTTGAACAGTTTCACAACTTTAGTGTGCCATCAGCTGCCTTTACAAGCTTGTCTTTCCACCAAATTCAACACCAGTGAGAGGAATGCGCTTTTGGTTTTCTTTTCTGCAGTTTATTCCATCTTTCATTCACAGTTTTGGCCACTGCTTCAAGCAGTTATAATATTGTGCTCAAAGTATTCGCAAGATCTGAGAAGACTACAACTGAGTCGTGCAGGCTAAGCAACCTGTGTAAGCTTCGCCCTCTTAGCTTCCTGTTCTCGGCTGACAGGGTTTACAATGACAGCGGTCATCAGTTTCAAACAGGGCTATACAAAAACAGGCATCTCGTTTCCAGCCCATCATTGCTAATTTTGTTGACTGAAATGATTTATCAGCTGTGGCTGGCTAGCTGATCAAGGTAATGTCAGCTCCAGGAGCTGCCGTCACCACCTGATGCTCATAAAAGGGTCTTAAATATGCACTTGACTGCGGCATTCATGATATCATGCTACAAAACTGAGGCCGCAAGCTAAACTTCTTGAACCTCTTGTTGGTAATGTCATCAATCACTTTGGTGACTACAATGTTATCATAACATGGAAATGATGGCAAAAAAAACACAAAAATAAGAGCCATGTTGTAATAAGCTGGAATGACTCTGATTGGTGACACGTGGTGAAACAAGCTAAACTGTGCATCTCTAACATGCGTCTGTGTGTGTGAAGCCTCACCTCTCGGCAGCACATTCCAGGCGATCGTGTCAGTGATGGCAGTGAAGATCCAGTTGAGCTCTCCGAGGGGAGTGCGTCTGTCATTGAGCCTGCCAGGGATCCTGCACCACACACAGCATAAGACAGATGGCACTGTGTCAGCCGCGCTCACTGTATGCCACATCGCTGACTCAGAGCACAAAGTGGCAACTGCTCAGTAGTATTACCACAACACATCTGAAGAAATGTACAGCCTCTTACTCAGAGAGACTAACCATGAGTGCAAGTTTGAATATTCATGTGTGTTCGTGTGCACAAGAGGTAGTCCAAGAGCTGAGACCCACAGAGCAACATCAGGCACGAGCAGGGAGTGAAGATAGTGTTTTGTTTAGACGATGTGCCTTTCCATCGGGCTGTCACAACAGAATGAAACACACTGGAATACGTTTGTGTGCTGATTTGACCTGCAGACTGAGTTTCCTCACATACTTCTAATTATTAAGGAGGTGGTCCTGTAGAACTGAAAACAGCCTGAGGTAAAACTATTAGCCATAATCCATTTTTATGAGATGATTCTTTTTAGAGACCAGGGGAAAAGACACTATTTCACACAACGGCTTCAAGCTTGTATGAAGGTACCATTTAGACGGTCACGCTGTAAACTGATCCCAAAAGTATCAGCTAGATAAAAGAGAAAGCTTTCTTAACTCTGTCTAGTCAATATACCAACTCTGCTAACAAATTTTGTTCAGGCAAATCAAATTTCAGCAACTTTGTGCAAACTGACCACAGTGCCTGGCCAGCTGACCATTTCCTACTTCCTAGAACCTTTTTCCCGTCACCTGAATGGCTCATAATCTTGTTTTTTTGCTATGATTTGCAATCATTTACAGAACGTTGCACTGGCAAAAATCATTTCAGTCGTTTCATTAGAATCAATTCAATTGGGAATTGCAGCTACCAAACAAAGGTACAAAGAGCACAGAGTGAGGGTCAAGTCGATCGAGCACAGTTTGTACACACACACAAACAGTCCAGAGAAGAGGTCTGATCAGTAAATAGTGAAAAGTGAAAACGCCGGCATAGGTGTACCACAGGTGTGTAGGCTCATTAGATATGACTCAGTTAATAAACACTGCAACAACCCCCTTATTCAATCTTTCTTCTCTGAAAGACTCTCTGTGTTGCTAATTCTTCACTGAACCAGCAGAGAGGCAGCCAAGGCCAATCGATGTTTGTGATATAAATGCAAGCTATCATGTTAATAGCTATGCTCGACGTGGTCATTCATCAACTAATGCGCCAAAACTGTATGATTCTCTGCTACAATGTGCCATTATCACTGTACTAAATGTGACTTTATGATATTTTTACCGGGGATTCATATTTTTCTTGACTGTAGCGACTGACATACTGAAATCTGACATTCAGCAGTTGTCTGAGAATCATCCAACTGTCCACACAGCTGGATATCCAGAAATGAGCAGAGGAACATGAGATTCATCAGCCTGCGCACCATACATCTGCTTTAAACCCTTCCACTCAGTCTGGCGCTGCAGATTCTAGTTAGTTTGGTATTCCATCCGTGGGAAGACCACGGAAATGCGAGCAGGGAATTCTGTTTCACACTGAGCCCAAGATGACGGGACAGTAATCACTGCAGCAAAAGCGAGAAAATTATCTTTACCGCACCAAGGCGTCTGCCTTTTAATGAACACTATGTAAAACAGTGGGAGAAGATGGGGGCGGGGGGGTGAGGGCAAACACTTGCTGGCTCCCAGATATTACAGTTAATATGAGCAAGAGAATCAGCTGTGTTTGAGTAAAGAGAAAAATGAAGGAAAGTGGAAAAAATGCGGGGAAAAGATAAACGAGGGAAAGAGCTTCTCAGCACTTTTATATCCCACAACGCATCGCAGCTCAGGCTCAATGCAGATGAGGATGTGTTTGCATGTGGTTGAGACTAAGACGAGAAGACGAGGGGACTGAGAGATCATTTATTTCACTGTCTGGGAGAAGTTTCTGCTTCATTTTCAAAACAAAGTGTCATATAAGAATGACACAAGTGCATGGCATGTCTCTGCATGCACTGTTTTCTGTTTCCATCATAAGCTCAGATTCACCAGGCACTCGATGCATCTGACCTCAAACTGCTTCCATTGATAACAAGACAATGAGCTTGTTATCATGAGACAACATACACCTGTGTGTTATCCTGAGACAATAAACTTGTGATTGTGAGATAAAAAAAATAGCATAACTGTAACCATGACCACTAGCTTTATGAACTAAAATAACACAGACTGGCATGACTGACTTCCTCCCCATCCCAGAAATGTCACCCTCTGTCACTCCCAAACATTTTGTCATCATCATTAGTCAGTACCCTGGAGCACCGTCAGGAGCATGTCTTTGAATATACTTTATCTGACACTATTTCACCACATATTAATACATCATCTGCTGAACACTTTATCAGAAAACATTCATGAGAAAAGACTTTTACAATGTATAATCAACACCAAATCTATCAGCTGGCATGTGAAGTCAATCAGCACCCCGATAAATGACTTCCAACTACACACAGTGTCTGACCTTTCCCTGCCCTGAACCTCCCATTTCCACCTCTAAGTGACAAATAATAGCAGCTGTGAAGCTCCTGGCAGGTACAAGCCTTCTGTATAACCATGAAGGCCAGCCAGCTCCTCAGCACTTTGAGCGCTTGCCAAAGGTGTTCAGCAAGTCAGCACTAAGGATGAACACTCAGCAGTCCATACCCTTGCTCAGTATCCAGTGTAATATATTTGAGGAGTGAAAAAGCTGGTCTATTGGTTAACGGATGGACAGATAGATGGAGAAGATGTTGAACAGGCTGGGAAAATGCCCTCAGAGGGGTTCAGACTTGTGTCATCAATCAAAACGCTTTACAAAAACTTCTTGTTTTCACCTTTCAGCTGTGCGACATCATCCATTTTATTCATTCTTACAGTGATATCTTTCTATTTCGCAAAGCACCTTGTTATACTCCCCTCAGAAGTTCTGGTCTATATGTACGTTTGTTTTTAGTTCCTACTATTTATTACAGTCTATCAAACAGTGACAGAGTATGATTTAGTATGAGGAAGCTGATAATGAGGACGAGGACGAGGAGAAAGAGAGCCATTTTGGCTTTCTGTGGAGCAATAGCTGCTGCTTCTGTACGGAGGTGTATGCAAACATGGAGCCCGATAAGAGTGGAAAGACTGAGGTGGTGCTGCAAAAAATCGGATCTGTATCTGATTTAGGACCATATATTAAAGGGGCACAAATAAGAACTGAAAAGATCGGATTCCATGTGGTTTGTGCTGTTCACACTGTCACATATCCACCTAACATTTTCTAAAACGGTACCCGCACAGATACCTTTACTTAGATACCAATTCCTGGATGATACATTTTTAATGCCAATTTTACACAGTCCAAAAAGAATATTACACTATGGTACAATTACTCACTTCAAAGGAAGAAGCTGTTCAAAGACCTGGGAGCAGCTGGAGACACTGTTTTCACTGCATAGACTAAAATGAAGAAACTGATGGACTATCTGGACAGTGCTGGACTATATACCTGATTCAACATGACCTTTGTGCCAGAGTGAGACCTCTTACTGTTTCTGTGCTAAAGAGATGATGATAATTGAAACTCAATACTATGATACTCGTCGAGTCACAGGAGGCATGAAATGGAAAGATCACACATAGGCCCTTTACCTGATATTATAAGTGCTCAGAAAAAGTCACCAAAGAAAGAAAGAAAGACCAAAAGAAAGATTAATTTTAATAAAAAAAAGCACGTGTCAAAAAGTTGAACCAGGATCAGCCTTTGCCACATTGTGATGCAACATTATCCAGCAGCACAATGCATCAGCCAACGCATGAAAGTGCAAACTGTAGGTAGATTACATTGTAATGTGAATGGCATCTTAAATTACCCATTCACAAGTGGAAAGCTCCAAAAGCAGGATTAAACGCAAAATGCATTTAATTTATTTTGGAGAAGTGTCAATTTCTGTACAGTAACTCAATCTGTCCCTGACTACAGTGACGGTGTAGTTAACTGTATTGTGCATGCAGCCCAGCACAAAAAACACACTAAGAAACGAGGTTTTGAAACACAGCAGCAACAACTGAGAGCCTGTTTTTATTCCCTCCGGAAATGGAAGTTCTGCCTTTTTCTATTCCAGCTTAACTACACACAAGCACTTCAAACAAAATGATCGTTGCAGTCAGCGGGTTCCCCATTCAGTATCATATAATGAATTACCAGCAGAAATGTAATTTATAATAGATAAGAGTAATTATGAGTGGAAACACATTGCTTGAGAAATGGACTACTTTGCCAGTGTGATGGAAATGGGAGAAAATAACTGTTCGATCAGAGCTGAGTATGTAAATGAGTACCGAGCAGGGAGCCTGCTGCTTTCAGGAGCTCTGTGTGAACAGAGCATTAAAGTCTGTTTTCTATTCATTTCAGAATTTCAGTTGTGATATGTGAAGCTGAAGACGATAAACAGCCATACTAATGAACATATCTAACTAGTGACAGGGTTTGAAAAATGATGAACCCTCTCATGGGCGCTCATCACGTGAGCTCCCATGAGAGGGTTCATCACATCTATTGTTATATTTTTTACTTATTGTTATATTTTTACTTTTTTAATAGCTTCTTTTAATAGATGTGTCATGCACCAACCTCACCAAAGCAAATTCCTCGTATGTATAAAATCGTACCTGGCAATAAAGCTTTCTGATTCCGACCTACAAAACGGCTTGAAATGACCAAAAACAGCAACAGTGCAGCACTGCAGGTGAGCTGCTTCAGGACATGAAGCAGACATGTGCTTATGTAAGTGAATGGAGCCTGGCTCCGTTGTAAGTACTGACGGGGCTTTGCTTCCTGAGGTTAATTATTTGTGTCATGTTTGATACCACGGAGAGCGATGGGGCAGAAATATTGTATAAAGGTGCTTTATAGAGGCTAATGCCTAATGTCTACCCTCAGCTGGATCAAGAGCCAAAAAAGTCCTCCATAAATAAGCTAATGCTCTCATCTAGAGCAAAGAGCCACATCTCCACCACCTCCAGGGCATGAAGTATTTCCTAACAAGATCAATAAAGTGTATCTCCTCAGAATAATATATTCTGAGGTGCCATCGCACTGATATGATTCCTTTAATAATGGAGTCTAATTGGAGAGACCCCCGCTGAGGCGAGCACTGCTGGGTTTTAGACTGTGTCAGACACCAGTGTGGTGGGTCGGCCCCGCCCGCTGGGGGGTCTGAAGTCGGGGGGCTCGCCATGAAAGACTCAGAGGGAGGCTGGGAGTAGGGATCAACCCGTCACACTTGTGATAAGGGAGATGAAAGAAACACAGAGAGACACTGTAGCTGGAGAGAGACCCGAGTGCATTCGACGCAGGTGAAAATCCACACGTGCTCGCCGTCGTGACTCTCTTTTCTACAAGGCGACTGTGATTGGATGCGGCCAGAATGTGTGTTGGATGTATGTGGGAAGCAGAGACAGAAGGGTGCACAGATGGAGGAGAGACAGAAGAATGATCAAATTAATAAACAAATCCACAGCACGCAACTACTCAATGCTGACATTATGTTGAATACATTTTGCAACAAATGCTTGTAAGGGCGATGAGTGTTCGCTGCGTGCTTTCCAACCATGTCTGACCTTTAAAGGTGTGAATACGGCCTGATGAGTGGACAGCGAGTGCAATGCTGCTTGCTCATGCACACGTGTGAAATTTGGACGTAGCAAAATGACAATAAAGCAACAAAGCCGCTTCGAATGCTATTTGAGACGAAACACATTTCAAAGGCTGAACAATAACGAGCTGCCCTGCATCTCTCCGCTGCAGTTTCCAAAGAAAAGCAGCCCGGTGTGATTTTTGTGTTGCCGTTGCTAGGATACCACAAGGTCAGCTGACAAGTAACTGCCATCACAGTTGCAGAGGTCCTTGAAGTAGCTGCAGGTAACTTATCATGATTTACTATGAAAACACGGTGGCCACAAACTGGTCTGGTTTGGTTAGTGCAGAGAAAGAAAACAGGGAAAAGAGTGACGTCGCATCAGAAAATGAGGGGATGTTGTGTTTCAAGTCCATTTAACAGGAAGCACTGAGTGTTGCTGAAGTACAACCTGTAGAACAAAGTGTTTACACTCATAAATTTGTGATGGTCCATGTTTCAGTTTTTACTTCTTTTTGTGCTGCGCCCAGCGTCGTACAATATGCCTCTGCCAAACTTGCAATTAACTGTGTGTGAATTTCCCTTGGGGATGAATAAAGTATCTATCTATCTATCTATCTATCTATCTATCTATCTATCTATCTATCTATCTATCTATCTCATATGCAGCTGTGCTGTATATATGCAAATATGTTATGTCACAAGGTCCCAGAGGTGCAAGTGACACTACTTATGTTTGTGTTTTGCCAAATATCAGCTGCTTTTCAATAGAAATACTGGAATTATTCTGGATTACTTGAATTAACATTTAAATAAATGTGTTTTTTGAAAAGTTACATTTAAATCTGCAGGTATTAACATCTACAAGCTATTAACACAACACTGACACATCAATACTGACACAGTCTTTTAAAGCTGTGATGGTTTAGGTGTTAGCATCCGCGTATTATCTTTTTGACACATCCATTCAACCAGTCACGTTTCCGTCCGTCTGACAAAATTAGCTAGTTGCTAGCTTTGTGTGTTTGCCATGTAGTGTTGGGCAGGTGCAGTGCAGTGGGGTGTCAGAGCTGAAAGCATAACCAAAAGAGCTGCGACTAGAAAAAAGGTTATAAGAGCAGTGTTAGAGAGCCAAAATAATGAGCTAAAAGAGGCTAAAATGCTCCATAGAGCTAAGACGAACTTTAGTGCTGGCTGATAATTCGGCACTATGAGCAACATTTTCATGTTATTCATGCCATTCAATCATTATAATAAACTGTTTTGATTAGTGCTGCTTCATGATGTGACAAAGCATCCCTCGACAAATGTTTGATTTTGGCACTTGACTTTACTCAGAATGCTGGCCCAGCTTCATGGAGCGCAGAGGTGAGATGGCAAATGGATTTAGTTGCATTTTTCTTTTATGAGCTCTGAGACTATCCATTATTTAACTCTGAGGGACATCAGCTGACTCAACATTTAGCCCTCTGGACAGCATGTTGGACATGCAATGAACCAAAACCGCAACTTAAGCATCGGACATCTCACCAGCCCCCGCTGATTAAAAACAAAAGCTCTTCCCCTGCCATGTCCGGAGCTGCTGAAACACCAAGCGTGTGACTTACAGCCGTCTTTGCTCCTCACTTCATTGCAGCTCTTTTGTGAATAATATTTTCTATTTCACTTGAAAATTTCTGATCTTTTATTTTCTAGTTTTCCCTCACATGAAATCTCACCTTTAACATTTCCATGCTTGTACGTCAACTCAAGGTCATGCATCTCATGAATAGGAAATTTTCTTAGTTTTTCAATATTGTTTGGTATTGACAACAACTGAAATCCAATTTCAGTCGAGCATACAGACTAATACAGAAAAGGTCAGCACTTTGCTGCTGCGGAACTTTGTCTTAACCTTACTGGCTTGTTGTTAGTATAAAATCCTATTGTGTGTATGTCTGCAGCAGACAGCTAACGTGAAGAGCAGAGCGCAGGATCTTATAAAACACAGCAGAAGGGCCTTTGTATGACTGGTTCACCCCACAGCCTGAAGGGATCCTCCCTTTAAAGGAAAAATCAAAGAGTTTTCTGTCTGTCGTGGCCGTACATATTAAGAGGCTGTTACAGAAACCAACCTATTATATAGTGGAATTGTACTGAGTGTTTCTTTGGCATGCCTGGGTTTACAGCAGAGTTCATTCAAGGCTGACATACGACTGATTAGTGACTGCAGCTTTGAATTCAGATCACAGCTTGTTTGCCTTTGAGAGAAACCATTTTGAATTTCATTTTGAGGTTGACACCATTGTTAAAATGTCCTGTCTTTGATGTCACTGTTCAGTGTTTCACTCACGCCCAACAGAAGAACGAGATCAGGTTAAAATGCTTTCCACAGAGCGTCTTTGACGTTTGTGGGTGCTACAACTCTCCTTACAGCACGCCGCTCATAAATCACATTTTCCCCTCATCACAGATGCCCATGCTTTATTCTGGTGAGACAAGTGCGAAGAGATGAAGAGGACATGGGAGTTTGAGCATGAATGGAGAGCTTCAATGTCGTCAAACCCACCAACTGATGTTGGTGTGGTTGAGGAGGCAGAATATAGAGCGACAGTGAAAGACGAATGGAAAAGGGGCTTATTTCTTCAAAGGTGTTTGTCATCGCTCGAGTGGTTTCCCATCCTGTCCTGGGAGTTACTGGGCAGTAGCTTTATGTACAGTACTAGGGCATTTCCTGCATAGTATTTATCCACTGCAGAGAGGCAGTATCTGACAGAGGCAGGGTGGAATGAAAACATAAAAGCTTCAAAGGAAAACTGCAAACCAGTAACAAAGATGAATTGTTAAATATAAGTTATAATTAAATGGTGAAAGTGACAATTTAGCCATGGAGAGGAGCATGTTCAAATTATGGATAGTGCTTATTAATCTTGTAGAAACATGGGAAACAAGTTCATAGTGAACATGCAAACTCCCCACAAATGAGCCACTGGAATGATCGCTGGACCAATTAGTGTGATTCTGAAAAGGTTGCAATCACAATAAGGAGATGCATAACAACAAATATTACCTGCAGCTTGTGGAGATTTGGCATTTGAGGGACAAACGGAAACAACAACAAACTAGAAGAAAACCTTTGACTAAAATTCAACTAAAATAAGAAATATGCAAAATTAAAAACAGGAACTAGCTGACTGAAAATAATGGGGGCACAAACAAAAACCTGAACTACTACAAATATCAAAATAAAAGTGAGATTCAGACAATGGACAAGTGTCCTAACAGTCAAGTGTACAATGAACAAATAAAAGCTGGTCCCTAATAAAGGACAGGTTAAAGAATGGGGGTAACCTTTTTTTTTGGACTGTGATGATGGATAACTGATCAAAATATACATATAATGTTTTCACAAGACTATTTCCATCAGTCCAACAATAAGTTATGTCACACTCATCAATCTGCTGCAAGACATTCACTGTTTGTTCACTTTTCTATCTTCTTGTAAAGGTACAATCAACAAAACTGACTATATTACCCATATAACAGATAAGAAGTATTAACTTTGCATTAACAACAACAGCAAGTGAAAAAACAAGGAGGTTTCTTACTAAAATATGTTGAGACATACGTCCATGTAAAAAATAGGTGCATTAGTAATAACAGTCTCTAAAAGGAGCTTGTTTCAAAAACGTCTGTCCTTGAGGTAAATAAAGGATACTATCTGAGAATTTATGGCACTATCAAAACCGCTTGTGATTACCTGACTGCAGGACAGTAAAAGTGTGTCATTGTGGGACAGCTCCTGTTTGCTGGAATCCAAAGAATCACGAAAACACACGCAGACACACTGAGCTCCTGAGGACACGCAGAACACATACGCACAAACCCTCAGCCAAAAACTAATTAAAGTCTGGTGGAAGATGCAGAGGTGCAGGTACTGTGTGTGTGTGTGCGTGTTCACGTGTGTGCCTGCTCTCACAAGCTGTGCCTGTGGTACACTGAAATCATAGTTTGAGCATGTGAAGAAAATTCACCTTTAGCAAACATCATTAACAGACTGCAGAGACACTTTAACACCTCAAGGTGCTTTCCAACCAGACCTGTTTTTCACTGCACAAATATGACAGTCTGCTTTTAAGTTGCCTACTACTTCTAAAAATCACATCACCTCAACTGACTTACTTTATGGGTGTCGTTTTATTCTCCCCCACATGAAAGTGGAAAAAAAGAAAAAGAAAAGCCACCCCTGATGGTTCTGTGAAACTACTAAAACTTTGGATATGACATCCATATTGATCGCTAATATCTGAGAGTGTGTGCCTAAGAGCGAGAGATGTTCCGCGCTGAGCCGCTTGGCACCCGCAGGTTTATTGAAGAAATGTGGAGCTTTAAATCTGCCAAACTACTGCCGCTTTGGCTGTGCGGGGGAAACAAAGGCAGAGAATTATACCTGCAGGATGGAAAACAACAGAGAGAGGGCTGAGGAGAAGGGGGAGATGGCAGAAGAGACAGACAGGGACACAGACAGAGAGAGACAGACGCGAGGAAAACAGGATAATGATCTCTCTAGACTGCACCCTCCTGAGAGAGACAGACAGGAAGAGGGAGAGAGTTATGGCGGAGAGATTTCTGTTTGTTTGTTTTAGGACGGCGGTGGAGTGCCACTTACTTCTCGATGAGGTCTAATGTCACCCCTGGCACCAACTTGGCACTCTTCTGCATACAAAACCTGAAAAAAAAAAAAAGGCAGACAGGGAAAAGCTGCTGATAAGTGTTGGAAAGAAAACAAGAGGTGCTCACAGACAAAGCAATAAAAACGTTTGGCCTCTACAGTAAAGACTTTACGACCTGCAACAGAGACAATCAACGGATAAAACGCTCAAATGAAAAATGGGAGTTTCAGAGATTACAACCACTGAGTACTTTGATAAGTGTATTTTGGCTGAGTTACAGTCAAAGGGGAGGGGGCAGGCAGCGGGAAGCACACAGTCATATTTCTGAAGTGCCTGGCACGGGGGGCATCGTTTACTGCGCGTGCTTTGCTCTGACAGGTCGGGCCAGCTGTAAGTCACGGCAGGTTGGTGTTGAGAGCCCCGACAGACGCACAGCTCCGTGCTGCAGCCCACAGCCAGTCATCACACACCTGGAGGAGAGCAGGTGTGTGTTTGTGCGTGTGTGCACGTTAGCATCACTCACACATCAACTGCAGGGAACACTGAATAAAACAAAGTGTCTGAGATTCCGCTGTAAAAAACAAAGTATTTGAACACAAAATATGAGTTAATATGCCTTAAAATCTAGATTCAGCTCAACCTGTGCTGAACAGTTTGCTCCATTTATTATTTGTCATTATCCAAAACTCACCAAGTCAGCTTAACTGAACTTAAAGCTGCATTCATTTGTCTCGCTTAAACTGCTGAATGCTTCACCGTGTTCATCTCCTACTGTAGCTGCCAGCTGTCTGCCTGCAGTTCGGCGCAGGGCAGGAAATGTACATTGGATCTTTTTTTTTTTACTGGTAAAGTAGTTTTAGGCCTGAACATTCAGGTTTTAATTTCTGCTGTTGTGCTTGAAGGCAGGTTCAAAGCAGGATCAGAGCAAGACAGGACCCTGTGACAAACACACGACGAGCCTCCATCAAGAACCATCAAGAATCTGAAAATCTGAAAAAAGTCATTTCTAACCCGGATGTAGTGCATGCTGGGAACTATACTAATCAGCTAACAATGTAACAACTGACAACAGCTGAATTTAATGTCTTTAGCAAATTTTTGGACGTCAACATAGGGACTAGACAGAAAAGACAAAAATAAAAATAGAACTCATTAGTTGAATGTAAAATGATGAGTTGATTGAATTGAATTAGTTGAAATTTTACAGTGTGAGAATAAAATCACAAGGTCAAAGCTCCTCTTTCCCATTTACAGCCTCCACATCCGGCACATCACTCGTGGTGATCGAGTGCTCGTGGTTCAGCTTTCTCCAACTGAAACTTGTGCCTGGCAGCCAAGTGAAGTTCCAAAGAGTCAAGATGGGAATTTGTACCCAACAATTGATCCACCCTGACTGTGGCGTGAGCTATGGCACTCACATTCAAAGGTTCTTCCTGATGCTGGAGAGTAATGAGATCCCTCATGACACCAGTGTGACTGAGCGTCTCTTTAAAGAACAGCACGAGCCCTGAGTGTGCCCGGCACTCAAGGAACAAAGGAGAGGGAGGATCTAACCAGGACAAGTTGCTCTGAAGTCTTAATCATCAAGCCGTGATGTGCACAATCTGCATTGGTACGTACCAGCTCTTTGATGTCTGTGAGAAGTACAGGTATATCCAAGACTGTTTCATTTGAACCACAGATTAAAGATTTTCTTTAGGATTTTATCTGTGTTTGCTGCAATAAACATATGGTGAATCCCAAGACATAAGCAGGGATGATTAACTAAAAATGGAGTCTGGCAGAAACAGACAGACAGCCAAAGTAAACAGAGCACAGACCAAGCAGGAGGTTGCATCAGGGAGAGCCTGTTTCCACCCAAACCCTGTGCATGGAGATGTGAAATCCCTCATGCGTGGCAGACAGGAGGAGGGAGAGATAAGAAAGGAAAGAGGAGGAGACGAGCATTCGGTCACAGCGGCATCTATAGCAATCTTGACCGACAACCTGGCTCAGAGAAAGCCATGTTTGTGTTCTCAATTGATCAAAAACAAACTAAGACATTCTGATCACGCATGATTCTGCGAATGCATATAATCACAGCATTTGAACTTGGACCTTCAACGTTTTCCCTATGGATTCTTTACTTTCTCTACAAACTATGAAAAAGACAGAGACCAAAAGTAACTCATTAAAATGTAAAATGTGTGGTACTGCTATAAGAAGGTGCAAGTGATGGAACAGGCTACGAACACAGACCAGCAGCTAAACTTCATCCCTGTGATGAACTGACGACAGGGATGCAAGTGTGTGCATGTGTCACTCCAAAGACATCAACACAGTCTGAATACACTCTACACAGCCGAGCAGGAGGAAAAACTGCATTATACAAGCTGAAGCCAGATCATACGTCACTGTGAGGCTGAATGCTCTGAATGAGGCGCAGGGTCAGTGGAGAGAGCTTTTATCAAGGCTCGAGTGTTATTTGAAATCTGTCGTCACTCTGAGAACTCACTGCTCTTTGGAAAATGTCTGCTGAATACGGTTCAGGCCGATGACACATTCAACCTAGCATTCGTTAATTAGAGGTGTATTTACACGATTCAGAGGAAAACCATATCGCACCAGGGGTGATGTACAAGCTAAAACCTCAAAGTAGGACACCGTCAAACATAAACAAAAATTCATCTCCATTGTGACTCTGAGCCATGAAAATAACTCTAAAAGCATCTGTGAGCCACAAGTGGCAAGGACGGCTTGTTTTTTTATTTCAGAAAGACTTCCTGAGACTCAAGAAGCAGATGGACATCATTTTCCTTGAGCTTTTTCTAGTCCACCGCTAGTTCAATGAATGAACCCGATGATCTGAGAGATCTAAAGAATGAGTGTGCAGAAAGACCTGTTTCAACAATCAGAAATGATAAGGATCACTGATGTACAACTGCTCATTACTCAAGTTTAGTTTACATTTGGCTAATTGTCCACCTTGCATGCAGATATTTAATATATTTTAATTGTGCATCTTCAACATCAAACCCAAAGTGGTCTTGGACACATCAACTGCAAGTGCAAGTGTCTGCTATCTTGCAGCAGCCTGCTGTCGTTTGGATGTGATTTAGTGAAGGTGAACATGGTGGACAGTCGTGTGTAATGACACTGTGCTCTGAGGCTGCAGATTTCCCAACATCCAGTCTGTGTCCTGCAGCCTTCAGATGTCTGCAAGGGATTTCCTGAACTCCTATTCATTCAGACTTCAATGCAGACCGATGCACAGGCGTTCCTGCTTTGACCACGTTAAACAGCATATTTTGATGGCAATATAAAACAGAAGCTTTAGTCTATAACTGATATGAGTTTGTGTTGTAAAATCACTTTTAAAGGTCTTCGTAGGTCTTTCAAAGCTGTTGTTCTGGTAGAGAATTCACATCAGGATTTGCAATCGTTTGAAATACTTTGATTATTGATCCATGTGATATGCATGGAGTAAACCACAGCAGCCCAGCTGCAGGGTTAGCATGTATAGAGCCGGTGGTACTGGTGCTACATTAGAGAGACTGATGCAGACACATGCTGAGGAGTTGGCTCATCCTGCTTTGCATTTCACAGATATTCATCCCTGCTGCCTGATTCTTCCCTAAAGGGCTAAAGTGCAGAATTACCCTTAAATCTGTCTGGCAGTAAAGCTACAGTTTCCTCCAAGAGAATTTCTCTATTTGTCAAAAATGGCCACATTTGGCTCTTTAACACTAACACTAAGGCTGCATCTGAAATCACTCCCCCATTCGCACATTAACTACACCCTATATAACAGACACTCAACAGTTTACTCTGTAGTGAGCAGCAATTTCAATTTCAGATGCTTAGGATTCATCTTGATTTTCCAGATTTGCACAACTGTTAATTCTTATATCTTCAAAATGTGACACCTTGCACTTGTGGTACAGGCCGGGGACACTACTTTCCATTGGAAGAAGAATTTCTGAGGGCATCACAGTGCATTCATTTCACACATTTGGACATTGGAACTGTCATGCCATAGCTGCTAGCCATGCTAACAGCTCTATGAGGCTGGAAGAAGGAACAGGAGTCCTCCACAGTCCGCAATAATGTTAACATACCAATGCTTAGCAGGTAATGTTTACAGTGTTTACTATCTTTGTTTAGTGCATGCACATGCTAATGTTTGCTAATTAGCATTAGATCCAAAGTACAGCTGAGACTGATGGGCATGTCATGAGTTTTGCAGATATTTGGGAGTGCTTTGATGACGGGGGTCTATGTGTCAGTAGAAAATACAGTCATCCTTTTAGAACAAAACCAGGACAAATTAACAGCTTGTATTTCCAAATAAATGGACGGAATAAGCTATGTCTTGGAGCAAAATACAGAAGACGAGACAAAGAAGGAGTGGGTTTGAAACCAATACGATGGCGATAAAAGACAGCCACAACACGGATGTTAGAGGTGAGCTATAGCATAACTGTCAGTATGGATCATTGCACCTCTAACTGCTTAGAAAGTAAACTTTTTTGTAGTGACAACTAACAAATTAACTAACTAACTAACTAACTAACTAGTGAACGATGGATGGCAGACTTAACGTACCTAGGAGAAAAGAATAGTGTGGGAGGACTGGAGGGCAGCGATGAAGAGGAAATTGAGGGATTATTACGAGCAGAGAGTGAGGTGGCCAAAGTTTAATTGGATCGGTGAAAGACAGAGTGAGTGTGCTGATGCTGGGGGGAGAGGGTCGGAGTGGCCATGTACATATTAAACTTTGAGGAGCGAAATGAAGTGGGTCTTGTCTTCGGAAACCACTATATTGCCCCAGGGGTGGGTGGTGGAGGAGGGCCGGGAGGAGCAGCCTGCCTCCTCTGGTCCCCGCAGAACCTGCTGTCTTCTACAGCTCATTACTCCTTCAATCAGCCTTCCTGTCCCAAGTCACCGTCTCCTCCAGTCACATGCTGAAGGGACTGCAGGCTGATCTCAAATCTAATCTGCTCTGCCACTGACCCACAATATACATGAGATACATCACACTTAGTCTGCTCTATGAAATCACTGAACGTAACATTTGACAAATGACAAATACACTTTATTTGCTGAAAGTTGTGACTTGGGAAAAATTCTTATTCTTACACTTCCTTCATTTTCCACTTCTGTTATCCTGTTAACTTTTAATCCTTAATAATTAAAAGCTACATCAATCAGTGCTATTATCACGTATTGTATATTGAGATTGTTTAAATCTAATGCAGATTTGCTGTATGCATTCTGTGAGATGGTAGAAATGGCACGTGCTGGTGAGCTGACCTTGGGATCCCGTGGCTTCCACTTGCATTTGAATTGAATTTGTCTTCTTATAGGGGACGTTGTGTTCGTGTCATCTGTTCTCTTTCTGAGAGGTTGTTCTCCAGACGAATGAAACAGTAATAAGTGCCGTATTCGTCCCAGTTGACAAAGAAGCTGAGGTAGCAATTATTAAGAACAGTTTTAATTTTATATTTTTCACAATGACCAGACAAATATGCAAACTTGTCAAACTGAATATTCACACTTCCTGTAGATACAACTACGTAGCTACCTAACTACAGAAAGGTTATGAGTGGTCGACCATTTCTCCACCAGAAAAGAGGATATGTGGAAAGACATTTATGCTTAGTCCACACAAATATTGGAACAGGGTTTTTCCTCCTTCGTTGTCAAAAAAAATCCTGTCCACACAAGCAGAGGTTTAAAATAAATCTCCATCTGTATGAAAATGTAAAACATAAGATTATACCAATCCAACAGGCAGCAATATAACCTTAACCCTAAAGCTTGAGGCCTGAAAAAAGCTGTTACCAGAAGGCTATATGCGACTAGAGGTCCGATCCAACTACGGCCAAGGCCTGACAGCCTTCGCCATGGTGACAAAGGAGACAACTGCGCACACTCACAAGCCAAAAACACGTTTTCCCTGTCTACACATCAATACTGCACAGGTTTCTGGTTTTCAGTGACCTAAAACTGTGTGTATGGAAGGCCAAAGCATAGAAAAGTTTTGAAAAACGGCCATGTAGGTGTGGACAAGGCATCAGAGTCCTGGATTTACAGCACTGCGAAGGACAAAGATGCAAAAATCAAAGCTATATTTCAAACCTACAGTCAGAGAGGCCTGGACACTGAGGGGATCGTCAGTGGAGTGTTCATGGAATGCTGCATCGCACAATTCTTGCAGCTAATGCAAACAACACAGCGCGTTTACTTTTTTTTTCTTAAAATCCATTTACTCGCAGAGCATATGTATAAAGACAATGTGAACAAAAGGATACAGCATTTCCACTGCTTCTTACCAGATTTCTCAGTGTTACATAAGCTCATAACACGCTGCTCATTAAGTGGCAGCAGGCTCCTAAGCTTCAGCGCAACTGCTCTTGTTTCAAAGCACCATTTCAAATGATAATACATTATGATGAATGTGCTTTCTGATCATTAATAAGACAAATGTCAAGATGGAGAGGGTCCTGCATGATCAGCATAGAAACACGCCTCATTACTGCTATCACTTTAAATTAACATCAAAGCACAGTGCTAGTGGTACAAAATTGGACACATTATGCTAATTAAAAGAAATTTCCTGAGCATACAGGGGTATTGACCTTGCTTGCAGCACAATTCAGTGTAAAGGAAAAATCCTCTCTAAAGAATTCACTTATTATTTGCTATAGCATCACACAGCTCCATTTTAAATTATGAATTTTAAGAAGGATCACTTCCAGATGAACAGAATAGACAGTTTGTAGTGATGATGTCACCTAGAGACAAATCCTGTAGCAGCTCCGACAGTGAATAATGGACCAAATGTTGAGACTCCGTGACAGCAGCCATGGTGATTTTACTGGGATAGCACATTTTGTGACTCACAGCTGCATCCCTGGCATTCATCTGGATATATAGTAATCAGCAGATGTCACCTAATGACACCATTAAGTATACTGTACTTAGGCAGACTATTATGTAAGTCTGCAGAGACTCATTTAACTGTGCCAAATAACCTGGATGTGTTCAGGTGATGTAATGTGGCACACATTCAGTGACTGAATAAATGATGTGAATCAAATGATGTGGCCTTCATGGTTTCCAGACCTCCACCCAGTTTAACAGCCATGGAAGACTTTTGAGTGAGAAAGTGTCACCAAAACATGAAAAGAGGGACTGTTTCTTTGCTCTTTCATTCCTCCAGTGGAGTTCAGAAAATCAGTGCCGAAGAGCGCTGAAGCTGTTTTGGAGGATCGCGGTGCCATGAACAGATGATCACTGTTCATGGCACATAACATAATTTACGATTTCAAAATATTTGATATCAGCTGCGTCTTTTAAATGGAAAGTTAATCAAGTTCGAGGATCCCTTTTACACAGGGATCAACATTTCACAATTCTGACCCACGCTTCCCAAGTTCCAGACAAACACTGTGTAAGACTGAGTGGTGATGACTTCAGTGAGTCATCTTCATTACCACAGACCACAAGGAGGTGATGTCTTTAAAGTGTCCATTCAACACATTTCCAAATCCTGAAAAATGACTGCAGCTGCTTTTCTGTGAGCTTTACACTTGCAGTGGACATTTATCTACTTTAAAGAAAGAACCTGATGAAAGATTTCACAGTGATCATATTAGAGTAGGTGAACAATTTAAACGTGATGTACAATTATCCAGCTTTTCTACCTGGTATGTCACAGATCTGGCCATAGAAAATATTTTAACTGACTCAAAAAATATGGTGTGACATCAGCCAAAAGTCAAGCCCAGGGCAGAGAGAAGCTACCGGATTTGACAATCAGTTTGTACGTTCGATGGGTCTACTGAGCTAAACTGCTGCTCTCTCAATCCACAGAGGTCTCAGAATGTAGTCAGCTAAGGCACATGCAATGTTATGTAACAGCTTCCTCTGAAGTTGACCCTAATTCAAGAGACAAGACGGGCAAGATGAACGGGAAAGTCATTTACATGTCAGTTATTAAAGTCGAGGCCCCAGAACAACAACAGTGTGGTGCATGTGTGAGTGTGTGTTAAGGCAACAATTCATGTGAGTCTTTAATATTTCATGTTCCACCAATAGGAGCTGGGAACGGGAGGACAGGGATGCAGCCACAAGAGGCTGTTGTGTGTGCCTGCATGCACATGTGTGTGTGGGTGTGTAAGGGAAAAGCCCGGAGAATTAAAGGAATACAAGATGTGGTCATGTGAGCCAATTAGCATCCCATCTGTGTCTCTGTTGTTAAAGGTTCACGTATTGTTTACAGCACATACATGGAGATAATGAGATGCCACTTGAGGTCACCTGCCAAAGCTGAGCAGCAAGGTTCAAAGGCCAACATGTACACATCCTCATCAGCAGTAACAGTATGTGCACACAGCCTGAGCCCAGCTGCACAGTTAGCATGTGGAAAGCTGGTGGTGTTGGTGTAAAATTAGACAGACACTTGCTGAGGAGTTGGCTCAGTCTGTTTTGCATTCTGCAGAGATTTGTCCCTTTTGCCTGATTCTTCCCTCAAGGGCTGAATTACAGAGGCGCTGCACCCTCACATCTGCCCGGCAACGATGGTCCTCAGCTCGTCCGAGACAATCTTTATAGTCTTCAAGAGTGGCTAAATGTGGCTCTTTAAAAGAGCTGACAACCATGTTTATTCTAGGATGCTGTGCCATGCTCTGATGTGAGTGTGTTCACACATATGACGATATGAACATGCTGATGTTTAGCGCGCACCTTGGTAGCCAAATTAGTTGATGTGCTAGCCATTTAAGATAAGTTTGGGAAGCCCTGCTGCACATGAAAGTCAAGGGATGGTTAAAGTCATGAACCATGAAGGTCCTACAAAATAGGGAAACAATGTCTCGTTTCAAACTAATGTTTAAATGTGGAAAAATCTGCTGTGACTGAAATGAAACTATAGAGTGTGTGTAGGCCCCAGAGGCCCACCTTGAGTTCCAGTAGGCAGCGCTCGTAAAACACTTCATCACCTGATCCTTTGAATGGCCCATTAACTTAATAGTAAACAAGGCAATTGATGTTTTCTTTATTAATGCAAAATGGAGAACAACTACCTTACTGTGCCAAGGGGATAATCACAAAACCAAACCACCTGAGAAGTCGAATCTTGAACGCTGCATCAATATCGATATCTGTATAAATTCTTCACCCTGAACCAAAGTGGAACAGACCATCTGCACCATCAGACTGACTGACATTGCTGACACACCCTGAGCTTTGATTCCTTCATCCGTTCTATCTCTCTCTTCCTTACTCTGCAATCCCCTGGTGTCATCCTGTTGCCTCCCGCTCTATTTTCAGATGCTCACCTCCACCATCCCTCCCCATCCATCGCAGCAGAGGGGAAATCCCTTGAAGATGGCGCTCCATCAGTACTGATTTTCTGCTAAGCTGAGCAATGAAAGGTACACATGCACTCACTCAGACTTGCTCTCCCCAACTCATTCTCTTCCTCTCTGTAAACCCCATCATCCATCCCTCAATGCATCTCATTAAAGATTTAAAGCCAAGGTAAGCCGGCACATCAGTGAATCCCTCCATCCGCCCACTCTAACCCTGCCAAACTCCACCCCACCCCGTCCTCATTTTCTCACTGTTTCTCCCACTGGGGCTGTATGAAATTAAGAAGACAGCTTGGCATGTCTTTATTTAGAAAATAATAAGAAAACAGGAGAGACAGCAACAAACTATGGGAAGGGAGGGAGCCGCGCCGCCTTTGGAGAGTCGTGAAGAGCTCAGGGTCTCAGCGAAAGCAGGCTAATGTCGATGCAGGCCACAGCTGGTGTACTTCATCTGGTGTGGAGGTTTCTCCAGCTCTGGGACTATGCTTAATCAAATTGTTATTCTCTACCAAACCTGGCAGGAGGACACTGAACGGCAGCTGTACACTATGTCTGGAATTTCTAATGTCCTTTCCAGAGGCGCGCAGTGTTGCCTCCTCCAAGGCCTTGAGTTTAAACTGAGTTTATATAATCTTTACTGAACAACAGCCACTGTGGCCACAAGTGGCAATCATGGGAAAACCGTAATTTCTATAGCACAGTGGCTCACACAGAGTCAGCGAGCTGACTCAATATCAGTTCCACAATATCGATCCATTTAAAGTTTGTGAAAGGTTGCTCATCGTTTTTGACATAAACTCAATGGAAAACGGTTAAAAAAACATTTTATTTAATGTTTGACCTCATCAGCTTCAATGATTTTTGTACATATAAGCTTATTCTGAATTTGAGGGCAGCAACATTTTTCAAACAAATTGGGACAGGAGCAAGTCTTGAATTAATGAAAGCCACTTTACGAGACGTTTTAAGAGGGAAACTAACCACCAAAAAAATAAACGACTAGATTTGTGGCATGCATTTTTTATAGAAATCCAACATTAACGTACAGCAGATATGCTTTTTTTGTTTTTTCCACGCGTAAATAAAGCCTGAATGAATTAATCAAATTAGTAATATGTTTAAATATTCCGTTCTTTAGTGTTCATGTTAAGCCATGCTGAAAAAGTTCATCAAACTCAACTGGGCTACATGAGGGAATTCATATGTAATAATACACATATACAGTAATGCACGACTAAATTTCCCCTTCTTCATTACAGATCAGCAAATTAAATTCAATCATACAAACCACTGAAGCTTGACCTTAAAGGTTCATTAATAGAGAGGGTCAGTCCCAACTTTCCCCTGGAAGCCACAACATCCTTTTTTTGGAGACAGAGAGTATTAAGGAATAGTTTGGTCAGTATCATCCAGCAGGCTTTCAAAAACTTGTTCTCCGAATGCAACGTTAGTAAGGCATATCAATATTAATGGCATAATACTGAGACCTCATTATGCTGAAGGTCATGGCGGGATGTGGATTTAGAGAGGAGGAAGATAAACGAAACTCTTCAATGTTTCTGGCAGAGAAAAAACATTTGGCTAGCTGTAGGACACCTCCTGAAGGCAGCATGTCATTCTCACTTACACACTTTCAAAAAAAAGTTCTCTCTCTTCCCTTTTCACATTTCTTGTTGGAAATATGTTAAATCATCCCTGCGACTTTTAGTGCGCGCAAACTGAATTCCCTCATTAAAATGCAAAAAGCAGTGCAGGTAAGTAATGATTTATGGCACCAAAGGGACTTTGTACACTGCGGATACAGACTGTATGTGAGCAGGTAGCTCAGCGCACGGAGGATGAGGTGCTCAGCGGCATTTCCCGAATGTCACGTAAGAAGAAGTCTCTTTAAACCCGGCGGCTGAGGATTATCTCGGTGTTGTCTTTCTCACATTTTAAGTCTTTACTTTTGTTTACCGCTTTGTGTTCACACCCTCTCACTCATCTCTCTGCGCATTAGAGAGCATGTTACCATGTTGCATAAATTGTGTTAAGGCAAAATGAAACAAGAAGAGAGAAGTAAACTTCAGTTTTGCTGCTGCCCAAATGAACTCAAGCATACAAAAAAACTGAATTCACTCTCTCCTTTAGAAATCCTCTGACAAAGACACACACAATCAGGCCTGAATAGGCCTTTTTCACAGTAGACCGTTTGATTTGACATAATGGGAAAAGCACAAGTGTCATTATTAACATGACCAAAGGCTTTCTTCTGTGACCCAGTAAAACATGGCGGTGAGGCAGGGAGCCAGAATGCACAATAGCAGGACCTTGAAATCAAAGCGACTACATGGAAAAGAATTCATTTTATTATTTACACCTGTGCTTTTCCTCCTGTGACTCGTCAAAAGATCTGTGTAAAAAAAGAAAAAATAGAAGAGAACTGCAGGAAACACATCTCGCCATGTGATTGAAAACTGATAGAAATGAATGAAAGTGGGATATTACCAAACTTTCTTTCAAAGTAAGATCTAAAAGCATGAGATGCAGTGAGCTCTCACAGGGCCAGATGGTGAACTACTGCAGCTGATACCACACGGGTCAGACCGCTGTCACTCACTAACTGTCAGCTCAATGCAAGTAAGGAAGTTAGTGGACTGTTAATTGAAGAGACACATTTGAATAAATAATTTCACTAATTTAAACAGCATTGGGGGGGGGGGGGGGGGGGCCTGTTCAAAAACCAAACCAAAAAGAGTCCTCTTGAATGCCCCGAGGCAGATAAAACATGATAAAGTGCCCTCTACAGTGGCCCATTGTGCAAAAAAGAAAAAAAAAAAAGCGATAAAGAGTCCTCCGGGTATCCATCCAGTGCAGAAAACGTGATGCAAAGCACTAATGGATGCCCTTACATATTTCTTTCACCCCTGCCCGACCACTGATCTCTGAAAGGGCTGAGTGTAATTTGAATTTTTTCAACACCAGCTAACATCCTAGCTGAGCTTCAGCAGTGACACCAGGCAAGCTATTTTTCAACGCCCAGGTTTGTAGAAGATAAACATGCTTTGCCAAATTCTTCATGCTTCAGTGTTTAATCTTGTCTTAACACACACAGCCATGCAGGAATCTCATCTAATAAAACATAGTGTGAAATGAAAGCAAACCTCCTTCCTCATTTAAATAAGGAAAATCAAAGAATAAGTAAAGACTACGAATCTGAGCAAACATTCAAAGCTAACTATTCACACAGTTTTGGATACTTTTGTATGCATGAAGCAGAGCCACAGTACAGGCACATATTGAACATGGATGACATATATATGCTTGTGTGTGTGTGTGTGTGTGTGTGTGTGTGTGTGTGTGTGTTTGTTTTGTGTTGATAGGGGATCAGAGGTGATGCAATCACCTTTGCCTTGGTGTGCAAGCCCCAAACACTCATCGTGCCCCACACGCAGCTGACTGGCTGATGTAACCCGTGCACTCCTGCGGTTGAGCTTGGAGCTGCAGCAGTACAGTCCTCTGAATGATGCATCAAGCTGCATTTACATCAGGCCACTGTATCAGCCAAATCTCCCAAACGAACACATTTTGCCTGAATATTGGTCATCTGTTTTACTGTTTTTTTACAGCTCATCACGCTCGCATCGCTGTGGATGATGCTGGTTTATACTTTCCATCATAGCTGAATATTTTTCATCATGCGGAAAGCAGAGCAGGGGAATGTTTGCTCTCTGCACAGGACGCATCATTGTGTCCTCAGAGTGTCCGAGCAGGGATCCAACCTGCTGTTAACAGGCTTAAATACTGACACACTCTCCTGCATGGTCCAAGGGAGGATGTCTGGTCCTTTGTATGATTATTACAGAGAAACGAAGCGTCATCTAGCAGAAACTTGATCCACAATCTTAACATAACTTCAATATGATTAGAACCTTTTAATTGTCACCTCAAATCATTCATAAACCTACTGAGAAAGCACATACTCATACAGCTCCTGTGTTAAATTGTGTTAAGTTTCTCTCACGCTGCTAAAAGCCTGTTTGAACACATTCATGAAAAACAATGTTTAAATGTTAACAGTTACCAACAGCTGAACCCCAGCTAGCCTATCACCTCAGCATGAACCCAGGACATACTCTGAATGGACCATCTGGAAGTCCTCAATGTTTCAGCCTTTTAATAATGTCAGTAAGAAAGTGCAGTGGCAGAGAGAAGGGACGGAAAGTGCGAGAGAGACATTACCATCGGAGGGCGATCTTGATGGGTGTGGTGAGGCAGGAGGTGAAGAGGTCGGCCGGGAGGTCGGGGTTCATGGGCAGCAGCTCGCTGGCCTCGCAGGCAGCCAGCTGGATGCAGTTCTTCATGGAGGGCGGCAGGGGCATCTGGGCGAGCGGGTGGCTGGGATTGATGGCCGCCACCTGAACAGACAAAGGCATGACACTGCTTGTTTACCTCCAATCAGCCACAATGAACACCTGAGCCACATCCAGAAATATAGAAACGGAACTAAAATCTGTTGGTGAAAAAGAACAATTAGATCTAAAATATCAAGCACGGAAAGTGATGTCAGTATGAATCTGAGTGTCAGGCCATCTGAGGAAATGACTGATGGGCAGTGGGACAGGAAGAGAAGAGGAGCTGGGTGACAGCACTGGACTTTAAAGAGGTGAAACTTGTTTGTGGCCAGTGCTTGTGTCTGTCAGACACAGCAGACGTGGACAGACAAACCCATTTGCTGACACTTGTTGAAAAAAAAGCAGAGTGGAATTGTTTCACCTAGATGGCGCTGACTGCCTGATGGGTTTCCTTGTTTGCTCTGGCATTACAGCAGCCGGGAATTGAAACGACCACGGTCACAGACGACAAAATCCTGGTATTGTGTCAGTGCTCAAAGGGCTTTAGGTTGAGACACAGCAGCAGAAGAGAGGTGAGAGGACGAGAGAAGCAGACAGGATGATGAAGTTGAGATGAATACCAGATAAAACATGACATGAAAGGTCACAGACAGACAAAGAGAAGCAGCTCCAGACTGATAGACAGCTCTCATCCCAGAAAAGATGGGATGCTGTGTTAAAGACACATATACACATAACCTCCATTGAAAACAGCACAGAGACAATATATTCAATGTTTGACCTCATCAGCTTCATTGATTATTGTAAGTATCTGGTTCTTCTGAATTTGATAACAGGTGATAGGATCATGACTGGGTATGAAAGGAGCATCCTGGAAAGACTCAGTCGTTCACAAGCGAGGATGGAGAGAGGTTCACATGATCGTATAAAGGATATTTGAGGATATTAAGAGATATGCAGACAAAAGGAGGCACAGAGAATAAAAAGAAACTAGAAAAGAAGCAGAGCTCTTGTTTCTCGATACTTGAAGCAAAAACAACTCAGAAGACCAAGTGTGACTTTGTGCAAATGTCCAGCAAGCGCGACAGGTGAAGGCATTAGCACCCTGGTGCCGCCTACACAATCCTGCTCGAACTGTTGTCATTATTGTTGCAAGCTGTTTGTGCTCGACACATTTTTCACCATCTCAGAACTCCAAGAAAACTTTCGGGCAAAGGGAAATCTACCATCCATTTCATCTCTGTCAACTCTCAGCAACAGACTTCACCAGGGCCAGAAACTCATGTGTTCATGAGTGAGCTCATTCTCATTTAAAATGCATCACATGTAGTACCAGCTGAACAATGCCCCTCATAGACATGTTCATCTTCATAAGCTGCTGTATTGTGTGTAACACAGTCGAAATTAGTTAAGACGAAAAACCTCACTAAAAACTGAAAAAATGAGCAAATGTCTGCTTCCATTATGGGCAGCATGGGATGAGCAATAAGACTGATATTTTCATTTTGCTCTCCCTCTGTTGCATAAAAACAGGAAATTTGATTGCACAAGACACAAACGTTTGAGGTTTGCCACCACATATTTCCAAGCGAAACATTACCATTGACATACTGCATGAGACATTTTGAGAACGTAATGATTATGTGATGGGTTATTGATCCCTGGGAGGACATTTTGTTCCTGCTGGCCCCCTTAGCAGGCAGCCTTCAGTGGTAACCAATCCTCCAGTCTCTTCTCAGAACAGAATTAGCGTGTTATTTCCACACTCTGGTATGCCTCACTCAATACGTGCACACGTGAAAAACGGAGGAAACTTGCATATGATGTAAAACTTTAATTAAATGTGGACCTCTTGACTATTTATGTGCTCATTGTGCTGTTGTACTGTTGATTTGTTTGCTGGGAGTTCAATACGGTTTCTGTCTTTTGCTGAGTAGACTTTAATGAGCTGTGGGTCTTAATGAAGGCAGCAATCCAAGACTTCCCTTCATCATCGCTGACTGCTTTGGGTTGCTGCTTTCACTTTGCAGCTCTACCTTATTTTAGTAAAGAATTAGGGAGGGAGATTATTAGTATTTTTTACTATTATCGCTTCTTTTCTGAAAAAGTCCATTATTCCAGGAAACACTGCTTCTTGTTTCATGTTTCTCATCATTTTTAACTGAATCTGAGTCTGCTTTGAGTTCACACGCACAGTGAATGTCAAACAATTTCACTGTCAGGAAGGGACGGCCAAGCTAAACCAAGTGATCAGTATCAGGGCCAATAATGGCGTATTTTAATGGATCAGTATCAGCTTAAGTAAAGTCAATCAAATGCTGACCCTTTCTTTACTTTGATGTGTTTTGTTCACCTCCACCTGCTAATTTTGATGAAAGCCAGGCTCTGTGCTGCCATTATTTCAGTGAACATCCACGTAAAAAGCAGTGCCACTGACCCAGACCTCAGACTTCAGCGCTGATCCTCACTTGGCAGACTTGGCTGATTGACAGGCTTCAGCAGCGGCAGATCAGATCAGCAGTCGCTAATTCTGTGAGCAACCTGATGACAAGACGAAATGAAACGCTGCTGTTGTGGGTTTTGTGTTTCCACTCAATGTTTGTGATGTTCAAACAACTCCACCAGGGTGATACATCTCTCCAGCAGATCGGAGCACATCACTTTCAGAGGTGGCATTCTTTGTTTCACATGATCAGTGTTATTTTAAACATACTGGATATTTCAATAGGTCAGAAACATAATCGGTCACAAAGTAAGTGAATACAAGGATATGACCGGACTCGGCATCAGTAATATTAAAGGACTCTGTTCAGGAACATGACTGAGACAACCCTACGGCCAGGGCTTCATACATTTCCTTTTAAAGGTCACCTCACCTGCAAAAAGTCTGAGAAATTATTACATGACCTTTGGTAGTGCAAAAGGGTTCAGGATGTCAGGAAGAAAGAACTGAGGCGCCATATCACAAGATAAAGGCCATGTACTTAACGAGGCAATTATTATTAACAACACTATTGATCAAAGATGAGGCACGCCAAGACATGGCGGATGTAGCTTGTCAGGTGACAGTGATCTATAGATTGATCGCATCATATGTTGGCTTTACGGTAATTAGTCAGCATGTCAGTGTAAAGAAAAGACAACCCTGAGTGGGAGGTGTGTGGGAAAACTCACAGGAGAGCAGACAGTGCTGCTGCTCATACACTGGGCTGCTGGCTAATCACCAGCTGGACACGTTTTACCCACTTCCTGTGGTGGCAGTAGCTCAGTCTGTGGGGACTTGGCTTGGGAACCAGAAGGTGTCCAGAGCTGGAACAGAGTGTGAGCCTTGTGCAAGGCACTGAATCGCTAACTGCTCGCGGTGGCTGACTATGTGGCAGCCCCCTCACTCTTGCTCTGACATTTCTCCACACATTAATGCATGTGCATAGGGGCTGTTTGAGTATGTGTGTCATTTCTGCTAGAGGAGTTAATAAAGTGTGGCCTCCTCTTCTTGCTCTACCAGCAGTGTATTACCAATGCAGTGCATTATCATCTCTGTCCCACAGTTTAGCAACCACTGCATTAGGACTCAACATTTGGGGAATAATTGAATTTATTTGATTTTATTGACTTTGCTTTTGTCTGCTCTTTGAACAAATCCCTGTTACAACTCTTGGCACATTATTTGAGCTGGTAACCAGTTCCAATGCAGAACCAGTTTTCAATACCCAGTCCTATCAATGACGCACCTTCCAACAGTTCCAATGTGCCAATTTCAGTTTAATTGAAACATTTGTGAGGATGAATAAATTGGCTTTGATCACATGTTGCAAACCTGGCACAGCTCACTGTAGATACAGTTACTGTGTGTGTGTATAACTGCAAACTGTTACTGTAAGACCTCTTGAAGAGACGTAGACACCCCTAACAGCTGTTCACTGTGGCGGAAAATGTTGCATCAAGTGCTAAAACTCTTTTTGTGTTTGCAAACACTTTGGGGGCCACAGGGCTACAGGCACGAAGGCTGAGCATGAGGAGGGAGGGAGTAAGCTTCAGAGCGCCTGGCAGAGAGTGTTAAACACACTAACAGTCCTGTCATATAAGCATGGTTAGACATATAGCCTAAGAACATACACAGAAACCACCCAACAGCTTAAACTCCAGCCCAAACACAGCAGTAACACACCGGGGGTCCTGAATGTAAACTACCCCCTCTGCCTCCCAGCTCGCTGTCTGCTGTACCTCAGCATCTGATGCAAGGTGGGGTAAACCCACACGACCCGAGGCGAGCACGTAGGAGACGTGCTAGTCTTTCTGCACCCAGAGGGTGAACCGAGTCAATTTTAGAGAATGAGACAAGAAAACAAAGACAACAAATGATTGAGCAGTCTGCCTGGGAAACAAAACAAGAAAAAAATGTCATTCCTCCTGCGGGCTTTGAAAAAAATCACTTGAAAAAAGCAGCAAAAAAAGTCAAGAAAGCATCTGAATTCTACTCATAAAATTGCCATGACCTGATTCAAACATTCAAGTCGGTCTCCAGTTAAGCTAATCAAACTGCAAAAAAGGCTTGTGATGAGGCACTGTAGATTTATGTAATGCCTCCCTCCTCCTGTATATACTGCATTGCCTTCCTGCTCTCTACTAGTCCAATAACTCATTAGCTGACTCCATAATGTGTGCTGGAAGAGAGGCGGCAGCCGCTGAAGCTCAGATCTCACTATTTACAGAACAGCTCTTTAAGGAGATCTGCAAACACACATGAATAAATCATGATATTAAAAATACAGAAGAATAGTCTTAATTAATTGGGGGGGTGGGGTGAGGGGTCATGATAATGTATGTAATTGTGCATGTCTTTTTTCCATCAACATGCATATTTCATTTCTCTTTGAAATGCTTGCAGGCGTGAGTGGGAGCCTAACTGTTGCTGTGCGGATGGATCCGTGCCAATCTTCTTGTAACATAATTCCTCTTCTCTGCCTCTAATGAGGAAAATGTCGACTCGCGAGCACAGACAGACATCACAAACAAAGCGGCGTGTTTCTAAAGCCTCTTGTTGTGTCAACCTAAGAAGAACATTGTCTCCTGAAAATTTGGAGAAAGCGTGCGACGGCGTGCCGCAGTAATCCTAATGGTAAATACGACAACACTGCCAGCGGAGGCTGATTAATGCCAAGCATCCACTGTAATTATCACATTAGCATATTGTAATCTCACAAATTACCATGAAAATCACCATGACAGCTTTCTTTTCTCTCTCTTCCACCGGGGATATCAGGCTACAATTTCATTTCTGAGAATTGCTGTTTTTAAGAAGTCACACTAATTTATAAGACTAATCCTCTGAGACCAATCACAGCAGAAGGGCGTAGTCATGCACGAGCATGTAGGGCCACCAGACGCAACTCTAGTCAAGAAATACATTTTAAAGATGCACAGTGCATTAATTATTCATTCAAATGGTAGAAGGAGCCTGTGGAGGTTTAAAGTGAGCATCCTGGAAATGCTAGCAACACAAATACCTACCCCACAACACACATACATACAGACACACAGACAGATAGACATGCGCGCACACCGAGCTCTCACAGCCTAGCTGTGCGTGCTGCAGGGTACACACACACTTCTTTCTGCCCTGCAGCTAATGCAGTGAGCATGTTTGCTGAGTGCACGCAGGAAGTGATGAGATATTTAAAAGGAAGCAGGTGGCCCTATAATAGAGCACTCAGAACAGACACCCACACACACCCACGGACACTGACTGACTGATAGACTGCAGGAGGAGGTTGATATGGTGCCGTGGAGGAGTGATAAAACACCTCCTCCTTTCAAATCTTCCCTTCAGCTGCTTTCCTTCATGCTCTTGTCTTCCTCAGCATCACTGCCTCTTCAAATAATACAGTCCCTGCTGAGATCAGGCCTGTTGTGGCATGTCAAATGGGTGCAATGTGCATGTGTCACCAGGGCACATTTAAAAATGGCTGCCAAAGCGTGTGTGTGTGTGTGTGTTTGTGTGTGTCGACGTTGCGCGCCTCCTCTCGGGGCCACCCATGTGCATGCGCAGAGTGTCGCGACAGTGTGTGGGCGACGTGGGGGACTCCCCGCGTGGATCATTTCCTGCTTGACTAAAAAGTCTCTGGAGGTCGTCGCCTCTCACTCATCTTCCATTACCCCTCCCCGCTAAACGCTTCCTGTGTGAGTGATTGAGGAGGCTAAGCACTCAGGTGGAAAAGTCAGATTGCTTAGGGACATTACACAACTTCCCCGACTAACAGGGAGACTTCCTCTGTTTATTCTCTTCTGAAACCCCGAGGCTACCATCTTTAAATAAATCCATTTTGAGCAGCCATGCAGCTAATACCTTCGGAGTGCACAGTGTGCCCTGCTTTGAAAGAGCAAAATATTGGCTCTAAAAATGACTGATCAAATGTTTGTACATTCTTGCATCAGGCACGCAGCATCTTGAAGCTTTTGTCAACCATCGCCACTTCACAAGCTTTACGGGCATTAAAGTTAAGGTTTGGCTAGAATTTCACTCAACTGAAAACAGAAAGCTGGAGCCAAAACTCATCCTGGCTGCAGCCTTGGGAGAACCCCTAGTGGCCCATTACTCAGTAACCCTTGTACGGTCTAGCTACAAGACCAGGTCGTTTGTGCTCCCCTGACCTCCCGTCCCCCAGCCTCCTCTCTACATCTACTCCACTGAAAACCTACCGCGCTCACAATTTTGGAAAGAAAGGTTGGAGGGTCGGTTCACTGTCAATATGCAGTCATAAAATCCAAAGTAAAAGCTCAGTTTGTAAATGGTGAACTTTCGGTATATTTGCTTTTCAAAACTGTCTATGTGGTATAGTTCCAGGTGTATTCATTTGACCCCGGCCGTTATTGCGTTTTGCCACGACAGGACAGAACCAGACAACACTGTCAACAGCAGAGTTGTTGTACCAGCAGCTTTACACCTGAACATCTGGACCTCTGGACCTGTAGTTCTACTCCAGCTTGCACCGCCTATACTCAAGAGAAGTAACATCAGTAGCCATTTAGGTGCAGACATACTGCTGCTGCTGTGAGCCATCTAGAGTTACAGTAAGTCATTTCTGCTGCAGGAATGAGGGTTACACTGATTTGTTTTTGTTTTTTCACAGCTGCTGTTTGTTCGTACGTCTACCTTTCTTGCTTTGCTACCAGAAAAGTAGCTTAGCACTTCTGGTTCCTGAAACCAAAAAATAAATCTTTGTGATATTTAGCAAACTCAAGAGTGACTTTAGCCCTGACGGTGCAGCCCTGCCATGACCTCCACCAACTCGAGCAGAAACGAGCAGGGAGGCAGAGGGTGGAGAGACACATGTGATGAGTTCTGTCAAACACTGCGGCAACTCAGCAGTTTAGCTGCTGCCTTCACCTTTACTTTAACGGGAGACGCAGCGTTCACAGCGGCTCCTCTTTGCTCTCGCTCTGCCTCCCATCTCTCTGCTCTGTACTGTTCATCCTGTACCTTTCTCTCTCTCTCCCTCTCATTTTCCAGCTAATCTACAGTCTGGCCGAAAGTTCTCCATGAATAATTGAGACGAATGACAGCCCCATCTCATTAGGGATTCACATAACATGCCGTAGCCGGGAGAGAAAAAAACGTAATAAAAAGATGAAGCAGTGAAAGGACTGGAGCTGGTAGTGCTGTGCTAGTAGTGCTATCTGAGCGAATCAGTGAGAGTGTGTGTGTTTGTGTGTGCGTGTGTGTGTGTGTGTTTGGGGGAGGGGGGGGGGTGGTTGTGCTCCTCGGACCAAACTCATGATTCAGATTCAGATGCCCATTTGATTGGCTGGATCACAGCGCTGAGGACATCCTGGATTTTTCAGAGAGATGATTAAAGATGAGAATCATGAGCCAACACTCGGTGACACCACTTAGGTCCACCTTGTAAATATAGTATATATATGAGTGTGAGTGTGTCTGTGCGTGTGTGTGCATATGACAAATCACCCACTTTGCCACTAATAACTCATAAATACCAGCGGTTCATTTCGCCCTGTTAGCCTGCACACCTGTGTGTGTTTGTATGACAACCCTACACCTAATTCATGCCTGCTATGTTGTGACAAGCAGTAAACCATTTGTGTGTTTGTCTGCACGGCTGCCCACCTCCAGCTCCTGCTCTCTCTGCAGGGCGAACTGTTTAAACGACTTGACAATGATTCCCGCGTTGGAGCAGTCGTAGACGAAAATGGACGGGCTCCCCATCCACGTCTGCAGGTCGTAGATGGACAGCGGGATGTACTGGGTGTAGTTCTAAAAGAGAAAAAGAGAGAGATGAGAAAGGAGATGTCAGAGCGGGGAAAGAGAGAGACGGTGCATCATGTTATTGCTGACAACTCACTTTTATAGATTTGTGTTTAATTATTAACATGTCATCTGTTTGATGAAGAGTGTGAGCGGAGCAGAGGGGGAAAGAAACCATTGAAAAGAGAAAATTATAATGAGGGAGAGTGGGGGAGACAGAAAAATGAGGATGATGGGAACACAGAAAGAGGTAATAAATCTCATAACCATGGTGCTATAAAGGTGTCATGCCCTATATTTAATGGAAAATTTGGTTCTACACCTCTTCCCCTGACACAGCTTCAACACAAAATCCCCACTGATGGCCTGTTTCAGCAGCCAGTGACACAGCAGCTGCATTTTATAGGAAAAGGAAGAACTATAAGGAGTAATATGTGGAGGAAAAGGAAGGAGAACAGCGGAGAGGAGAGGACATAAGACCCGAGGGTGTGCTGGGGACGTGGAGGCAACAGCTAAGCCCAGACAGCAGCGGTGCATCATTATGAGTGGGTGCTTACTTATAGACAAGCTGGAGAACAACTCGAGGATTTTAAGTCCGATTCAGAATCAGTGAGTGTGAACGACAGTGGGGCTCCACCCTAAGATCACAGCATGCAGGTACGCTATGAAGAACACTTCCATGTTTGGTTGTTAAGTCATTTGGTACTTTCTGGCCACTTTTCTTGATGCCCAGGTCCCTTTTGAGGAACTCCCTTTGTTTACTCCATTTCAACAATTTCAACTGCAAGAATGTCAGCCCACCTTTCTCTAAATTATTGAATTCTTCTATATGGCTTAGTTTCTTTTACATCATTATTTATTTATCTCTGCACTGAATACCAGAAGTCCTCATACAGCTTAACAACTTTTGGTGTTTTAGCACTGTGATTAGCTGTTTTTTTCTCCTCTTATTTATTTTGTATGTGTGTTGTAGAGGTGGGCGTGTACAGGTTTCATCATGGTCACTGGTGCCACGCTCTGCCTTGGTCACCCAAAGGGTTTTAGCTACAATAACATGCAGGTAGAGGGCTGTGCACGCACTCATAGAACTGGAGTTACATCCAGTAACTAATATTTTCCTCACTGTAGTGCCAACTCCTGTAACACACGGGCATGGACGGAACCACTTACTCTGTTGCTGGCTGCAAGAGCCAACACAGAAGTCTTCATCTAATCCCACCATTGAGTAACTGAATACCCAGTGGATTTTGCAGGAAATGTCCCAACAACAACAACTGGAAAACTCCTAGGCGCTAAACATTTTACTTTGGACTGTTGGAGTATTTATTACTGAGAGACAGTCAAGAGTACTCAACTCAATTAGTAACAGAAAGTTAAAGGGCTGACAGCGTCCTCTCTCATGTACTGGGGTTCCAGAGAATCACAGCCCACCACTGAAGTGACTGATTACATCACAAATAGTCTCGAGGTTCAAGTAAAGAGAACTTTACTGCTGAACAGTCTTGACAGGGTGTCTGGGAAGATGCCTTTGCCTATGTCGGTTTGCACGTGGGTGTGTGAGGTGAAATAAATGTAAAAAGAACATAATGCAAACAAATGATTAACAGTTTACTGTAAAGGATTCACTGCTACGTACAGCACTGACACAAAGTGGAATTAGGAGACACAGAAACACTTATTTATCAAAGTAGGCAAAATTAAACAATAAATTTCCAGCTATGTGACTTACATGCAATATTGAGAAATACAGCCAGTGCTAGCAGTGTGTAATGCGCTTAGATCAAATGTGAACATATCAATACAACAAGCTTTGATATATGAAATGACTGAAAGGGCACACTGCATGTAGTACAATTACGCACAAGCTCTGCACAGGTGAAAGCCAACATCACAAATATTGAGCTGCCCTTCGCTGGGCTCAATTAGCATAACTGGCAGCATTGAACAAGAGAGGAGCAAGTGGTCCTCATCGCAAACAAGGACAGTTCTTAAAGCACTTACAGTTCAATGGACACACACGAAAGCAAAGGCCAAGGCGGGAACACCCATATCAGAACTCAACTCATTGCTGGAATAGTCGGAATAGTCCAAGAAGTACCGGCCTTTAACAATTAATTTGTGTTTTTTCAGCATTGCTGTTGCAATTTTGCCCATTTCGCCCACTACCAACCTTACTTCGCATCCTGATCTCCTGTTCCTGAATGTACTGTTGATGTTCATGTATCTTGAACATGTTTCTCCATTTCTGAAGATGAACACTAATGCACAAATGAATGCAGGAAACACATGCAGGCCATGATGCACATGTGATTGGACAGTTGAAATTATATCAGTACTCTCTGGGCGACTCTCTGTAAGGCTGTTAAGAGTACGCAATGAAAGTCATATCCAATAAGATCCAAGATTAATACAGTCACATAACCCATCCTGGAGGGACACAGTGGGAAAGGCAGGGCATAGATATTGTCGGGGCTAATTACTTTTGTGCTTATTTTCTTTCTTTAAGAATCGAGAACATACTGCAGCTTATATGATAGTTTATATGATACCATTAAGCCTTCAGTGACTGTGTGTATCATAATCTTCTTATATGGCTTCACACTGAGAATGTGAAGTAATTACATGTCCCATGAATCGCCGAATGACCTCCACAGTTCAATAAATGCAATTGACATGTAACAAATGGGGTTTATTCATGTGAGCAGAACTGGACTACTGCAGTGTCTATACTCTTTGAGGCTTGGAGCTTTACTGCACTAATCCAATGACAGCACCATGTTTAATGGGCTTTTCCTTCTGCTTATTTCCACCACATTATAACTACATTATTGATGCCTACGTAAACAGAACTCGTAACATCTCGCAAAAGATGTAAAATCAAGTCTTGAACAGATTTCTCATTTGTGTGAGTGGTACCTTATTAAAGACCCAGATCTCTCCGTTGACGGTGGGCCGCGGCACCCCGTGGCCATTGTAGTGGAAGAGGACTCGCTCCTCCTTGGCGTTACGTCTCAGCGACGTGCACAGCTTCTTCACCTCGTCCACCGTGGGGTCCAGACTCTGTTTGTAACGCGCCTGAAAAACCGGACAGAAGAGATGAAGATGTCAGCGTGATTATTTTACATCTTCAATCTATGTTTCTGGCATTTTACTGAAATCGGAACTGCACTGCATCTCCCAACCATCACATTTTGTGACATAGCGTTTTCCATACCATAGTTATATTTGGTCAGGACTGCTCAGGTAACAAAGGAGTCATGGACATGTATATTACAGATAGGGTTTAATAAAACTCACCACTTATCATGCCCGTAAATACGAAGAGATGCTAAAAGAGGAGTAGACCAAGCATTACAACCCTATTCATCATGTTAAATGATGCAGTTCCTGCCGGTACTGGAGGGGTTTAGATGAATGTAACATACAGCAAACAATACTATGGGGAAGGACAGACGCCTGTAAGAATACATCCAGACATTCATCTCTGGATGAATGATAGATCATGGCTGTGTGGGGAATCATCCTGGTGGTTTTCATGACATATTTCTTCATGTTGTGTGAGTCACAAAGCATCATCTGACAGAGGAACTGGGGGGTAGAAATTCACTGTGATCCAAGTGATTTACAGAAACAAGACTTACTGTTCAGCTGTTTGTTGTGATTATGGACATTCCAATGATCAACAACCAAAAACCAGGCAGGAAAACACAATGCACCTTACATCATGGTCATTATTCTCCTTTAAGTAGGGCTCCAAGACATCAACTAAACAGACTGGATTTTTAGTTTTGACATGTCATTATTTATATATTTTCACGTTGAAAGGTACAGTAAGTGGTGCATAAAGGAAACAGCTTGACATGTCTAGCTAGCAGGCAGCTCAGAGCCACATGAGATGGTTGTCTTGTTAAAGAAGTGTGATAATTCAAGGAAACAATAAATTATAAAGGAGAGCGCAACCTCTGCACAACAGAAAAGCCTCATACAGTAGCGTTGTACTGACATTTAAAAGCCAAGAAAACGGCTGAACAGATCAGGAAACAGAATGTGAACAACTTTCCTGTCGCAAAACTGAAATAACTTGAGTCCAGTTCCACTCGTCAAACTCCACAGTTTCAAGTTCACATTAATTTCAACCACGCTGTAATGCATATTTAGTGTTTCCTACAGGAACGCTCACTGTGTACTCAGTCTTTTCACCTGTTATCAGGGATAGATGGTAAAGCAGCCTCATCTAAAAGCACTCTAAATACACCGACAGTGCTACATACACACAGAGTGACCGAGGAAGTACATCAGCCAAGTGAAGAAACAGATGCAAATGCTTCTATACAAGCAGTTAGCATCCCATCATGCTCCATGTTGTGTACAAAAACACCCAGCTGTCCCCAATTCTGGACAAAGACGGAAAGCTAAAAGACTTAAGCAACTTCATACTTCAATGAAGCGACTCCAAAGGACGTGATCTCTTCCAGAATGACAAAAGATAAAAAAGATAAGGTAAAGTTAAAAAGATTTAGAAATACTATGTTCTTTGCATGAATTTGCTCCACATTTGTGTGTGTTCATCACTTTGTACCTCTGTGAAATTGCAAATCATTTATAGTACATTTAATCAAAGGTGTTGCCTCTAAATATTTCACCCACAAACTAGTTCTAATACATTTGTAGGCTGCACTGTGTTTATTTGTTGGCTGTACAAAATTGATCCATGACCAACAGGAGGAAAACTAATTCTGAACAGTTCTACTGCACATTATTCAAAACAATAATGCCCAAATAAAAAAAAGAGATAAATAATCCAAACTTTCTCTTAGGTTTAAGAGAAAAGGTTTGCATAGAAAATGTGACATTTGGAGCACGCTGTCTTTTGTGCAGCCTGAAAATAAGGATCTGACTCAGTTAAGAAGTGACTAAGGAGCTGGCAGACGTGATGGAGGCATTTTGTTTGCAGTGATCATATCAACTCAAAGACATTGTGCTTTGAAAAATGGCAAACCTTATCAAATCCTTTCATGTTTTTGAACGATGACGACTTCAGCTTCAAAAACTCTCTGGCATAGTCGGAAACACAAGCACTACCAAAGCAGAGTAAATTGTGGGTAAACAAGGAAGCTTTTACAAGGTTTTACACCTTCCAGTGTGAACATTAAACAAGCTGTTGGGAGTAGGAAGGCTATTAAATATGACACAATATAGTACCAGTTGTGCAAACATCTGTTACGACGCTGTTGTACAAATCAGGCACAGAGCTGCTTTTTCAGTGCACATAAACAAACTAAGACAGAATGCTGAGTTTGAGGTGGTGCTTCTGTGGCTCCACGGCTGTCAACTTGTTTTCTCCGCCACCTGTTGCTTACTTTAGATCATTCTTGTCCGGTTTTTAGATTTTAGAAGTGTGAAGTCAGCGTGATGCTCGTGCCTGTACCCTGGTGTGTGCTCAGTGTGAAAAAGCTGCTCGAGAAACTTTAAACAATTGAGAGTTGGAGACGGAGGACATGTGCATTGTCTGTGCTCCTTTGGTTCATTAAATAAAGTGTTTGTATATGCGTGGATGGAAGGGACACAGAGGTGTCAACTAGTTATGCAACAGAAAAGCGCCCGGTTAGACCAGTCTGAATCATTATCACACTCGCCAAAGCCTTTCTGTTACATAACTAACATGCCTTTTACCGAACAGCCTGCCTCCTGTCAAATGGCTTTGAATCACAGGAGAGGCCATATTCTAACCTCAGCTTCTCACAAAACTTGCAACTACTCAACCTGATGAAAAACAACAAGACGAAGACTTGATTTGAAACGGATTTCAGGATATAAACAAANGGAGGAGCTCCAGCTTCCTGTGGGGACTGACTCTCTCCAGAGGTTGATACACACTGCAGCTGTCTGCCGGTTGCTTCTTTGCCTCACACCACCTCTACAAAACATCTCCATTATATCCATCAAGGCCACAGGAAACAAACTCTTTTTTAAAGTGTGCTCTGTGCCGACTTTGTTGCCATTCATCATCATGTCATTTACTGAGAACAGGCGACCTTTTCAAAGCACCATAAGCATTCAGGATGCAATTAAAATACAGACTGTTGAGCTGTAAGATGTAGTAGGAGCCACTCTGGCTGTCACACACATCAGGCTGCACTTTGGACAACAAAAAAGGCAATGAATGTCTGTGGTGACGGCAAACAACTGGATGCAAGTTAGAAAGTCGAGCAGCACTTTAAGTTACCATCATGATAAAGCACTTCATCTTTTAAAGGTGAAATCAGCCCGTGAACATGCATTTGCTCTCTCATTCCTCACACTGGAGACATGGAAAGCTAATACTCCAACAGAAACATAAATTACCTTCATTATAACAGTGAATGTTTTAATAGCCCTAAAGTATACAATGTACTAACACGCAATGCAGCTTAATGGAATGCATCCCTTTCATTACGTCTCTGAAAGAGGTAATCTGCTCAAGTTGAAGGATAACAAAAACCTGAAAGGACATGTTCACTTGGATGACACTGACAGCAGCAGCCACTCGCTGTCAGAGAGAGGAAATGAGCACAGTCAACCTCTGTCCCCTCAATTACCAATCAGCATGTGAGTAACACAAGGCTTGTTTGGATGTGAAGTACGCCGAATGACCAGAGAGAAACATGAAAAAAGTCAAAACTGACGCAGGACAAGAAAGCTGAGATGAATTGTTTAAATGCATTGTCTCTTCTTGATGCAGATATCAGTCATCACTGTGGCTCATTACTGTTTCTATAATGGCTCAATGGTTACTGTGTTCCGTGAAAGCTGGTGCTGGCCATTACAACACATGCAACACAACTGTAATACGGTTATTCTGGTAGCTGACAGTAAATCACGCTTAGCTTCACTGCAGTTGAAGGATTTATCTATCTTCTGTGACGGCTACGAGGAGCTCAGGCAGAAGTGAGCATTATTCTAGTCTGTAAATGGACTTCATCCGGCATAAATAATGACGGAGGAGTTGGAATCAGAGCGAAGCAGAAAATGCGTCCTGCTCTGCAACATGTGGGGGAAACGGTCGCCATGATCAGCAGACAAATGTGATGCATTTGTTAAGTTTCATATTAATATTTTTCCTAAAAATCCTGGGAACAGAAGTACAATATCCTGGGAACTGCACTTGTTTTTAAGGTGTAACTTCAGCTACAACCAAAACACAATGATCATATTTCAAGCCAATTTTAATGCACCAAGGAGAAATATATAACACAACTGTATGGGTCCCCAACCTGACCACTTTACTATTTGGTGTTATTAATGACAACTAAGGAAAAAAAAGAAACTTATGTTAATAAACATTATAATTGACATAATATCAACATCGCATGACAATTCTTTATTGTATAGATCAAATCATACAAAATTCGGTAGTAATTTGTCATTTTCAAAGTTTTTCTATGGAGCTGAGATGGATTCCATACAGAGTTTCCGTCCACGTGTCCTGGAGGAGCCAGTCAGCCAACCCCAGCTTAGCTTAGGTTACAGTTAGCTAGTTAGCCAGCCCTGCCTTGCAGCGCTCTCAGTTAGCAGACAGCAATCATAGTGATTGCTTTGCTTTGTATTTTTCTTTGTATATTTCCAAAAGCACTGTCTGTCAACCGCCCTGTGTTTGCCAGAGACGTTGATTGTTAATGTCATCTGCATCATTCAGTGTTTTTACCAGTTTTAAATGCCAGGTCTTTGTAGAGGAGGATACCTATAATTTGGCTCCCAGTAAAATCCTTATGAACAATTAACACTGAAGGAATCCTGACCTAAAAACAAGCTGAGCACCTGGAGAAAAGCTGAGCTAATGTTCGCAGCAGCTCAGCTCGCAGTCACTCCTGGTGTCCTGTTTCCACCAAAGAGCGAAACACTGATATAAAGTGAAACTCAGTGTTTTTGCTGGTTTTAGTAATGGGGTTCGTTTGGAGAAGGAGGGGAATTCAGCTTGTGCTAAAAACCCTCTTGAACAATGAACACTGAAGGAATCCTAACCTAAAAATAACAAGGCAATGGTCGTTGTTTAACAATGAAGACCACAACCGCCACGATCCCACACTACTGCACAACATCGTCAAACTCTGTCTTTGGTTATTGTTTTGATTGAGGCAAGGCGAGGCTTTATTTCTAGAACATTACAACATTACAGAATGTGATGTTTAAAAACACATTAAAAAAAGAGACATGAAAACACCAAGCATATGCAATGCAATGGCATAACAATGAAAAACAACACATATTTATACATACCCATAATACGTTCACACACACTCTTATACCAATGCTGTTCATATGCCGGGAAAGCAAGAAGGTTTTGAGCAAAGCATTAAATATGGATACAGTTTTTATAGATTGCAGCATTCCACAGGGAAGGTCAACGGTAAAGCACCTTTAGCAGCTCCAGATCTGATTCAGAGTTTGACCATCTGAGAGCTCTGGCGGTACAGTCATTGAGCAGGTCAGAAATGTAATGGGGAGCTGAACCATATAGTGTCTGAAAAACCTATAGGAGGATTTTAAAGTGACGCCAATGAAGTGATTTGAGTACTTGGAGCCTAAATTCTGTAAGAGTTTGTGTCTTCCAATTGAATGTTTCCATAAAACATGATGTTTTTGTTTTGTGAAAAGAGCATTGCAGTAATCTAACCTACTCAAAATGTACGCATGTCCTTATATCACCTCTACCACTAGCAATAATATGATCATGAAAATGTAGCTAAAGAGGACTTTTGGGGACACAGATGTTCTCTACATTTGTTCAATGTCATCTTAAAAAGTAAATAGGTTGGTGATTTCTTGACAGCAAGGTATGAAAAGGGAAACTTGAAACCCAAATGACTCCAGAAACACTGCAGCCAGCCATGAGATCTGACCAGAAAAGTGGGGTAAGCAAAGAGACAATTCCCCTCCAGGGATCAATTAAGTACACCTCAAATTTAGTTGAGAAAGTACAGCTCCTTTGATAAATAGCAGTGAGCGCTGGGGTGAGCCGGCGGTACTCATTTCCCCAGTGACAGCAGTCCTGCTGGGTTCAGTGTGTCCGGGCTGAGTCAGTTCACAGCAGGTCGGATAGAGCAGAGGGAGTGATGACACATCTCCTTCCTTCTGCCAGCACACACCTCCTCTCAAGACTACCTTACCCCTGCAGCCATTTCTCAGTCCCAAAATTACAGCTTTCGAGGTGTGAATGATTGCACTTTTGAGGAGTTCAAAGACCAGATAGACATTGTAAAAAGTGAAAGAATCACCCAAAGTTCAGCATGTTGTCAAGAATGAAACAAACTGACCTCCTCTGACTTACAACTTTGTAAAGGCATTATGTGTTCCAAATGGCTGATATCTAACACTACAGCAACACACACTCATGATTTCATTTCTTCTTCATCTGTTCTTGTGTTTAAGTCTGATGCTGGAAGTGAGCAGCAGGAGTCAGGAGACTGCTGCTGCAGCTGACTAAGTGACATGGGTTATGTAACTGGCAGAAGGTCCAAATGTACCCAGTGCTTGTGTACTGTACATCACACAGGGTGAGATAAGATACAAAAGACTTCAAATACACTGCAACTGCTTCAAACAAGAGACTGTTTCAGATGACTTTTTGAAAACTATTATTGAAACACATCCTTTCTCCACCATCTCCTCTAAGACTGTATGGAACATGAGCTGGGAAATCAGTGAGGCAAACCTCACTTCCTGAAACCTTTTATTACTGTGCACTCTTTCACGTCAACTTCCCCCTCCCCTACTGGCATTTTATTTACACATCCAATCATACCTTTATTCATCTTTTTCCCACATGTCCCTTAACCTCTATTTTTTTTAAATCAGGGTCATGTTGGAACAGGGTACCTACAGCACTCCCACCAATACATATTACTGCACGCTGGAGATTACTTTATTATTATTGTTTGATAAGTAGGTGGTGTTCGGGCATTACATGATTACATCACTACAGACACCAAAACTGCAGCACATATGACTGACTCAGTATCAGATTCAGCACACTAGGCTGTGTTACGGGCCTGGAATTAAGTCATATTTTAGGGCAAGGCCACTTTAGTCTTTGACAAATACAAATTTATTAGGTGATCGTGGCTAAAATGTAGGGCACCAAGGTCAAAACCAATGATGCAATAGCAATTAATGATAATTATATATTATGAAGACAAAACAGCATGCAATCAATAATTAGAAGTCTGTATTGAAAAACAGTACTGAGCTTATTAAAACTGTACCTGAATGTTTCACCATTCAACAAAATGCTGTCTGATTATAAAAGGGAAGTTAAAAAAAAGGGTAATGAGATATCTGAGCTTCATCAGGAGTCATTAAATACAACATCAAGTGCATCTTGTTTAGTAAAGAAGCTTAAGAACACGCATACTGCCGTTAGAAACTGAGTAGTATCTGCCACCGTCAGTGATCAGTACAAACAGGCATTATTAGACTGTAGCCATTAATCAAAGCAATAACTAACCACAGTCAGTGACTGTCAAACAACCTTATTCTTTAGCAGTTACCAAGTGTTTGTGTGGTGGTGACAAAACGTTAAAAAATACACATCCAGCATTTTAATTAAACAAAGGCTCCCTGCGCTCTCAAGGGAAAATATTACACCAAATGTTGTTTAAGTAGTATAACATAATTAATATTAACAATTCCTTAGGTGTCTGTAAAAACACATTACTCTAGAAACACAAGATAAAAAGAGTCATATGTCAACAGTCTTCTTGCCAATTCAGGATCAATATAATACATAAAGATAAACTGTATTTCTGTGAAAACCTTTCTTTGGAACTCCCTACAGCTTCTACTTCCTGCTCTCCACAGAGCAGATACTGCTTGCTCCCTGCTTTGCTGACATTCATTTGTTGATATCCTTGTTTTCCTCTGACAAAAGTTTTGGAAAGTGGATCCTGGATACTTATACGTGACAGAGACTTCAATTAATAAGTGAAACACAGGGCTACCACCATATTTTTTTATCACTTTAATTATTTCTTGGTAATGTATGAGCCTGAAACAGCGCAAGCCTTTTTGCTGTGTCTGTGACTGGAAACCTGGGATCAGGACAGAGAGAATATGGCAAAAACTGTGAGCGACTGACTGAGAGACTCTGTGGCAGCCTCTGTACATGTTGCTGAAAAAGGACAGACTTTTATACACATGGTGATCTCAGCTGTGGAGCATTCTGGCACTGATTTGGCTGACACACTGCCCTGGTTGTGTCCTAACACCTGTTGAGGCTCCCAGACTAGCCTTCCCTAATGATGTTTCTTACTGGCACAGCAGTGGCACCAGACTGAGAGCATCCACTCCAGCCAGGGCTTGGTCTGACGTTGTCCACTACTAAAGCAAATCCAGCAAGAAATTAAATAAGAGGGCACCAATGCTCACTCTACAACTTGAGCTCTCACTGCAAAACATGCATGAACGACTGATTCTGAGGTGTCACAATACTAACTACGTTGAGGCCCAAGACAAACCCAAGACACAGCCCCAAGACCACTGCAGGGCCCAAGGCCAGGAGAAACACCTCATAAGCCAGACATCATTCTGATTGGGGACTCTATAAGCAGGCATGTAAGAATGGCAAAGACCGAAAATCTCACCATAAATGACACATCTGTCTGCTAACAGAGCTGTCATCCTCCTGGGGAAAGGCATCAAATCTTTCACACAACGTAACAATTGTTAAGTGTTAGCTACAGCATGTCCAGCGTGATGAGGGAGACACTCGAAAACATGGGTTTCTTGCTGCATCACATGCAATTTTAAAAGCCGAAATTTGCAACTTTAACTAAGGGCACAACAGCCAGTTCAAGACGGGGCATGCCAAAGAGGCCGTGTGGCTGAAAGGGCATGGAGGCCACACCCCGGGGTGTCCACAGCACTGGCTGGTTTATGGTATAATTCCTGCCCTGTATTAGATTAAAACTCTGTGTATGTTATGTGTGTTTGTTTGTATGAAGTGTACATGTGTGATAGCAAAGGGGCAGAGAGATCTCTAAAGCACCAGTCCAATTAAAAGTTGAGTTTCGAGCAGCTCTCTCAAGTCTTTGTGTTGTTGGTGCATGCAATTTAGTCACAGTATGTGGAGGCAGACGGTGATGAAAACAATCCATTGATAGGATTTAGCTTTTATTGATCAACTTTTCCACCAAACCAGAGTAATTTTTTTAAAGTATGTGCCAATTCAACTGGGGTTTTCTTCAGCATAAATTTGGAATGCCGTAAAAGCAAGTGGGTGGAAACACACCTATTGGCTATGAGGTTAAGAATTTGCTAATATTTGGTTTAACTGGTTTTGATATTGGTTTTTGGTGAAGGTTGTAGGGCTTGTGCTGCTTTTTATATACAATTCAATGATCCCTATCACAGTGGAATATTCTTAACTGGCTAAGACAGTTACCTGATGTCAGTTGTACAGAACAAGTGTGTCACTTGCTAAAGACCAGACTGAAGCAAAAAAAGCCCCCAAAACCAACAAGGAATAAAGATGGCTGCAGTACAGGGCTGGTGTAACATCATCAGGAAGACACCAAGTGTGTGCTGATGTCTGGTTGGTAGACAGTCCACATTTAGTCACTGAACTGACAAGCTGATCAGCAGAAAATTGAATCACCAGATAATCACAAATCATTTAATTTATTTCTCAATAATAAATCCCAAACACTCTCAGCTTCCAGCTTCTCAGGTGCAAGGGTATGCTGCCTTTTTGGTTCTATGTCATTGTAAACTGAATATCTTTCAGCGTTCATCTGCTGGTCTGTACAAAACAAGCACTTTCAAGATGATACCTTGTGTTTTGAGAAATAACTTTTTCACAATGTTTTTTACGTTGTATTTAATTTTTAAAGGTAAATCAACTCAAGAAAAGAATCAGAAGGCTAATTAAAGTTGCAGCGCGGTAACCAAATGTGAAATGATGTATTCAATTAAGTTTGGATCCTAAAAGTTCAAGGACTGCTTATAAAAAAGGCTACAATTCCTACATGGTTCATCTGACGTGGGTGTAAATTTCATCAAAGCTGAAACTCATTTTGAATTAGTATTTATGGTTTCTTTTCAAATCCATTATGTTGAGCACAGAGCCAACCTGACAAAGACGTGTCACTGCCAGAATATTAATGGTTTACACTGTAACAAGATGGAGGTAACTGGATAAAGTGGAATGATCATCAGCATATGAGCTGTGATCCATTAGGTATCACAGTGAAGTGCCTTAGAGAGAGCAAAGTGTCATTCTGCTTAAGTGAATTTTAAATAGGACTCTATTAAACTATATTATCAGAAAGTCACAGCCTTGACTCCTTCCACAGTGACAATCTCAGTGTTCTCTGTCCTTGAGCAAGACATGTGAGGACAGGGTCATCTTGAGACCCAAAATATACACACTGTAATACATTTGTGCATTTCTAGACTATGACACTTGAGAAACAAGGCCAATGATGTTTAATTTGTGTTGAAATGCTGGTGGATGTACTGAAGGCATCAGAAAGTCACAGTAACCTGTGGTCTAACAGATGCTTTGAAGCAGCTATTCTTGTCCCCAAGCAGCCAGCTGACTATCACAGCGCTCTGTTCTAATCAACTGCTGCCCTCATTTCCAGCCACCTGCAGGGAGAGTTATACCAGTTGGTGATTGAGGAGGGATTGGAGCGGGCAAGTGTGCCACAAACCATTAGCCTGGAGACAGAGCTTCTGGACTACTGCTGTCTCTCACTCTGTGTGCGACTTGTGTGTGTATGTCTGGTCAGGGTATCTGTTGAAAGTCAAATTTGAGTGTTATTAAAACCTTTTTATTGTCACCTGCAGTCCTGATTTCAAAGGCTCATAGTAAGGCGGTCTGTAGCTGATATGCATAATCTTCCTCACAGGAATGAAGAAGCTCATTTAGAGCATTGATTCATTAAAAAGTGTAGTGAACAGGTAAATGGGTCATAATGCAAAAACACAGATTAGTCATGTGTTTATGGCTTGGACATCATTTGTGCTGTGACACATCCCACCAAAAATAACAGCATCAGGTAGAGTAATGAGTCCTAAATATTGATCAGGAAAACAATCCAACCCACACACAGTCATTACCATCACTGGTGCTGTGGGAGAGGAACAATCCTGCTTAAAACCTCTCTGATGAACAAAGCAAAGACAGACAATCTGTCAGCTTATTTCCACTCAAATGACTTACTGTGACTTCTTAGCACAGCACAGAAAAGAAACCAAATGCTCAAGGACTTAAATACATTCAGGCATATGCAATTCAAAAAGAAAGCAAACGTACGCTTTGAAATGTGTGGGTATGTTCAATAAGGCTGTGAATCTTTGTGAATCTCACAATTCGATTGGAACTATGTGTCTGATTGGATTCAGAATCGATTCTCAACTGAATGAAAAGGAGAGGGGGCACTGCTTTTGGTTCTTACTCTGTATTCCAAAACATTCACTGTCGTCCTTCGTCCACCAAAATACAACATACCTCACAATTAAGACAAAGCATTAATTACTGAATTCATCTGAAAGCATCTCACAGTCTCAGGCCTGTGTGTGATTCACACAGTGAGGAGGAGTACTCGGCCTCTCCGATGTGAGCGGGCTCAGGCTTTCTGAGGCGAAACAGACCAAGTTACTTTCTTCACCTCGGTTGGTTTAAGTTATTTAACGCTGCAGTTTGGGTTGATCAGCTGGTCTCAACTGTTACTGTTGATCGCTGACCTGCTCTGCTAACTTTAGTCTCTGAGTGATGGAAAGTTCACAATACCCTTTATGTTCATCTTGCAAAGGTAATTTATTACCCACTAAATCAAAACATGCTGGCAACCGCTGCAAGATGAATTACGAGATTACTGTGGTGTGTGCGCGCTGTAGATTGTCCAGGTGCTGCTCTGCCCTTTTTCATTCTGTCAATATCAAGTTATTAAGCAACATTTAGCAAGAGTCAGTTTTGACATTTGTGAATTGATTCTGAATCACAGGAGATAGGAATTGAGATTCTTATCACACATAATGTTCAGTGTACAGGTCCTTGGGAGTCCTACAGCATGTGTGAAAAGGTATTAAGTCTTTAGTGGCTCTAGAGGGAGCCATGCCAACCCTGATGAATGTCCTCAGGTGATATCACTTGAGTCAGTGTCCGTTGGGCCTCAACACAACGAGTTTGAAAATGAAACACTATTTACTGTTTCAAGTCAATATGAAGAAACAGCATCATTTGCTGCACTGATGCTTTTAAAAGTAAGGATTTGATGGTTTTTCTCTTTCTTTTTCTGTCACTGTAAACTGAACATCTTTCAGTTTTGGATCGTTGGTTGGACAAACCAAGCATTGAAGACTTGGTGAGAGAAATTGGGGTTTTATATCAACTTAAAAAAGGAATCGAGCTCCTGCCCCAGATAGCAGGAAATAAAAATGAAGTGAAGTAAAGTAGGAGAGAGCAGGAGAGCAGGATTCAGATTTCAGAGTTCATTTCAAAATGTGGAGCAGTAGGGCAACAAGGGGAATCACACACAAATGGAGCCCAGGATGGGATGTAATCAATCCACTTCACTTCAGGAATAGCTGGTAATTCTGTAAAGGCCACCAGGGATCCAACCGGACATTATGCACGTAAACATTTTCACGTTATTTGAGGCACACAGAGGATGTCTGTCAGGTCTGTGCCTCCGTGAAAGATTTGTTTTCTCAATCCCAGGGGTGATCTGGAGAGGGGTAGAGTTTCTGTGAGTGACCTGCACATGCACGCACACACGCGCACACACACACACACACACACACACACACACTCATTCACACATGTACACAAAACTCCACAGGGAACAACAACAGAGCGTTTCTCTCTCACCTCATTTCCCAGTCTGCATCGACTACATTAGCTTCTTATAATAACTCAGTGGCAGCGCCGAGGGGGTTTCACAAGGCATATTTATAACTGGATCAATGAATCTACATCCACATAGCTGGATGTCACGTATTACCTCTGTGTAAGTGCGCGCCTAAATATGTGGATATCTGTGCTGGTTTGTATTTGTTATTTTTTGTCTTTTTTACATATTATGTTGGTGCGCCTGTGCTTGCATGTGTGTGCATGAGTGGTTACCCAGTCTCCTCATTAATGAGTGTCAATAGCTCAGCATTCATCATGACCTGAGGAAAAGGACTGGGGCGCTAGCCAGTAAGTTGTTTTTCTTGTGTATATATTTGCTTACATTTAAATTCGATCTGATACTAAATCCTAATTATATAAAAAAAAAATGCAATGGCTCGGCTCAAAAAATGTTGTGTATCAGTAAATTATACAGTCCTATGTATCTGCCGAATGGATTGAAATAGAAAATCAATGACAGTTTCTCAAGGCTGAAACCATGCTATTAATTGCAGCCATGTGCTACCTGCACACAGAAACAGACATTTGCATGCCAGTCCACTTTGGCTCACTCGCCACCACCAGTGTTTTAGTTACACCTGCAAAATGTATGGCAAGCCCATACAACAGCCCTGCAAGAAATCCTGTTCTATGAAGGTTATCACGTTCAGTTTTTACTGAAACTGTTCTGCTCTATGGAGAACCAAAGCCCTCAGAGCATTTAAATAGATGAGAAATGATGAAATAAAAAAGTCACATGGACCACTACATGCAAAATATGGAACATAGGCATTTTGAAATAATCCCACAACATTTTTAAAACTCATCATATCAAGACAGACAGGGTGGGGACAGTTATGTGACCGACTGTTACGTCGGTCTACATGAGCAGAAAGCCAATCACAAAACTGGCGGTGGCCTGTTTGTCTTGACTGACAAAGATGTTGTGTTGAAAGGTGGCATTATTACATAAGAGTCATTGGAAAAAATGGTGTTGTGCAATAAAAACAGATTTTGGAAAGAGGACATTTTGAAATAAAAACTGCTGGAATGAAGATAAAAATTGCTGGCAATAACCTCTGTTGCTGTGAAAAGGAGGGGGATGTGATATCACTTCACTGTAAAGAGCTGAGCTTTAATAAGTTATTGGATTAGAATTACAATTTCATGATTTATTCTAGATTTTGTCCATATTAATTTATGATTATTCATGCGTTATCCTGTTTATTTACTGAATTGAACATGTTCCATCATTTTGAGGCTGTAGTTAGTGGTGTATACTGGGTTGCATCATATTCAGAGATGTTTTTGACATCTTGTTCCCCTCCTCTACGTCTCTAACTGCTAGACATTTTTGCAGGATTTATTGCAGAGCTATAATATGGAGAGTGTCGAATACACGCATGCTTCTCCATATGTTACTTCACATAGCTCTACTGAAGCAATCTGGTGCTCAGTGCCTTGCTCAAGAGCACTCTGATCTTTGCTACGAAGGGAGACAATTAAGTTACCAGCCAGATTTTTGATCCAACAACTCTCTACTTTGTAAACCTACCTACCATCCAGCCTAACACCACCCTCCAATGAACACACATACTCTCTCAGTGTGCTTGTGAATCTGAAGACTTTTTAAATCCTTCAATTGCTATTTCTCCTCTAATTTTTTAGAAATGATTACATTGTTAAACCTCTTCCTCTCCCCTTTAGACCAGCAGTATTCCTTCCTTCAGCAACAGGAAAAGCCTTGAACAAAACAGATTTCCTTTAACACCTCACCAGGAGAAAAAGTGGCCTTTCTGCTCGTGCTCGGTAAGTGCAATATTAGAAGTGTGCAGCAAAGCCCTCAGCAAGGCCACAATAACAATTTCTTCAGTGGGGGGTTTAAATAACACCTCTAATTGTGCTGCCCTTGCGCCTGCTTAGTGAGTAATGTATGTGTGAGTCTATGGGTGTATGTGCGAAAGGGAGATGTAAGCATGTGGATTGGGTGAGTCCTTGTTCATGTGATTAATGAACTAGCGGTATGTGTAGCTGTGACTCCAGCCCTCGGGCCTTTAGAGCCCATTGAGCATGCATGGAAATGACCTTCCATTGTGTGTTTGTGTTTATGTGTGAGTATACATGTTCCTCAAGAAAAAAAACACACCTGCACCCACCGCCCACTCCTCGTCCCCCCCGGGCCTTAAAGCACTGGGAAATGGACATTGGAGTGCATTTTCTGCTTCATTCCTGGAAAACTCAGGGAGGCATTTGTCACTAAAAATAGCTCCAACATCATCAGATGTAATAGCCTTTTTGGATGTAGCTCTGGCGTTTTAGCAATGAGTAAGAGAGCATCTCTCTCCATTGAAAGGAGTAATGGTTGCACAAGAGACTCCATTCATATTGCATTAAACGTAATGACATTGAGCAAGAAGCTCAAGACGGTATTATTGGATTGGCACTGTGTTATGTCAGGAAAAGAAAAAGACAGAGTACTCTAAAAGCATTCGCAGGAAATTTCTCACATCACTCAGGATGACTTCTTCGGTTTCCCATATTCTCAGGGTCGTTATGTTGCTCACTTATAAGAAATCTGGTTTGAAAACTAGCATAGTATTTTGTTTCATTGTCCAGCTACAGGGAGGGTGAATTACTAATGGGAGAACATCAATAAGAGCAAAAGCAATGCACCAGAAGAAAAAAAATACATAGCTATGACTTCATTTGTTTGATATTTCTCAGGAGACCGACAACATCACTGTATGTCTGTATATTTGATTCACTTTATATTACATGACTCACAACAACAAACAGGAAAACCTCCTCCTCCAACCAATGGGAAAAAATACTGTAATCAACTGAACTGCAGCTCATAAAGCACCCAGGCAGACCCAATGCGGAAGTGAAAGGGTATGCACATAAAGCCACAGCTCTAACTCTGCTACTCTGACAGTCCAGTCTCACCACCACTCAAAACAGCGACATTTCAGGGCAAAAATCTATCAATTCACTTGAAAGGAATAGCTGTAATCAGAGGACCTACATGTGGGGGCACTTAAATTCATGCAAAACTTTTGTGCCACTTCCTATTTCACTGAACTCTGACACCCAACATTTCACTACTGATGAATGGCGAAGCATCTTGACAGCGTTGATCTCTGAGAGATTAGAGAGTCCAAAATGAGAGGACGTTATCATGGCCTGTTTGCTGTGCTCCATCCACCTTTATGTAACCCTCCACTGCTCCATAAAGGAGACAAGCTGTGGGAAAAGAAAGCTTGTTTGTATTGTGACTGACTCCTTCTAGCTGGCTGTTGTGCTAGCAGTTATTTCATCAGCTATACAAGCAGCATAACATAATATAATACTAACTGTCTGATGGACCATTCCACAGTTTTTCACAATGCTATCCTGTAAAGCACACCTCTCAGATCTATCTCAGACATTATGTTTCATTCCATCTAGACTTTGGAAAATCAAAAAAGCCTACTAAAAAAATTTCAAGGCTTAAAATTCACATACCCACAGAACAAAACAAACCCTGGCAAGCTGCCCGCCAAATAATCTTCTGAGGCGATTAAATATTAAAATGCGTTGTGCAAATCAATGCTGTATCTGATCTTAATGGGTACAAGTGATGGGAGGCTTTGCTTGGATCAACAGCACTATTTATCTACAAAGTGGGGTTGACTTACTTCTTTCTGTTCTGTTTCTGTTCAACAAAGACATCTGTGTGTGTGTGTGTGTGTGTGTGTGTGTGTGTGTGTGTGTGTGTGTGAGTGAGAGAGAGAGAGAGAGAGTGAAGAGAGAGAAAGAGAGACTGTGGCAATACAGCACTTAGCACAGAGAAAAGAATGTTACATGTTAGGAACAAAAAAATGGGTGAAAAGGAAGGAAGAGAAAGTTGAGAAAGATAACAGCAAACTACAAGGTGAAGAGGGAAATGAAGGGGTGGAGGGAGGGACTGGAAGAGAATAATCATCGCCCTCTGCTTCCAACATCCTGAAGGAGAAAGCTGATAGTCTGCAAGGATGAGATGATGCATTTAACCGGTGGGAGAGGAGAGTAGGAGGGATGGAGAAGAGGTAGAAACGTATTAGATAACAAAAACCTTATTAGACAGCAGTGTCCAGTTACTGCGTTACTACTGTGAAAGTACACTATGTCATGACATTTTAAAAACAGTAAAATATTGAGCTGCATTTACACAATTATTCAGGGAAGTTTAACTGAAATAAAGCTACAATCAGGACACACCTGCACACAGACTGACATCTGGATAATTTTGGATTACATATACAGAGTTATGATGACACAAAATCAAAAATGTGATCAAAACAAGGAAAATGTTCTCGTCACATCAGAAGTGGCTTTAAATTCATCTGTGTACTCTGGCCAAAATAGGTGGTGTTCGAAGCCTGATGACTGTGAAGCAAGGGTTTGAGTAGTTGGCATCTTATGTAGATGGCGAGCAGACCGCTAGCATTCTAGCATAATAGGAACATACTGACGCTTGTTAGTCACACTCAGTGTGACTAACAACATACATGCAACATGCAACACAGTGACTGTAAACAGCTTTTTAGCATTAAGTGTGTTCACACTGAAAAATACACTAAATACACACAACTAAGACACAAAACTAAATACTCGCCAAGTGCTTGCTCATGAGGGAATTGTTGGGTCTCTGTAGATGAAGAGTTTGGTCTGTACCAGCTCTGTATGGAAAGTGTCCTAAACAACTGTCTGGTGCTATATAAATAAAATTGAATTGAACTTTTGAGCATGCTGTTGATGGATGCAATTCTCCCACACTGCAATGGACAGAGGACATGGAGGAGCTGCTCACAGCTAGAAAAAAAAACTCCAGAAATATCTTGACAAACATAATTGAGCATTAAATCTTAAGAAAGACATTTTGCTTTCTCTTTGTGACGTTCAACCACTTTGATGGACGTCTGATGTCGCACGTACTACTGTGTCATTTCCTGTTAGTATAATGCTGTTATTTGTACAATAACTGCTAAAAGAGTATACTATGGCAGCTATGTAGTATATTCTGTACATAACTACTACACTCTTCTGGGAAGGCGATCCGCACAATGTTGGAGTGTGTCTGTGGGAATTTGTGCCCATTCAGCTAAAAGATCATATGTGAGGTCAGGCACAAGTTGGACGAGAAGGCCTGGCTCTCAATCAGCAGGTGTTCACCGCGGTGGAGGTCAGGGCTCTTTACAGCCTCATACCAAACTCGTCTAACTATGTCTTTATGGACGGTGCTCAGTGCACAAGGGCACGGCCATGATGGAACAGCAAAGCACCTTCTCCAAACTGTTACTACAACATTGGAAGCGGGGGATTTCGTAGGATTAGGAAGACCCTTCATTGGAACTAAGGGGTCTTGCCCAAACCCTGAAAAACACCCCCTGCCCAGTGCCGCTCCTCCACCAAACATTACAGTAAGCACTATGCATTCCTGTAGGTAGCGTTCTCCTGGCATCCACCAAACCCAGATTGGTCCATCATACTATCACACAGTGAACTGTGAGTCATTACTCCAAGAAACACATTTCCACTGCTTCAGTCCAGCTGCAGCATGTTATACACCACTCAGCCAAAACTTGGCACTGAGCCTGGGGATGTGAGGCGTGGAATCAGTTAACACAGACTTATAACTGAAACAATTCCTCTATTGTAGAGCAGTTTATGATCCGGCAGAGCAGGGTTATACAAAATGGGATGGTGCAACACCACTAATAGGCTGTGACAGCTTCTTCTGTTTTGGACTTTCTGGCTATCATTTTCTTTAAAACAACAACTTCCTATTGGTCAAAGATGCTAATTGGCGTGTCAAAGTTTACCAAAGCTGAACTCAACATGAAAGGTTTGCATGGATTTACTTTGCTGCTGGAGCAAAGTAAATCCATGCAAACCTGGAGCCCCTGATTCTACTGAAATGAGTTTGCTCCCAAACTGCACTGCTTAAATGCAGCCATGCCAGAAGACTCCAAATCAGGACACTAATGTCAATGTAAACATACTCTCGGTTGATCCCCACATTGGAAATAGTGTGGAGCTTTACCATGACTATTTATCTTTTCCCAACGTGGGGAAAATCATCGCTTCCCTGCTTCCCCTCTGCAGAGTGGTCTGAGCAGAGGGTCACCACAGAGCATCTCCTTCAGCCGATGAGAAATTAAGTGTCTTGTGAGCTCCATTATCAGCAGTGAGACCATGAATTCCTGTTATCTCTGGAGACTCTATAGTGTACCTGACCCTGACCTCTGACCTCTCTGTGAAAGGGGGATGAGCCAAAATACCATTTCCTCATGTCTGTCAATACAGTATCACATGACTCCAAGGACACTGACAAATTAGAGAGCCCATCCAGTAAGCCATGCACTGTGACCCTTTCTAAAATCCACTGAGACAAGGCTGCTGGCTTTTATTTTATGCTGATCTGAGCACTAACTCAAATACCAGGAGGCAGAAATGTTTTAGATATACAGCTACCGCTTTTATTCAGAGCAATTCACAGTGAATGCGTTGAATGAATAAGCTAACCGGCAGCAAGGACTTTAAAGGTGACAGCTTTGGTGCTCTGACAATAATCATTTGACCTATGCATTATTCTGCAAGATGCTCTGAAAGGCAGCAAAAAAGAGGAACGCAGACATGTAGAAGAGAGGTGAGAGGAGCTGATATCAAGTTTGTCTTTAAACCGTGCAGGAGATAAAAGACTATTTCTGCTCCTCTGCCTCAAGTGACAAGGTCATCCCACCACTGGGAGAGAATACATGAAATCGAGAGCTGGTGTCACACTTCAGCCTAATTAGGGTGTTCATCCAGTCGCTAAATGCTCCAGATCAATCTCCTAACAAGTGGCCAGTGTATTCCTAATGGTGGGACGGCTTAATACAGAGATAAGCTTCAGGTGTTGACAGCTGGAACCACGATCTGTCTTCATTATGCTGGCTGCGCTTGTGGATTGGCTGTGATAAATGGCTTTCTCTTTCTTCTGAACATATCTCCTCCCTTCTTCTGCTCTCTTTCATTTTTGCGAACACAACCCCACTCCCTCTAAGACCATCAAACTGAGCCGCCCATGTTTTGACAACTTGACACGATTATCAGGGGTCTTTCGATCACCTTGCAGAAGCAGTCAATGTGAATCAGCTTAACATGTTTGGCAGAGGTTTCTATTACAAATTCACATGATGTTTGTGGAGTCATGCTGTCTGACACGCTTGAATTTCCACATATGCATCAGTGATCAAAAAATTCATACACCCCAGCTTAAGCTGGCAGACACAAAATATATTTTCAAAATAAAACGCAGTAGGCACATTGGACGAGGACTTGGGGCAGAGGTGTGGCACGTTGCAGGATGGAGTTTGCTGTTAGGAACACATTCTCATTTAAAAATCATATATCTTTTGGTTCAGATGTGATGAGAAACTGAAACCAAAATCTATCTGGTTCTTACTTGTATGGGGTTTTTATTTATGGCACACACATACTGCTGACAGACTGCAAAATTTCAGAGGCTGGAGTGATGCAGTTGACAAGGCATCTTGCAACTGTCAAGCATGTTTGACAAACGAGATCTCTCAAGTCACTCTTGCACTGCTTGGGAAGAGCTGGGGCTTTACTTCTCACAGAAGTGAAGCAATGAAATGCTGCAAAATGTGTATTTTGACAGTTTGACTTGAGCCCATCTCAAATCTGACATGAGTTAGTGCAGTCTGTAGATGAATATGTGCCTCTAAAGCGTGGCGAAGCTGGTCAGCTCCTCTTTTCAGAGTGCTTTGGTCATTAGTATTGTAGAAAGCAGTATTTCAGAACTTCAGTCTATATAACTTTTCAACAATTTAACATAATTAGATCATTTAGAACAGAAACTGAAAAAATGGCATTATTAACCAATTTAATGAAAATGCCTCTGATAATTATTGCAGTAACTTAAAAGCATGATATAAATTAAAGTGTCAAGTTTGCTGGAAAAGCCAAGCCCTTCTAAAATCATTAGACTTTCAAAAGGAAATGTGGAGTTAAACAGTGTTATTTGGTCAAATTGTCTTGTCCTGCCAGTGCGTCACCCCTTCAAACATCTGTGCCTGTTTAATGATGCTGTTCCTACTGACCACCTATGCCTTCGTCCTGTAAGGGCCCTGAGACAACATGAGATATCAGAGGTGGCATACACACACATACACCATCCTGATACCACACTTATGTACTGGTTACACAGTCAAGAGACTCATGTCTGCCCTGGTTGGGTTAGAGGATTCGAGTCAGGTGAGAAAAAGGAGGAATAAAGAAGAAAGTTGTAGAACAAACAGACTTGTCTGAGGAACACTTCTAGAGTTGGATGGGAGGCTGGAGGTGGNGAACAAACAGACTTGTCTGAGGAACACTTCTAGAGTTGGATGGGAGGCTGGAGGTGGGAAGAAGAGAGGAGCAGTAATGACTGGTCCACTTCCACCATCTGGAACAGTCTCTCATGATTTATATAGTTGGTCATATTCTTCTAGTGAGAGGTCCTCTGTAATGAGACCAATCAATTGAATAATGTTAAGTCCTTTCCTCTGTTCCAGTTTAGGAAGATGCACTTCTTCACAACAGTTAAAAGCAATCCAAGTGACTTTGGGAAAAGTGGGAAATAAGCAGTTGCCAGTCAGATTTTCAGTCACGTTGGCCACAGAGTTGCAGTTTGATGATATTTTGGGTGCCTCTGGTCCCTGAAGTAAAAGTCCCATTCATGTTTCCCATACAGTGTTAGGTGACTCACACTTCTACAGCTTGTATCAGCATGAAACTCTGCTGTGTACAGAGCCAGTACAAGCCTGTGTACAGAAAAACTTCAAGGCAGAAGTTAACGAAGACTCCCATGGTGCACTTTGGCAAGAAGCATCCAATCCAGAAACATCCAGTCCCACGTTTCTATGTTGAGTTACACTGAAGATGTCTTTACAGGACAAACCTGAGTTGAGAATACAGAATGGGGAAGACAACGAGATTTGTTGTTTTAGTCTTCTGAAGGAAGACAGAAGTTTGACCTGGTACCCCTCAACATCAGTGATTTCTTTCCAGAAGGGTTGTAAGGGCAGTTGTTTGTAAGTGATGATCAACAGAGTGAGCAAATTGAGTTTGCTTTCGACAGATCTATTTGGTGCTAAGTATTTAGCGTGATTTGAGCTCTGTTAAATACTTTGTACAGAACAAACACCAGGTTAGAGGTTCTTGTCGTTCAGAATGTGCTTTTACAGATTTGGGCACAAGTCACAGGTGTTGATTAGTGAGGTTTCACCAACTGGTTCTCAATTAGCACAGAGCTCAAATGTGATGACACGTGCCACCAGGGACGTGGTAACCATGAGCAAAGAGAGAAAAGTGAGAAATCTGGTTGGACAAAGTTTTACACAGACAAAAGAAAAAAGGTGGAATCTCTTCTAATGTGCTGTTTTGGTGCTTCACTTAATTTGAAACGTGTGCATACACAGTCCCACTCATCGCTATCTCAATGTTATCTTGATGTGATGAACCAATCATGTCTGTGGAATTTGGAAACAAACCAACATGAGCTTCATGCATTGTTTGAAAAATAGTTCTTATTGAAGTGCAGTTCAACAGAGGGTGGAAAATACAGCACAATAAGAGAAAATGGAGAAAGATGAGAGATAAAATGAGGTGAGGAGACTTGAGCAGAGGAGCGGAGGAACAATAGGAGACGTAGGGAGATGAGTTTTTAGTGTGGACATGGTGAGTAAAGGAGACAGGGGAGGGGGAAGAGTGCAGAGGAGATGCATAATGATCAACTGTCCACAGCCTGAAGCAGTCTACAAACCCCTCTAATCCTGAAAAGACACTCTCTTCCTTTTAATGATGCTGAGGGACAGGGAAACTCCACATGGCTGGGCTTTATGGTTTTTGGAGGATTTTCCTCTCTGTCTTATGTTGGACCAGTTCTAATACGGTTCACAGACTTCATGTGCTTGGGCTCTTCAACGAGCAGCTGTTTCTTTACATTGCAACAGCTTCTGTCACTAGGTCATATAGTGTGAACATGTTAAATTCTGTATATCTTCTTAATCCTCTTCGTCCCTGATGGGAAATAAGGTTTTGACAGCCTGCCTCCATTTAAGACCATTCCTGTGCTGCATGCTGTGCCTCGCCCATGTTTGGTCTGTCTCCTTTAACTCAGCCGTCACAGTTTACCAGCAAGTTGTTTTCTTATACATAATCAGCATAATGTCCAGGAAAAGCAGAACTCGCATGCCATCATGGAGAGACTGCAGAGACAGAGGCTTGGATCAGCTACGGTAAAGCAGCTAAAGAATCAAGGCCATGCATGACAGTGTTAGAAGAGGAACAGAGAGTAAAGCTTCTCACTGCTGTACTGTATTTCAATCAGTCGGAAACGGTTCAGCATTTCAACACTTCATCCGCAGTGGATTTTCTTTTATATCCCGCTTAATGAAAATACGCTTTCTTATTTCAAAGAGAGAGAAATAACAGTCGGGAAACCTTAGATATCCAGTTGTAATATTACAGAACCACAATACATATTGAATCTGCACCATAACGATCAACGTAACAGTGGATTGCCAGGTCAAGTCCATAGATTCTGTAACAGTGACCTGTAACTTCATTATGCTCTACTTCGAATTAGTCCAAATTGACTCTTCACTCACAGAATGTGTATTCCACCTTTGTGCACAACACAAACAAAGCATAGGCCCCCTCGTAAAAACATTACTTCATAGTGTTACTAGTGGCTAAAAAGCTCTACAGGATACTAAGAGCACCCACTGTCACAGGTTCTACTTCCCTTCCACCATACTTCAACACTTTGGGAACAAGTTCCTGAACCTAAATTTCAGCACTGCTCAGGAGGTGATCAGTGTTAAGGGTATTCTCAGAGGGATCAAATGCAACAGACAAGGGATGTAGTAAACTGAACCCCCCCCCCCCGGGAAGTGTGTTTCAATATACAGGAGATATTCTGATTGGAGATGCGTCTTTCGCCACCTCTGTATGTCTCTGCAAGTGTAAACTGTAGATTGTTTGCACAGAAGTGGGGAGTATGCGGCTACTTTAATGATAGTTTGGGTAGCCTTGTTAACATGCAACATTTCTAGTCAAGACTTTCCAGTGGGGCGGTGCAGGTGCTATATTTATTTTGTCTTGGGTGGGGCCCGTCAGTTTATTCAACATTACTTATTCCATCGCCACTGTGCATTCACCTATACCACAGAGTGCATGAAACTGATGGCGTCTAGTGTTCTCGTGTTGCCTTTTCAATGGCGAATACCTGCAGCTGCACAGTCACTCTGTTATGTGGTCATCTTTTCTTTTGCAGAATGTTTTTTCGCTCACTAAAACCTTTCTGAGGGTTTCTAAAATATGTTGGTTTTTATTCATCAAGGTTGCACTGTGTTCCCAAAAGTTTGAAACTTTCCTCGCTCAAATGAAATAGTGAAGAGCAGAAAAGTCTTTCTAAAATCCTTTGGAGAGGGATTACATAAGGCCAGACGAAGCCTCGCTGTACTACAAGACTATGAGCCAGATCACTGGGCTGGATCATTTCGATGAGACTGACTTCTGACTCTAAATGTTTCACTCAATTTACTTTTCAGAAACCTCCACAATTAATCTGCAATTACATAAATATTAGCACTGCACTAGTTAAAACAGAGCAGGACCAGAGTCAAAACTGTTCAGTGTTCCAGTGTGGTGCTGGTGACATGAACCTGAAAAGCACACATAGACTTCGAACATCACTACACTGGCAGTTCTGTCATTTAATTCAACATTTCCCTGATTTGCCTGATTACCCTCATGGACCAGGTAATGAAATCTGCCTCACATCATCATTGGATCTTCCTAACAAGCTGCGACCATCTGCCATTGAAAAAAGACCCTTTTTAAATATCTGGGTTAAGTGAGATTACATTCGAAAATGGACAGTGAGGCAGACATGGTGCTATAAAATGAGCCCATTAAAAGGCCAGCGCTGGACAGGTCCCTGATACAGATATCCCACACTGCCCTGAGACAGAAAGAAACCATCAGAGGCGAGCAGGCCATTAGAGGTGGGGGGGACATTAGTTGAAGACTGAGGGGGTAGAGGGGAACACTAATGATCTATACAGACAGCTGTCCTATTAATTAGTGCAGACTGAGAGGTGCAGGTCCCCACATTCACTAGAAGTGAGAAATCTTCACTAGAAGTGAAGAACAGTGGCGCTGACTGATGGTGGGAGAGAATCTGGAGTGAGGGATGCTGGGTAGCAGCTGATCGAGCAGCGATGTCTCGGTGTTGTGATGTTGTATTCTGCACTAATGAGAGCAGGGACATGAAGACTGATATCACAATCTGCTGAATGCATAATTGGAAGAACTCACCGTTTATCTGAAGCCACTTTTTGGAAAAAAAACAAAACAAAAAACACTTAATAATTATTAGACTGTGCGTCCTGATCATTTTAACTGCCATTAAAAGAACAAGGAGCCCTCTGCACATTTGCCGCATCGACAGCAATAAAAGCAACACGTCTACATCAAAGAGCTCATTACAAATTCATGAGTCATGCTTTTCAGGGCTTAATTATTTCTCATATCTTACTCAAGAACTGAAAACAAAATCAAACAGGAAAAACTGTGACTGAAATTTCACTTAAGCGTACTGCTGAATGCATACAGCACGCTTAATAAATTACAGTATAAGAAGTTCCACTATGTCACAGACTCTTGTATGTCAGTGCAACACCAATTCCTATTAGCAGATGCTTGTTGGCAAAAAAAAAAAAATATATATATATCTGTCTTTAGGGTTGGCAAACAGCTCAGGCAGGGCATAAAAGGAAGTGAGCCACAGAAAAGGAATTTGTAAAGAAAAACTTCACCAAAAAACTCCAAGCAAGCGACCTTAAAGGTTTGCTATGAGGGCCTTCATGCAAGCCCAAAGCCACGGTCGCACCAAAAAGCACTGTCCCTCGGATAAAGGTGGTGTCACAAGCTGGCGTCACACTTGGTGACACTGTGACTACTCTCAGGGGTAGTTCACAAACGACTGTGACTGATGAGCTGACCACTAGCATGCTATCCAGTCGGCAACAGAGGAGCAATCATCAGTTGCCAAACACGGCGTACTGTGGAGACATATCTATACCTTCAACTGCTGTGTTGTGCAGGTGGAGGATCTCAAGCTGCAGACCTGTGCATTCATCCAAATGTGTGACCAGTGACTCAGTGGTTAACATGCAGAGACTGAGGAGGGGTGACGTGTATTCATCATAGAGATGTTTTATAAATGACTAACACGATGATTATGTGGTTGTTAGTGGTGATGATCAGAGGAATAACCTTTCTTTACCTTTCTTTTTTTTTGTATTTCAACATACTGACAAGTTTTGATGTTGAAAGTTTGATGTAGAACTATTTGACTTATAGGCTTTTCATAATCCTTCTGAAAGGAAAGCTGTGCCAAATCTGTGTGAATGAAAAATAATTTTCATTGGCCTTTTCTCATAGAAATGTTCATTGGCAATTCTTCTGGGGACTGGACAATTTTGAGAAGCACTTGAACTCACAGCACACAAGAAAGAGCTTTTGAATTTCATATTACAGCTAAGGCTGGCTGGATAGAGGCGTGTTAATAATAAAGAACTATCGACTCTGCTTGATCAGTGTATAGAGGAACAGGCAGGACAGCAGGCAGTGAAGTGACTCAGATGACTTGCAAAGACACAAAAATGTCTTCAGGGATGGGCGGTTTTTGTCACACGGAACAGTCTGCTCCTCCACAGTTCACATTCAGAAAGTCAGATTCTGATTGGATCCGCCTGCAATTTGCGCCATTGTCCTTCAACACACCAATGCACCGGTGCCCACTTTCTGCTCAACTGGAAGCTTGTGGGATTGGCGAACCTTTGCAGTCACTGCTCCACATTTTTACACTTCACTAGGATAAAATATAGCTAAATGAAAGGCGGGCGGTTTATCTTTAATCTTTCCACGCTGAGTCACATCCTGGCCTCCTGCGCTGTCCCCTCCTGCTCTGCATCCTCTCCGGAAGGTTTGTTCCAGTAAATCCACACACAGAAAATGAGGTCTTCGACACACACACCCACGTCATGTAATAATAGTAGTGTCACACTCACCATTAGTCGCTGAGCACAGCAGGCGCTGAAGCTCGATGAGCGCAGACACAGAGAGGTGAGTCACAGTGGACACAGCAGCAAAGAACCAGTCATTACACAGCACATGGGACACACGTGTACAGATACCAGCCAACCTCACTGGCCTGCTGCACATACTACCTAACCATTAAACTAGTCTCTTCATAAACACCAGAATTTTCCTTAAGACGGCAAATTATTCGATGCTCAGTGGTTAAAGCAGAAACATTTTTTCAAGAGGATTTTTGCACTGAATAGAAGTTTTTGACTGCAGACATATTGGCTGGTCACAGCAGGGAAGCAGAGGTGAAAATAATTTGGTTAACAATAGCTCGGTTCCATCAAGTCTCCCAAGAACTGGCTTGTCCAAATAGTGCAGAGTTGTTATTAATTGTATGAATATCAACTGTGTTTCTTGGACTGTTTGCATGCTCTGAATTCTTCCAAGATTCTTTAAAATCTTCTCACCATCTTTTCGAAAAGCCTGTGAATTCCCTCCAGCGCAGAAGACCGTAAAACACTTCGGAATATTTGCTTAATGCTGCTCTTCTGAATTTATTATGTAAACACTTGATCAAATGAGAGAAAGGCATTAGAGGTAGTCATGGCCTGTAAGAGAATTCTCACTGCAGTTCCCTTCAGTCCTTTTAGCATCTTTCAACAAATGTTTTTGAGTTTCCAGTCTTTCCATAGATGTGCAGATCTGATTCACTCTCACCACTCTTAAGAGTCTTGTTTCCAGCCGCAGCTGTTTTCAGTGAAAAAGCTGCTGTAAGAAGCAACAAAATTGTAAAACGTGGATGCTTCATATGCTTCTTCAACCCAGCAGCACAGAAGATCCAAACAATAAGCACAGTTTCTGGGCCTGCATTCATCAGGTGGCCATGTTTCTGGCCACCTTCTGGCTTTAAATTTTCCCAACAGCCAGCATACAGTACAAACACAATCAGCAGAAACAGGTCAAAAAAGGGATAATAATCAACTGCATACTCCAGGTGATTTGACATAATGCAGGCATCATCGTCGTCTTCATGCACGTCTGTCATGCTGCATGCACCTGATATCACTAACAGGTAACAAAGCATCAATGAAGCGATACCTCTCTCTCGTGTCTTTCTGTCTCATGGCATCCTCTTAACTCTGAACATAAATTTTCATTTATTCTTTTTTTTCCTGTTTCTTCGTGACAGACACTCGCAAAAATAAAATCATGTCCGGCATGCTGTCTCATCTGTCATAACTCATCACACAGCATTGGCTCATGCAGACGGTAGCAGCAGGTGGTCCTGGTGACACGATTTAGGACACAAAAAATAAGTGACTGACATCATCAGAATGGCGATGATACCATACTGTCTACTGTCAAAACCAAACCTACCTAAGATGACAGCGCCATGTACAATACCCAGATTGAGCAATCTTTGGAGGTTTGAGCATTTCACGATGAGGTGCATTTCAAAAACAGGAAGAAATGAAGGAAAATATCAGGGGGACAAAAACGTTGCTTTAAGCCATCTCATCAGAGGAGGAAGGAGAAACTAAAAGAGAAAAAACAATGAGAGATTAAGTCTCTTATCCTGGCAGCAACGATCAATGAAACACATTTCTGATCCAATTGCACAAGGAGCCATTTGCCACAAACCTGCAGTCCATTTTAAGTCTAAACTCCTTGATTAGTACGGCATGTACCTCTATTACCGCTCTGAAGAACAGCGGAACAATGGGCCTCATGCAAGAATCATGCCTTTGCACAGACCTAACCATAGCCATAACCACTACTTGCCTAAAGTTAAGCCCCGCTACTACCAGTTCCCTGGCTAAAGGAACCTTCCAGAGACACACTGGTGATACGTCTGGCCTAAGTTCTCCAGGGTATCATCCAATGAACACTACAGTCCATTCAGTTTCCATATACCACTGCTCAGCAGACCCACATAAAGAGGGATCTTTATATGATTGCTGGACTACCCAATGCTATTGTCCACATCAAGGCACTATCTCCAAATCTTTTCCTATTCCTCAACAGAAAAGAATTCCATTCAATCAACATCCAAATAACATGCGATGCACAGAATCACATCTCGAACGCAGTGGATCGCTGCCTTGCAGTTGTACACTCCTTCACACTGTACAGCCCTTCGCTTCCCTTCCCTTGGAGACAGGGGGGCTAATTGGTATTCATTTCAGGATGTTGGCCTATCCATTACTACCATGGCTTATGACACCATTTACCAACCTTTAGGCCCAGCAGGAGGTGGCCTCTGAACACAGACTGATGCGCATTTGCTCAGTGGTGGAGATATGGTATGCTGGAAGGCGGTGGCTACGCCTCGACACAGCAGCTAACAAGCTGTTATGCACACCTGAAAAAATGTGCAAAAAACCATGGCCTACTATGTTCTGCGCAATATTACAATGCAACATGCTGTGCCACCACCTGAAAGGTATAGAGGTCGTTGGTTTCATGGGACCTGACCACAGACGTGGTGTTGAGACCTGACAGCGACTCATTTCAATCATTGCAGCAGATCTCTTTTGTTACTCTGTGAAATGAGCCTGGCCTATGTCCAAGGAAAAAAATGTCAAGGCATTTATCTGATAAAGTGTTTTTTTCATTCTTGTTTTTGTTAAGTTTCATTTATTTCTTTGAGAGTGTCATTAATTTGTGAAAAGAGGATGACACATGCCAAAGCGTTTCTAATATCTGCTGCTGGTTTTGTAGATGATCTCAGCTCTGAGAGGTGGATGGTGCACTGGAGCCAGATGCATCTCAAAAATAAAATAAAGACTGTTAACTTGTTTCATTTATTCATCCTCCAGCCAATTAAAATGGGCATGTAGCTAACAAAAATGGGTATATAATAGACTATAGATTCAAGTGCTCTTTAAATACTTTTAATGTCAAATCACATGAAGCAATCAGTTTAATTATATTCACTTCAAAGATTACACATTTGGATTGATGCACACTGTCTTTAGATGGTGCTAGTTGGTCCTGGGATACACTGTTAGTGCTGACAGGATGTTTCCTGGCTGTGGTAGGTCACCGTCCAGTGGAATATCAGACTGTACCCCCGACAGAGACCTTTCCAATGATGGCTCCAATGCACTCATCCATGCCTGTTGTTTTGACAGTTTCCTGACCCCCTCCCATGGCTGCAATAGCACGCCTGACCCATTTTTTTGCGCTCATTTTCAGAAAAAAGCTTGTTCTTTCGTCTGCACACACAGTATTAATTGCACTGGTGATCTCTTGCCACGCTTTGCACCTTTCTGGACCAGTGACCCCACTGCTCACACTTGAAAATAAGATGTTTTTTTCTAAACAAAACTTCATTGAGTAAAGTTTCTATGTCTGCAGAAGAAACTTTTTTTCTTTTGGATGTCCTGAGGTAGCATTACCAATGCTTTTCCTCTCTTTTTTTCTTTTGTCTGAGTTCAGCGTGGCCTGTCCAGTGTCAGTGGCTTGTTAGTTTTGTGGTTTGTACATCTGCTGCCCTTACATGGGCTTATTGGCGCTTTTGCCAACTGCAAATTTCCTTGTACATGCATCCAATTTAAGATCAAAACAATTAATCAGCATACTCAGGTTGGTAAGAACATCTTGGCTGTCGGTGCACGTTTCATGAATCCCACATGGGATTTTCTACTTTTCTATTTTCTATTATCTACCTCTTGTCGCGTTGTATAAGAACAAACCACAGAGAAAAATAAGAAAACACTCATGCATGAGATCCACTATAACTACTTTACATCACCTTCACATCAGCATAATCCGGAGTTCATCTCCATCTAATCATTAACACAAGATGGTTTGAGGTCTCCAAACTGTCATTCAGTGGAACTATCAATAAGCTCCCTCTCTGAGACCCACAAGGACATGGCAGCAGTGACCTGTCGCATTCCTCATAAGCACATTGTTTATTGATGTATTGGTGGGTTGTCAATAAGTCTGCCAGTGGGCTAATGGTTTTCTCTGTGGCTCTTATTGGACTGAGTGCATGAGGAGAAGCGAGGGGAGATCATTAAGACAGCTTCCCGCACACGCTGGTTATCAGATGAACTCAAATGGGATTCAACTGATTTGGCAGCTATGAGTCCTCCAGTGGGAATAATCTAGTGGGTGGAGTGGTGTTGGTTAATGAGTTGGAAGTGTGAAGAGGAATTACCGATGCTCTGTAACCACCAAAGTCAGGGAAGGATCAACATATTTTTGCTGAATTGGCCAGGGTCATTTTTTCTTTTCCAAAACTCAAAACGGAAATCAGAATGTGTGAAAATGATCCACGTCCACTCGCCAACCTTTTCTGCTTCTGAATTTAGTTTCATCTGACGACAGTGTGTGCCATTCACTCCTACTCAGAGTCTGCATGCTTTGTCAGCACACATTCACACACGAGATGTGACCAAACTTGGTGGCCACACATGAGCTGCACAAGACCACACATTGTTATCCTCACATGGTTTGGACTGATGTCATTATCCTCACACAATTTTTACTACAACCAGTGATCATTCTCTCTGTCATCATCAGGTACAAGCATGGGAAATTCTTCTGTTATTGTGAAACTGAGAAATCCGGGACGGGAATTTCACAGATGGCCATGTAGGCCCTGTGTTTGGCCCTGATGCACTTCTAAAAATCATAAGCCCATTGACCATTGTGGCCTTGGTGCACCACAAAGGCTTTTTTAAATGGCAAAACTATTGTGCCTTTTATCAGCACCTGCTTTGCTGTGCTTTACCAAGCAAGTGTGCACGATACACATGGCACTCAAGTGTGGAGGTAACATTGGAATGACACATTCAGTATTAATTCACGTTATTGACCATTTCTCCATAGGGAACAATCTTACTCATAGATTTACTCTACGACAAAATCTGTAAACTACATACAGTGTATTACGTCTGTCAGACGTACGTGAGTCATTATGTGTGGTAAATATAAGTCTTCATCCAGAAGATGTTAAAACTTGTTTTAGTCTTACTAATATTCTGTATTAAGCACATTGTTCTGTCTGGAGCTGATTATGTTAGTAGCTAATAATTGAGCCATCTCACTTCCTTCTCATCTCTGTTGAGGCCTGGTTACATCTCATGAAAGGATAACAGCCCTTTACACCAAACACGTGAGTTGAAATAGAATATTCCTTTAAGAATCATAATAGTTTCATCACCGCTACAGTATCTATGGAAAAATATTAAAAAATATATATAATTAGAATTTTTACAATCTTACAATTATTACAAATGGCCGTTATGCAGCACATCTCTATTAGGCACCAAGTGTGAGTTCCTCTCTTTATGCCACAATTTCATCTACACCCAGTTAACCATGGGATCTACTGTCCAAGAAAATAAAGGGTCAATAGACAATACACTGATACAGTACTGTGTATACACCTCATTACCCAGTACTGCACTCTCCCTGTTGTCAGTGAGTGGAGAAGGCAGTTTCATAAAGGAGCTGCCTCTAGTCACATGGCTGCGTCACTACTGGAAATTCCCTTGCTGGTTCAATGTGTTTGCATCTTGGTTTCTGTTCTCTGCAGAATGTGAAAATGTAACTTCCTCGCAAGGAGACAAATCACAATACTAGTGCACTCTGATAGACACTCAAGGCCTGTGAAAGCTGTCTGGTAACACCACTCAGCCTACACCTCCCTCGCACAATATAAAAGCTCAAGCATTCTGTGTACACCTTCTGTACTGTAGACATTTGGGCTGGTCAAAGCAGGAAAAACACAGGTGTAACTAACCACAAAAAATATGGCTCAGTTTCATGAAGTGTCCCAGTGAAGATTCAGGATTCAACCTGGTCCTGTTATAACATGTCAAATGTTAGAGAAACTGCTGGAGAAGACCTCATTTTACTGAGGAGGCCTCTGCACTGAGAGATCCTGGGTATCATCACATAAATACATCAGTAAGTCAATATACATTATAAATGAATGTATCTTTAGAATTTTTCCTCAGTCTACTTCTGTGGAGATGATTTCATTTATAGAAATCAGGGCTCCTTCGTTGGGATCAGCACTCCCAATGCCCAATGAAGGCCTTGGCAATTGGCACTGGTACATAGCCTGATATGTACACAGAACCCGTTGATATGGGTGGACCTTGGAAGAGATGTAGTCAACCTTTAAATAAGCATGGTCAGACATGTTCAGGGTTTGGCTGCACTGTTATCAGTATTTGAACCTCATTTGTTCATTCAACATCAGGCATTCTCAGTTTGCCTCCTGTCAAAGTACCTTTTTCCCTATACTGTATCGAGCCATCCATTTATGATGATGTATTGATTAGAAATGTGCAACCACATTCTGTTTCCATTTTGTGGACAGCATAAAATGTTCTGAAGAGTGGGCCAACAGTCCCAAGACAAATGGAAGTGAGCAGATGGCTCCGATGGCCAGAATGACATGAAGAATCAACATCAAAAGAAGGTACACTCGTTATCAGATAGAACAACTCCATAGCTGCTAACAGCATACGTCTAAAGGGGTTTTCCACAGATTTCATGTCATGTCCATAAAGGAGGACATGAGAGTCATATTAAGAAAAGAGCAGTCAAATTCAATGCAGAGGTTGAGATGTCTGTATTTTTAGTCGTCTGTAAAGCTCAAAGTCCAAAAACGCTGGATCCCGTATTTTCTATAGTGAGTATAGTGTTGTTTTTTTAAGACAGTGGTCTAAAAGCACCAATGCTTTTTAAACTCCACCACCCCCAGTTTCACTCCCAAACTGAAAAAATTGTAATCTTGTTCCTATTACAGAAATAATATGCAGATGATGTTACTTTTGTGAGTGGTATAACTCTTAACACGTGTGGCACATCAGCTGCCCTGCTGACTCACGGTCACTGTGGAAAAGAGAAAAGTGTTGCCATGGCCTCTCAGTGTCCTCACACTTGACAATAATGTTACATTACCCAACCTTAAAAAGTGTGTTGCATCATTGCAGACTACACAGAAATCCTTCACTCATACTTTGCTGTGCAGTTTAGTGTTTCCAGGGTGATAAGAGAAAACCTCAAAGCTAATCAACAGCAAAAGTGTTTGAGCTGAAGCTCCCTGATACAAAATGCAGACAGTTGGTGGAGTGGACAGCAGGGGTTCACGAGCTGCAGCCAGGCAGGACAGAGAGATACAAAGAGAGATGGAGGACACCATAAAAATTCCAAAAAAAGACAAACCAAAGGAAAAATGACACTTTTGTTGGCCTGAGATGTGGGGTAAACCTGTTTGACAGCAGCACTGTGTTCAAGAGGTACGTACCTCTGACAAGACAAGCATGCTGCTTTACATCTCAATAACTACTAAACATCTGGCAATTCAAGAGGGGAGAATTCCAAATGAGACTCCCAATCAGATACCAGAGGACAGAAAGAGAAAGAAAACACAAGGGGTGACATGCAAAGAGAAAATGAAAGAGAGCAAGTGAAGTTTGAAAGAGAATAGGAGAGCAGAGGAGGCATGTCGAGATGGAAAACTGAAAGAGAAACTGAGAGCGAAGCAAGGTATCTCAATAATGTCTAGTTTCTTGATGCGTCTGTGTGAGACAACAGCAGCCCTCAGCTCAATCCAGTCTGAGCTCTGATATAAGACAATACAGCCACACTCAATGAAAACTCAGAGTACACAGAAAAGACTCAACAACAAAGATGGCTATTGATGATGAGGAATATACAAGCCGAAAGAACTGAAAAAGTATCAGAGAGGCTCATGTCTGGATCAGACTACACAAATCGAGCCCGACTTTGAGGTGATTTTGTTGTGTGATTTTGCACCAGTGTAATGGTCGATCGTGAACAACAATCGTCCGTCTATACCCATGTCGTTTTGTCATGTTAAACGACCTGTTGCGCAGCATCTGGGACACCCCTCGACACCCCAACCAAAAGACTAGCATGTCAGAATTTTTTTTGTCTTGACTCGTCTAGTGTGACATCTCTCACAAAAACGTTCCTGAGCGTTTACCAATCAGGTGCTCTCTCAGTTAGGTAGCCATGGTAAAGAGTAGGAGGAGGAGGAGGGATGCTGAGAGGAAAAGTTTGTTGAGCTGTGGCAACAGTTCCCCTGACTATCTGAGGTTTCCTTGAGGGAGAAGGACCAGGTCAAAAAAGACAAATGGCGGTAAATAGCGGAAGCACTTCATCAGCCAGGCGAGTAGTCGGCTAGGCCAAAGTTTACGCCGCCTCTTACATTTGCTTTTAATGTTATAGCGCATCCACAGCCATTTTCCCTCTCTTTTCTTTTTTTTGGTACACAAGGCCGCAGCATCACACACAACGCTTCTGCCAGTTTGACTGACAGGTGCTTCACCTGCCTCCCCGATGACACCTGAACACAAGCTTGATCATGATAAGATGTGCCGTGATTGGTCGGGGTCACGCGGCACGGCAAGAGTTCACGCCACTGTCATTTATTATATCTGACACGGTGAGAGAGATGAGTTAAAAAACATTCCATATGAATGAAACGCAGAGCAAATCTTAATCAAAAATTCAAGAACAACAAACAACAAACAAGTGAACATGTGTTGGTTGTTAAGGAACATAACAGTCTGTCATGTTCTTTATGGTGGCACCACATGTTGCCATCTTAGCCATCACATGTTTCCGGTTCCCATCTGGTGACCAGCATGGGGTCACATGATCACTCATTTGTAGCCACATCTTGCAAACACAAATGCAACCCCAACATGTGCACAAATGCACAACATGGCGACTTCTCAGGCTACGTTTACACAGAAACAGAAAATGCAAAAGCGGCGTTGTGTTCTCTCTTTTTATTCCACGTTTAGACAAGCGTTTTTTGGGGGGGAAATCTGCATGCAAACGGTGACGCAAAAGTGTGTGGAATCAGAGAATGTAAGGGATGGGCTCTGGCAGATCGGAGCACACTTCTGCCTTTTTACCCTTTAGACGGGAACGCGATGGTGGAGCGTTTTTAAGATTTCCACTCTGGAGGGGGGTTTCACTTTTTTGCGTTTTTAAGCCCCAAAAACACTGTCGCCGTCTAAACAAAAGGCACATCCGACAAAATATTTTCTCATTTTCACCCGCAAGCGTTGTCGTGTAAACGGGGCCTAAGATGGAATATGGTGCCCATTGCCAGTTCATCAAGGAGACACTGACCCATGCTGGAAAAACCAGGCTGGCTGCAGCTAAAACTGTCCATGAGGTGAAAAGAACCACAAGCGAACAAGAAACTAAACCTGAAAAACGATTACAGCTGGGTTTATTTTTGGAGAAAGCAAAATGAAAAAAATTGAAATATGTAGCATAAATTGCAGCATTTAGGCTTGGCTCGATAGACTCGGCAGGTATTCTCTGTGGGGCAGAGTGGAGGGCCGCTTCTGGGAGGACGCTGCGGTGCTTCTGGTGGAATGACAGGCAGAATGCAGCCGTGCCCGCTAGAGTTAGAGGTTGACTGAGCTACTGGCTGCCAGCATCACAGCATGTTGGATAATGTGCACGTACCATGAAAGCTGTCAGCTCCAAGCCAACAAGAGGCAGAAAGGCTTCATCACATCATTTCGTCACATGCTACCAAACACATGCACACATGGGCCAAAAAACAAATCCACCGGCAAAGAATGGAACCAGCAGGAAGAGGCAGAGTAAGGATGGACACTAGAGCCTTGACTGACAGAAATATCACTTTGTGGAGCGGAAAACAAAGATGAACAATGAGAGAGATGTGGAGTGTTGGTGGAGAAAGTGAGTGGGCAGCAGCCAAGACGGTGTTTGCCTTTCTCTCTGTTTGCTGGACATGCAGGTTAATATAAAAGTACAGAGGCAAACAGGGAAAAGGATTCATGGCAGCAGGCGGGCACAGCTAAACTCTCCGGGCAGCTGGACGGTTACAGCAGCACACGGGAAAGGCGACAAAACAGCTTTTAGATTTCCTCTTGGGTCTAATGTTTACCAACTGAATCCATTCTAGATGAACTCGTTAGGAGATTTCTCGTCATTGTGACAGAGCGGATAAATAGCTGCTGTGTAATTGATTGCTTTGTCAACAGTTTATGTAAGGTGTGTTGGCGAACGCTGCTCCGTGGTGTTGGTGCTGCAGAGCTGTGAATCCTCAGGCTGAAAAAAAGGAACAGCTTTCTCACCCTCCCACTCCTCCTCCCGCACTCCTACCACCATTTGCTGCTGACCTCCCGTGTCAACCGAGCCCGAGCCTACATTCCTTTAGCTGCTCTCTCCCGGGACATCTCTTCCTCCATCGCCTCTTATCTCGTGTTTTACTTCTGTTCTTATCTTCCCGAACAGCCACACATTATTGTTTTTACTTACACCTCCTGAGGTCTTTAAGATGCTTTTTGGTGACCGTGTGGGTGGTCAGCTGCTACTATAAAGCTGCCCTTTGTATCACGAACTTATCTCTTTTTCACCTTCTGTCTTTCAGCGCTGCCTATCCTCCTCGCCTAAAACGAGCCTCCATCCTCCTCGGCCTGTCCCTCCTCAGAGGCCATGTTCAGACAGCTGAGATTCAATTTTTTCCCACATAGCTGTCTAATACTGAACAGACATTTCGTTACAAAGTCTCACAGGAAAAAAGAGGCATGATCAAATCCAAACCTTTCAGACCGGATTTAAAACGTATTTGCAGGTGGTTTGAAATGGAATTCAAATCCAATACCTGCAAATGCAACACAGCCAAACTGCTCGGGTCAGACTCCAAGTGCATATTTTTCACTCCTCACAGGACAGGCAAGAAGAACAGTGAAACAGATATGGAGGAGAGGCAAAATGTGCAGGAGCAGCTAACATGGTATATCAACTCTATACTCCAACTTTACAAGGCCTCCATAAAATGAAATAAGAGAACCTTGATACTGGGTGGCAACGAATTACATTTACGACTGTGACAAAGTCGTATTTTTCTGTAATCATATTTTCAGGCGTTTACTTGTACTGTAGTATCTTTTATCTCTAGTATTGTACGTCGTTGCATTTCAAGTTGCATCTGCCTCTGAGTAAAAACAAAAGTCAAGTGATAAAGTCCTGATAAACTGTGTGAGAGTGGAACAAAAGACAGGAGCCCAATGAGCAGCTGCAGCAGAGAAGAAGCTGCTGTGTGTCTGCGGCTGCAGCACAGCAGAGCTCCACGTCCAGAGAGGAGACACAGGTGGTTTCCAGCTGACTCACGTTTGTCATCACGTTTTAGATCTATATGTTCACTGGACGAGCGTCAGGAAGTGTGAGGGACACGGTCACACCTGGGCTCGGGCTTCAGAATGGTGCCATTGTTGCAGTTAAGATAAGCAGAAGTGTACCTCCTCATGTGCTGCATGAGCAGCAGGTGCATGCTGGGTCTGGCTAACATACAAAACACTAAAATGTTCATGGTGGATCCTCCAGCCTATGACCTCTACATCTGCTTAGAACTCCAACTTCAGCGAGGTGGACTGGTTCCAGTGGAACAGAGAAGCTGAGTGGACTGGGTACAGTGGGACAGAGAGGTTGAGCTCTTTATATTTACTGTTACATTTTTTTAACATTTTTTTTTTTACACATTTCTAAGAGGTTTTCTTCTTCTAAACCTTCAGTTGTCTCGCATCACCAGACTACTGTCTTAACACAGAAGGAGTGTTTTTGGTGGGGGGGTTGGGAGACCAAGGGGCTGCGTGCGCGCACACACGCACACACGCACGCACGCACACACACACACACACTTACAACTGCTGAACTGACAAGACCACATGATGCATCTGTTTAAAAAAAAAAACTATGAATCACTGTCAGGAGCATGTGGGAGTTTGTTTGTTGCACAGTGCATACAGGAAGTGTGTGTAGAGCTGACACAGTGAAGTATCTAAAATTAACACCATCCCCATCTTACACATTCAAATGATGACTACATGTAAACACAGTGGATCAGGAGGCACAGACTTACACTGACAGCTATCGCCTCAGTCTTTGCATGCTCATATGCATCATGTGTGCAGATAACCTCATGTAGCCCATCGAGTAAAATGTTTTGTCTGCAAATTCACACACTGAACAAGCAAATAGTGCTAAAAGTTCTCATTTTCACAGCTTTCAAATAATACATGGGTCCAGTTTGGTTAAGGGTAGTACAGTTCCTGATCTTTTTGGGGCTCAGGCATGAATGTTTGGATCCATGAAGACCTCTAAAGTGACTAGAATCAACAGATGTTAATGTGGTAAAAAGCCTTTTCTGACAGGGTACAAAGAGGGGTGATCGACATCAGTTAGGTTCACAGAATTGGCAAAAACCTGAAAGACAGTCTGGATACTCAGAAAAGTCTGCCAAAATCTATAAAATGCCTTATAAAACATCTTTGAAAAAACATGAGGATGGCTTAATGGATTCCAAAATCGATCAGTAATAATATGATATGACCAAGGTCAAGTCTTGGAGTGCCTACGATTCATTTTATTTAATTCCTAAGTGTTTTATGGGTAGCATTATTTGATTCAACACACAGTGGTGTGGAGTAGAGTGTGTGGTCGCTGCATCACTATTAGAACATGCAATAAAAAGGAGGGAAGCTGGTTCCTGTGAACACACTCACCCTGGGTTGCCAGTTTTCATATTGCTTCTGCAGGTTGGCCCCAATGGTCTCCAGGGCTTTCTGTGGACTCATCGACAGAGGATCTGCCCAGAAAACACAGAGTGTAAGCACAACGCAATCACGCTCATAGCAGAGCAATACCACACACACTCCATCTGCATTGACAAACCAACCGTAATTCAATTATTCCCTGCGAACAATCGTATCAGGCAAAACGATCATAGTGATAATTCAACAACAACAATCCAACACTATTTAATATTCAGGCAAAAGATACAACCCTGCCATGATTACACAGGCAGCTGAGCGTTTGTTATTTCAGCATCAAAGAAGTTTCTCAAAAGCAGGGTTCAGAAAAATAGCAGCAGCCCTTCAGGTTGAAATATTGATGAGAGTAAATCAATACGGCATGAAGAATAGCACAATATAGACTGAGGACAGATCAAATTGTGCTCAGCAGACAGAGAAGAATGAATTAGCAAGTTTGCAGCATATACTGATCTGCTTCATGCTGAAAATCAAACCACTGCCTTTATGATTCTTGAGGCCTACTTATAATAAAACATCACAAGACAAATCATGACTTCAGGTTCACTTTACTTTAATAATCGAAGAACATGTAAGTTACTTGCTATGTTAGCACCTTCAAAATACAAACTAAGAGGAATTATCTAGAATGGTAAAAATGCATCCTGCAATGGTAACATCTGTGCCTTTGTGAGTTGTGATCAGCCTAAAACACCATTTCACAATTTCCTGTTATGATGAAAACTAAAAAGTTGTCAGAACATAAAGGAAGCTTCACACACACCATGGCCACCCAAAACACATGTAAGCTTTTCCATGAGCATGTAGCTGCAACATGTGTCATAAATGAAAAACCGTGGTGCATCCCGGGACATCACCTCGTATGTTTCCACACACCGTCTCAAAAAGTGGCAGGTCTGCACGATGTCAGCGTCTCCAGAAGGCGCCGAGAAAGTGACAGAGACTTTAAGAAGCGCGTTCCCTCTTTAATGTGCTTTCCTGACTCCTGAGAGTCAGCCAGTCTCAGAGGAGCTAAGCAATGGTTTTGAGGTTCTTTTGTTTTTGTTCTGTGTCATGTCATGTGGTTCTGGTGGGGGCAGACTGCTTCATCCTCAGCTGACAGAGGCTTTATGAATTTGGCTCCTGTGGGAGTGACAGAGAGTGTCCCTAAATGCTGCAAAGTAAAAGTAAACTTTCACTGTCAAGTTAAAGTTGACTAGTCTTGAATGACTTACCATTCCTAAAAAACCCTTTGATCCTGAGGCGTTTGGGCTGATTCTTACACCTTATTTACAGGCTTTTTGCACAGTCACTACATGTCTTAACTTGACCTGACTTGACATACTTATTTTCAAGATAAGGTAGAGTACCACGCCATCAAATTGAATGCGAGTGCTGCTCTACATGTGATTTCAACACAGCACACATAGCTTTATATTAATGGATAGAGGAGTGCGTCTGTGTTCTATGGTAATAACGTTTCTGAGCCTTAGTGATGTCAAAGCAAGACTGAGAGGTTACAGCCACGCAAACACGGAAGTGAAATCAGGGGATCACCAAAGTCAGTGGATATCCTCTGACAGTCCGTTCAATATTTATTGAGATAATTCATTAAGGAGCAACCAAAGTGGTGAACCAACCAAATGACCATCTCTACAGCCAGGTCGCTAAAGTTGCTACAAACTGTAAGGTTGTACTTTTTACCTCAGTTGTGTGCAGTCGGTTTGTGCATTTGTCACAATTTTCACACTCACGCCTGAGAGATCCAACATTCAACTCTTCGTGTTGCATTTGAGTGCCCGTCAGTTTAGCATTCATGTGGGTGTGTGTCTGTGTGGACTCACTCACCGATCCAGCACTCCAGTCTGGCGCAGGGGGAGGTCTTAACCACATCAGGAGGGTCCACTCCCACGTTGAGACACAACACCAGCGCTACACTCACTGTCTTCATCTGGGGGAGAAGACACAGAATGAAACATCATCCTTGCGTCACTCATCAGTGCTCAAATTAAACCAGAACAGAGCACTTTGGGTCTTTCAAGCCGAGCATGTTTGAATTCAGGGAGTTTTCCAGTAAACTGCATTGTGCTGCTGCTGCCCACTGAAGCTCCAGTGGAGCAGTGAAGGTTAAGTGTCTCGCTCAGGGGAAACTCCACAGGAGTTACAGAGAAAGGAGATATTCTCCTCCTCACCACATGTTCACTTGGTCAGGGGATTCCATTATGTTGAACACTGGAGCTAATGTCACAACACCAAGGAATTTAAGAGGCAGTCTCAAAAGCTTGTCACTGTCAGATTAAGAAAAGGCCCGTCTTTAGATAAATAAATGTCAAAATGGGAGAGAGGAATGATAACAGCAGACCAGAATCACAAAAGGTAATGAACCGTGATACAGAAGAGCACGGGAGCAGGAAGTGAGCGGAAAGAAAGACAAGCCATCTGAAATCCAACAAGCATTGATCCATGGGTTATATGGCAAGTCCTGACACACACACACACACACACACACACACACACACACACACACACACACACACACACACACACACACACACACACACACACACACAGAGGCTTGATAAGGCAGCACAGGTGTCCTATAGTGCAAATTACACATTGCAGTAGCAGGGAGCCATCACTTCTCTCTGAGCACCTCAAAAGCACTTTCGTCTGTGCACCACAGCACACATAAGTCTTTGTGACACCTTGTTGCCCAATCTGTACCTCTAATGAACGGTGGCCGAGAGAGCTCAATGCACCGCACTTTAAGAAAAAACATGCAAATAGACACAACACACACAACTGAAGAAAACATCTTCATCGATTTGACATGCGTAGCAACTAGAAAACGCACTGCAAATACACGAACGTGCTGCAAATACACGCAACACGACCACATACAGAAAACAACAATGGAAGTGTTTCCAAAGGACACCAAACGTGCTGAACACAGCTTGGACGCGCTCGTTGTTGCCATGGCTTGTGACTCATGAAGTTATTGAAGCATTGCTTCCAGCGATCTGATCACCAAATAGTACCTACGTTCTGCAGCTGCACCACATAACTAGTATAACATATAATATATAGAGATGAAAAATAATGAGAAACTGCAATTAATTGATGAAACTATCTATTGTCTTCGCTGATCTTACCATCAGACCATGTCTTCAGCTCGGCGTGTAAAAACACAGCCCTCTCATTCATCTGAAGGAGGCCAGTCAGGCTGCACAGCAGGAGGGCCCACGCCGACAGCTCCAATGCACAGGGTTGTTTGGAAAAAAGCTGATCCTGGCTCAAGTTTGCCGCAGCGCGATGCTATCTGGCAAGGATCTGCAGCGGCCAATCAAATACATGCAAGTGCACGTCGTGCTTACTTTGTACTTTGCGATGTTGCAACAGATAAAATGATACCTCTAAGTGATAACTTTCCAAAGCTGGAAAATCCCGTCCCAGAGCATCAGAAACTGCCGTGCAGTGATTTGGCATGTGATAACCCTTCAGACTCATGGATCTGACTGTCTTTGTGCCTTTATGTCGCTCTGAATGCCTGCTAACCCTTGACAACAGGCTTCGATGTGGGCACATTCCTGGCACATCAGCATAAGAATTAAACACAATGCTCGTCCCGATTAAAACAAACACACAGATACTGCAGAACGAAAAAAATCAAAGAAGGAGCTGGTCTTTCTTCACCTCAGATTTATTTAATTTAACCAGTGGAGCTGATGCCAAGTGCAGCAGGCAATTACTGACCGACGAGAAACTGCAGTTTTAAATACATGATGATGAAAGACTATCCAGTCCTGTCCTCCTTAGCTCATCAATAAAATTCAAAAAATGAACATAATTAAAAGACATACAATAGATGTATATAACGCTGCTTACATTCATTTCCTGTTGTCAAATCAGTGTTTTCCCATCATCCAAGCCTTTATGGGACATTTGACTGGCAGTCATGAATATATTCTGTGAACAGATGCGTCACCATCACAGTCTCATAACAGCACAAAATGTACATCAGTGACAACATGTCAGTGTTCTTTGTAGACTCTAATGCTGTGTTTAAAAAGTAAGAAAGGTTTTTTGTAAAGAACTGAGTGTTAAGTCAACATGTTTAGTTTTTTTTGGTTTAGTTCATGGGTGTTGCTGGTCCTTGATTTTGCAGTGGCCGCCGACACAGCAGGACAACGATTTGGAGGCACTGCTCGACCTGCACTCACCAGTCGCTGTTTCATCATTGCATCACTTTGTGAATCAAAGCCTGAGAGCGTTTATTCTGGGACAGATGGCACTTGAACTTCACATGGCCCTGCATGTCCTCCTGGCTCCAATTAGCCATGGGTCAGCTACACGCAGGGCTCCCAACAGGGCTCATTTCTTTCTTACAGCTGCTTGGTTACAGTTTTGCTGAAATCAGGTCAAAGGAATATGGATTTTCTTTAGAAAAAAAGCCTCTAGTCAACAGTTTTAATTGCTATAAAAGTAATAAAATATTATTTTGAGCAGTTTCTGTCAGGAAAAACAAAGAGAACAACCAAAATTGCCATCCCTACAGCCACACTGCCAACACGGCTAAAAATTCAGACTGATGCATTCACTGTCCACGAGTCAAGGCGAGATAATCTCAACACTGTGGCACAGAAACGAAAACAACCGAACACACACACATAGTATAATTGAGAGCTCTGATAGTCTGTACACGTACAACATTGTAGGTCAATGCAATAGTGTCAAGTGACCTTTAACAGGCAGTGCTGATACTGTGTCTGTGTGTAATGTAATGTAACCCAGAGAGCACACATTGTGCATATACAGTGGCTTATGTGACATCCCATGGCTGAGCAGGGCTCCGAGGCCTGGTGTTCTGAAGGTAATTAAGGTGGCCTCTGCTTTCCCACCGACAGAGGAAAAGGTCAGTGTGCTAGTGGGACTCAGCACGACAAGATTCGACAAGTACATGCATCCACACACACACACACACACACACGCACGCACGCACACACACACACACACACACACACACACACACACACACACACACAGCATCACATCACTTCATTCATTCATTTCCACCTGACCTCCTCACCCCTCGTCCTTTTCCCACCTGTATGGTGCACATCCTGACGAATGGACGCTCATGCAAAAGTTTTCTTCTTGGGTACACAACTACCCGCCAACAACTCTCTGGTTGCTGTGATGAGATGTAAGTCAGGTGACAGCTCAAGCAGAACTCACCCTGCCAACAGTAGCCTGATATTCCTGAACATGACTAAGAGTCTACACCCATGCTGATGGCTCTGTGGTGCTTTGAGCTAAACGTCGGCATGCTAACAATGATTATGTTAACAACATGCTGATATTGAGCAGGTATAAGGTTACCGTGTTCACCTTCTTGGTTAAGCGTGTTAGAATGTGCTACCTTTGCTGATTTGCCCTAAACAAAGAACAGCTGACCTGATGATGGCGCCAGATGAAAAGTCTGAGGATCACCAAAGTTACTTCAATTCATCCTGAGGGGAACATGAACGTCTGTACTAAATTTCATAACGTAACGCTCTCCTGTCTGATTGGCTGGATCATGAGATTCACACAATCCAGCGTGAGAACAACACAGAGAACAAGCATAGACATGGTTAGCTAGCAAAAAAAGATGTAGAAAAATTCAGGAAACAAGGCAAAAACTTTCACTCCGAAAGGGAACATGAGCTTCTGTTCTGAGGATGACTTCCCACCTAAAAGTGACTGAGGTGAAGTCAACGTTAGAGGCCGACAGTTGCTCTTTAACAAATCCACAGACAAGAGAAAGCTGCAGCAGAGGTCTCCTTTCATGTAAAGTCACCTTTTGGCTAAACAGAAAACGACAGGCAGCTGGTCAAGGAGTCAGCTGTCAGCGCCACAACTGGCATTTTATTCAAAGGCTACGAAAAGAAAAACAATATTAAAAAATGTCATGAGTGTACCGCTTGGCCTGACGTGCCTCAACAGGTACTCACTGTGTGACACTGTTTGACAACTCTGTGACATGCTGCACAGCTAATGGCGTTTGTTCGGATGGCTTTTCATCCACAAAGGAAGATTTCCTCACACTGTTGCCATTGAAAGGACAAGAGGTGAGGATATTTACTACATGCATGACAGGACACGTTTTGGGCCTTTGCTGCACAAAGCAATAAAAACTGAGTTCCCCGAGTTCTACAGTTATCACTGTGTAATCCATCAACAGGCGTTTGATAGCAAAGTTATGGATTTTTCCTATGTAGTGACTCTAGTTGTGAGGATCATTACCTCCATATGGGGAAAAGCTCTGCAGCATTGCTTGATCAAACCTTTCCTGGACGGAAATGTAACTGCTCACAGTGACTTGATCCTGTGTGCTGACGTTTGTTGTGTCGCAGTAAAGTATTTTACTGATCTGCTGCCTCAGATCTGCTCCTTTTTGTTGCCAAATAAGGAGCAGCACAATTTATCTATTTGTTGAATGCTTTCTCAGACGCTTGGAGCGAGACACCTATAGGACTTTCACTATACGTTGTATGATTGCGAATGTGACAGTAAAACTTGATTTGATGCTAACACTGAAAAATTCTGTGCCCATTTGGATAAAGTGGCAGCTGAATTCGTCAGGTGTCAGGACAGGATGCGCTTTGCTTACCAAACATAGAATTATTTGAACTGCACAGGGATGTTGAAATGCAAGCCTGCAGGGCAAAGGACAGCAACTTTTGGAACATCTTATTTCCTCTCACCTCCTCCTGTGCACTGAATGTCAAAGCCTACTTTGGCTCCTCTTATCTCTGTGAGATGGCCTTTTCACAGATGAAAATAATCAAAACAGCACAGCACCTGCCTGACTGACAAGCACCTTACTGATTGTATGAGACTAGGTGTCTCTGACTGACTGATTGTGTGCAGTCACCATTATAGCACTGACATTGAGAAGCTTTTTCAAAGTTAAAAAGAGTGAGAGTCTGTCTCATACCTTGTTTCTTTCCCTTTGGTGTTGATTTGGCTCAGTGTAAAGACTTACGCTGCCTTCTTTACTGTGTTAAATTAAATTGCATTTCATATTGCACTCATTCATACTTTAATATCTGGCTTCTAGGCTGGTTTTGGGAACAGGTGAGGGTCTCCCAGTTGATGCTGTGCCTTGATAAATAAATTAATAAAAGATGCATCCAATAGTTGATGAGATTGTTCATTCAAATCCACCAATGTGCAGCTTGCTGGTGGGTCTAGAGAAAAAGTCAGGGGATCTCCAAAGTCAGTTGGTTCTAGTGATGGACCAAGAGGCCAACAGTCCTACCAATGGACAAATGTTAAAACATGGTCAAACTGCACTGTTAAGATCATCCAGGAATGACAGGTTGATGCTCATTAACAAGAACAGCCCATCACTATAGGAAGGATGTTAAACACAAAATACTCTCGTATCAAAAGTTAACACAGACATAAATTACACATTACTTGGCTATTGTGAACTTCTCAAAGATGGCATTTATTGTAAAGGCGGAATAAAGAAACCAATCAAGGCTGCAAGATGCACAACAGCAAGGCAACCAATCAGGAGCAATGAGCAATATAAAGATGTCATATTCTCAATATTCTCAATTTAGACACATTAAAATTGAATGGAATATTTGAATGGTTCGAACCCATGTGTGTTTTTTTTTAGATGGAGTAATCAAATATCATTTTTGGCCAATGTCGACAATCCTGATGGTCGTATAAGTAATTTAACTCCCACATTAGGACAGACATATGTCTGGGGAAAGACAGAGGTTGCCTCAAATACACATTTGTCTGTTCCAAATTTGTGGATTTGTACAGGTATCTTTAAATCCAATGACAGCTAAAGAGTTGTTTCATGATCCCTCAAGAGGCTAAAAGCTTCTCCAGTCAGCAGATCTAAAACTCAGAGGGGCTTCATGGGACATAATGCAAAGATTTTCACTTCCTTCATCCTTCAAAGAGCTGGAGGCTCTCCTTCAAGAACGATCTCATGTCCCCTGGCACACCACTCAGGACCTCAGTGAGAGAGAATCCAAGCTGTTTGGAAGGTAAACAGTGGCCTTACTGCTTATTAAACACATGAAAGCAGACATGTATTTATACTATGAGACATTCATTCATCTCTCTTAAAAGAGTGTTAAATTCACTGTTAACAGAAAGTCACTGCAAGCACTGCTAATATTCATGTAAGTGTGCCTGTTCTTCTTAAGCTCTGCAAAATATCAACACCAATGTCCCGGGAAAAGACAATTCTAGCAAAAAGACAGACAAGAATGACTCTGGGAGGGAACAGGACAGGTTTGCCCTTTAAAATACAACAGCTGAAATGACAGCACACTTTGGAGATGTATTCACGCAGAGAGAGAGAAAGGATGTTCATGTCACGGCAGGTAAAATGTCAGAGAAAACTGTCGACTCTCTTGAGGAATTGGTACGCTATCAATTCATATTCTTCAGTCAACACCAACGTTTTTTACTCAAAATACACAAAAGCCACAGAAATAAGTACTTATCTTAACAGTAGTCAAGCCTATTATCTGTGGCACGGTACGGACAGGAGACGGCGGCGTCACTTTCGGTGTTGATCATGACTATGATTAAGTGGCTCAAGGTAGCAAGATAATGTTCTTGTATAAACAACCCTGATAAAATTATTTGTTTTCCATTCAGCATCCAACGCAGGCAGTTCATAATGCATTTGATATGCATTTGCATGAGAATAACACAGACGAATGAGGAACAGTGTTTTTCCGTTCCAGCTCATCATCACTGTGCAACGTGGCGTGCGAGTGTGACGGCACACGGATGCGGTTCACATCCTTCTCACTGATTTATCTGCCTGTTTATTCCACATCTTCCCTCGCTCAGACTGAACACAAAAACAAGTAGTTAATTTATCAACCCGGTTTGGAAATAAGTGGCTGGCTATGAGGGAAAATGCTGCCGGTCAGACCGTAGACATTGTCCATGTGGCTGTGTGTCGTTCCCATTAAGGTAAACTAAACACTAATGAAAGCAGACAGAAGTGGACTGGTCTGTGTTAACTGTTTTTAATGACGAGAAAAGCGAGCCAATAAACCACACTGAAAAAAATCAATAAGTAAATGAACTCAAGTTAACTCAGGGCCCATCTACAGCCACGTCTCATGGTCGTCATCAGCGGATGGTTCATCACTGACTTCCACGACAAATGAGCCATTCAAAAACTCCATCCAGCGGTAGACCTTCAGTTAAGTGGGGGGGGGGGGCTTTCTGTCTCATATTTAGACTTGGATTCGGTTGCACTTGGGGTCAACTGTGTTTTTTAATATGATCAATGCACAACACATTTATATGCTATATTCTTCTGTCAATTTCTTGAACCCTCTGAACTTTCTGACTTGTCATGTCTTGCTCCTTCCCACTGACTAATTAGCCCAGCATTTCACAAAGTCACTCATTTCAGAATCTGAACGACATTAAACATTGCAGAATGTGAACACTGAAATAATCCGCTGCAGCTTTAGAAAAGACACGCAGAGACAGTAAGACTGTAATCAAAGGAAAGAGGACTGTTAAAGACAGTGATCAGATGAAAGAGTGAAAGCTGAGCACAGCAAGGGTTCCCACTGTGAACAAAGCACCTTTTGACCCAAAACAAGTGGCTCTTTATCAACTGGGCGGCCCCAGCCTGTTCATTTGACTGTTAGCATTCATCTGAGGGGAAAGCCTCACCAAAATTAGATTTTAAAGCAGGCGTGCTGGCCCTTATGGATTTCCAATAATCAACTAATCTCTGTGAGGAGAGAGCAGAGGAGAGGAGAG